>JAJKLF010000029.1:0-514796 GCA_022984865.1 Hypomontagnella submonticulosa
TTTTTCATAAAAATATAATATATTATTATTATTAAAGAAATAACCCCTTTATATACCAAAATAATTATATATAATATCGGTTAATGCTTTAACATTTATATCCTTTTTTTATAATTTTTTAATCATATTATATAAGGTAGAAAATAAAATATTAAAATTAGATACCTCATCGTTTATAACTTAATAAGCTTGGTTTTTTATTATATATTAATTTACTAACCATTTAAGTTAATAGAAACGTTTTATTCTTTTAAAGTTATTCTAACCTCTAGAACTTACTTATTTATATGATAATCTCTAGATTAAATAATAATTATTATTTAAGCTTTTATAATTATTTATAACCGATAGATTAAGTAAACATAACGGTTATTACTTTTATAAGTTTAGCTATACCTTTAAGTAATAACAAAAATTAGAATTATTTATACCTTTTTTTTTATATAAATGTTTAAGCTTTTAAATTAACTAAAGTTTACAAATAAATCTAATTTTTTAATAATAATTTTATACTTATGAATTTTAAAGCTTACAAACTAATTTTAACTTTTAGGCAAATTTAAATTCTTAATAAAATTAGGCTTTATTTAGTTTTTATAAAAAATTTGTCATTAAGCTATAACTTTTAAGTTAAGGTAAAGATAATATCGCCATAACATATCTTTTTAAATATATAATTTAGTTTTTGGGAAAAGTTATTTGCTTTATTAGATTTACTGGGTTAATAGTGGAAGTTAAAATCGAATTAAGCTAATTAATAGATTTAATAAACAAATTATCTTTAGAAATCTCTCGCAGGTAATTTAATAATTCTTTTTAATATTTAATGATTGGTTTAAATAATAAAAATCTTTCTTAAACTTTTTAAAAAATATTTCTAATGTTTTAGACTTTTTATAATAACAAGGAATTCTTATTAACTAATATGTTAATAGAGTTTAATATTGTTAAATTTTTTTAATTAATAAGTTATTAAACGTTAATCAAAACCATATTTTAAGATAAGATTCTAGAGATAGCTTATTATAAGATATTTATCTTTATTTATATTTTTAACTTAGGGTTTTAATAATATATTATAATAATAAAATAAAAGGCGTTTTTTAATATTTGGAAAGCTTCCTTAACTTTTTTGGTTTAATCGAAAGGTAACACTTTATATTTATTATTTAACATATAAGTAATAGGTTTAATAATTTGTGAATAGGTTTTGATAAACTTTTGATAAAAGTTTAAGAAATTTAAAAACATCTATATATTTTAAATCGATTCTAGAGTTAGCCATTGATAAATAGTTTTAATTTGTTAAGGATTTATAGAAATATTTTTGGCGTTTATAATAAAATCCAAAAACTTCATTTTGTTTTTAAAATATTTATATTTAAAGGCTTTAATAAATAATTGGTATTAGTAAAAGCATTTATGAATAAATTAGAGATGATATTTATATTCCTTTATAATATCAGAATATATAAGAATATTATTTAGGTATTTTATATAGATATAATCTTTTAATTTAATAAATACTTTATATATATAAGATTAAAACATAACAGGAATATTGATGAAATTAAAAGGCATGATAATATATTTAAATTAATTATATCTTATATAAAAAATGGTCTTTTATTAATTATCTTCTTTAATATGGATTTAATAATAAACGTTATAAAGGTTAAGCTTAAAGAATATTTTGGTAGCATTTAACTATTTTATAATATCGGATATTAATAATAAAGGATATTAATTTTTAACGATGATATAATTTAGTTTATGGTAATTAATATATAATTATAAAATGCCATTTTTCTTAGATATAAATAATATAAATGTGTTAATATTAGCTTTAGAATATTTAATATAATTATTTACCAAATTTTTTTGTAGGTATTTTTACAATTTATAATGTTATTATTTAAAAAGGGGATAAATGGGATTATAAAAAAGAGTTTTACCTTCTTTTAAATTAATAATATGAATAACTTTATTTAATATAGGAAGTTTTTTCACCACTTTTTTAGAATAAATATCGTAGAATTTTTATAAATATTAAAATAACGATATTTAGTTAAGGTCTTAGTTAATAAGTTCATTATTTAAACTTAAGATAAATATATCTTTTTGGAATCTTATTCTTACATAATTAGTTATGTAAGCTTTTTCCTTAGCCAAGATTATATCTATAAAATCTTTAAAATCCATCTTTCGATATTTTTTAAAATATCATTTTATGATAGCCATGTTAAAAGTAATATCGAATTAACCTATCCCCGGTCGAGATAAGAAAAAAGGCGGGGCATCTTTAGGCCTTTTTATGGCGAAAAAAATTTATCAGATTTCTTTTATTTATCTATTAAAATTAATTAATAATAAAATCCTTTTATAGGTTTTAAAATATTTTAAATGATTGTCATTAAAACTGACAAAACTTGAAATTAGAACGTTAATTAAGTGAAGGTGTTTTCTAATAAATTATTGGTAGATAATATTAATTTTAGCTCCGGTATTTATATTAATAATAACTTAAGTTTTAAAGTTTTAAAATTTTAAGATAATTTCTTAGCTCTAAAATAGCAGGCCTTTTTTATACGTCTATAAGTTTTTAATTAAAATAAATTAGATGTATATATTTATTCTAGCTAGGAGTTTCCCTTTTTAATTAAAGAATTGTCCCAGTCGCTTAAGATTTAAATATTTTGGATTTTAGTAACTGGTATTTTGGTTTATAATTAAGTTATATTAACGTAAAGATAATTGGTTATAGGATTAAGTTTATTCGTAAATATAACGTTTTTCGATTAGAAAAGTAAATTAACATTAAAATTGTAACACTTTAAATATTAATATCCTTTTTTTTTATAGTTTTAATAACATGAAGAAGGTCGGTTTTAAAGATTATTTAATTATAACGATTTATATCAGTCCTAAGAAAACTGTCGGTTATTTAACCTCTTTTTTTAAGTGTTAACGTTACCGATAATAGCTTTCTTAAATTTTAATCGTTTTCGTGATCACGCTTTTTATTTAACTTATTATAATTCTAAATTTTTTATATTCATTTAACAATAAATGTTAATTTGTTAATATTATTTATAAAAACGTTTTATTACTTTAACCAAGTAAAGAGTCCCGGGATTAGCTTTATTTAATAGTTATATGTTAAGAGATTGTTTCTTTTTAACGATATTTTATCTAAGCGTCGATATAAAGCTTGCCATTAAGTAAAAAATTCTCTCGGCGATTAATCTAACTTTTATCGGATTTTAAAAAAAGTTAATAATACTTTTTTCTTAAATAAAATAAGATTTACATATTTTTACTGCATAAAGAATTATAGTTATTTTAAAGTGATTTTTTTATCCGGATTTAATAAACTAAATCCTTTGACATAAGATTTTTAGTTTATTTACACTTTTAGTTTTATTTAAGTTAAAGCTTATTAGATTTAGATAAAAACACTCTAATTAAGCTTTTATTTATTACTATCGGTAATTTTTTAAATCTAATTTTCTACTTTTAATGGTGTTAGATTTTTGGACAATTTTTTGACCGTGTAAGTCAGCGGTTTACTACTATCACCTATTTTATTAAATTATTGAAATATACTTTTTATAGCTTTTAAATTAAAGTTTATTAATGTTTGTAGCGTTTTATTAATGTTATTTTATAATAATATCCTAATAATATTTAAATTCGTAATATTTTTATGTTTTTAAACTAAGTCATCATTTTTATTATAACAATTAGTTTTTCTTTAATAATAGGATAAGTTTGGGATATTTAAACCAAAGTCTTGGTCCGAATCTTTAAAGTTTCGATTTAAATCTCGAAAGCTTTAATTTAAATTCTAGGTTTAAATAGGTCTATTATTTATAAAGTCTTCGTTGAAATTAAAACCAAACACTTTAACAAACAGCGATCCATCGTCGGCCGATTAATCTTCAAATTAGTAATTTATTATTACGTTATTTTAATAATAATAAAAATTAAAAAATGTAACGAAATATAATATAAAATAAAGGTAAAAACTAAAACAAAGTGAGGTAAATTAATCAATAAGCCGTTTTTATGTTAAGATTTTAGTTTACTAAAAGAAAGAAAAGAAATAAAAAAGTTATCGCCATTTGTATGATATTTAATTATAATATATTAGCTATGTCCCGTGGCTAATCTTTAAATTAAATGTTTTTACAGGATAATGTTTTATGTTAAGTAATTTTCGGCAAAATCAAAAAGAATTAAAAAAAGTAATTAATAAAACTATCGCCGGTCACGCCATCCTCCTTTATATTATTGGGATTTTAAAAGATATATATATTTTTTTAACCTTAATAATAAAAGTAATGTTTAAAAGTTTAATACATGTTATAAAAAGTATTTAACACAGCTTATTTATATGGAATATATTATATATTTTGACTTTTTACAAAATTAAAATTATAACATATGTAATTTCAAAAAGTAGGTTCTATAATATTGTTTATTAAAGTTATATATCTTTTTATACTTCCTTTAATATTTCATATTACATATAGCTTAAAAGTTTATTAATTTCTATTAAGTAAAGTTAATGTTAAATTATTATTATTATAATTATGATAAATTGTTGATTATTAATGGTAAGTATTTTTTAAATTATAAAATAGCTTTTTATTGCTATTATTATTATTATAATTATCTAAATAATCATTATGATTAATTAAACGTTAAAATTCTTTAAGCAAAATTAGATAAATACGAATATGAGAATTTTAAAAATAATATCGGTTTAGAAGATTAGTAAAAGCTAATTTAATTTATGTTAAAACTTCAATTAATGTAAAAATTTATTAACTTTTTTAGCTGTCGTAATATAGATATTAACCATGATTGGTTTATAAATATTTATTAATATAAATATAAAGTGTTTATTATGTTTAATTATTAAAAATAGTTTTATAAATAATATCTCGATAATTTTAATATAAATTATATACCCCCTAAAACAAAAGATATTTTAGTTAATAAGTAGCGAATTATTTACGATATTATGTTAAAACATTACGAGTAATATCGTTATAACCGAGTTTTCCCACCCCTTTTTAAATTTTAAATGAATGGTGATGGTAAAACCAGAAAATTATATTTAATATAAGTTATATTTTCTTATTTCTAATCTATTGTTTAAGTTAATGGGTTTAATCGAGAAACTTTTTAAAATTTTCCTATGATAAAAGTCACGTTAATTAATATGGCAAGTTTATAAATATCGGGAAAAATTTTATATTTTTTTCTTTAACTTCCGATAAATAAAAATGGCTATAAGTTTTTATCTAAAATTTTTAGGGTTTTAAATATTTTTTAATGATATTTTTATGACATGTTCTACTTTATCCTAAATAAAAAAAGCATAATTGGCTTAAAGAAGCTTAATTAAATTAACTGGTGTTTTTAGGAGATATTTTTTAATTATTTTAATGAATATTTTAAGGGGTTTAATATCTTATTAATTAAGGATTTCTTTTAATTTCCTTTTATCCTAAATAAACCTTTATATTTAATAAACATAAGGTTAACTGTAGATGAGATATATAGTTGTAATGTATACTAATTTTTTACTTGCTTTATTTTTTTTAAGACCATTTATCGTTAAGCTAGGAATAAGTAAGCCACTTTTTAATAAGCTTTATCGAAGTTATATTTAATGAAAACGTTGGTAAGCTTTTAACGTTTTTTTATGTTGCAATGTTTGGCTACGTTTTTGTAGAAAAAGGTAATTAATTTTTTAAATGTCATACACTTATATTTTATTAAGGTTTACGTTTAAGATTATAATTAAAAACATATGCTCGGTTTATAAAATTTAGTAATTAACGTAAAAGCTATTTACATTAAGTTTAACGTCGATAAAACTAAATCACACGTTACCGGTAATCTTTTAAGGTTATTTCTTATTTATATTAATTATCAAATCATAATAATTAAAAATATTTAAGTTAATATAATATTAATCAATAATATTTAAAGCATTATATATAATTTTTTATAAGTAAATAAGGTTAACATTTTAAATAATCCCCCACAAATCATTATGGTAACATTTAATTAATATAAAAGTCCCTTATTTATGTTATTTTTTAAGGAAATTTTAAAAAATAATAAAAAAAGGTTAATAATTTCGATAAAATATAACCTTTAAGAATTCTTACATAACGATAAGGTTTATATTTGCAAATAATTTTTATTATGAATCTCATACGTCATTACTGTTTATAAGTCTTAAAACGTAACTTTATTTAAGGTTATTTATAATTTTACCGACCGGAAATTTATTGCCGGCTTTACATATGTGGCTATTTCTAAAGCATTAATTATTAAAAAACTAATGTTTATGTTGCTATTTAATAGGAATAAAGTTTTTAAAAATGAATTTTTTGTGGTTATAAAGATGAAGATTAATAATAAAAATTATAAGAAATAAAATATATTAATTAACTTATTATATATATTAAAGCCGTAATAATATTTATTTTTAATAACAAACAGTCTAAGAAGTTTTATTAAATAATCTAAATAATATAAAAGATTTAATATCTTTTAAACTATTTAAATATTTTTGGTTTCTTTATATAAATTGCTTTAAAGCACTTTTTACCATTTTTATCTTTTTTGCCGGCTTTATTTATTTTATATATATCAATAATCTTAATATAAATAATATAATATATGATTTATTATGATTTAATTAATTAAAATATATGATTAATAAGCTTATCTTTAATAAATATAAGGTTATTACAGCTTAATATGTTTTAATAATTATTATTTTATTATTTTTTTTAATAATATATATATATTAAATATTAAATATATTATTATATAATTTTCTACCTAAACTTTATATGCTTAAAGTAATATTGTTATTTAAGATATTGATAATATAAATAAACTATTTAAGATATAATAGAAAATATTAGCTGCTTTTATATTTTTACGCCTTCAATTTTGATGATATTATTTCTGTTAGAATTAATTTTAATATAATATATTATAATTATTATATAATAACTAATAATACTTAGATAATAATCTAAGAGAATATTCCATACTTTATTAATAAAAAAAAATTAACATTAATAAATATTATTTTATTATTGTTAAATGATATTTTATTAATAAGTAAATATTAATTTCATATTTCATTTTTTATTAATAATATATATATTTACAAATCTTTATTAATAATTAATCATTTATATATATATTAATTTATGATTTTTAGTAAATCTTTATCCTATTTTTACTACTTTTACCAATTGAGTATTTCTTTATAACTATCTACTTTCTCCTTAACACAATTTTTTAATTCTTTTTATACTTAATAATCTTATAATACAAGTATTAACATATAATAATTCCTGAGATTATATCATTTTATGCGATATAAATTATTATCTTATTAATTAAATCTATGATATCAAAAATTTATATTTTATTCTAATAATTAAAGATAGTTATAATTAATTTATTATTAATAATATGAAAAAATATTATACTTTTATATATTTATTTGTAATTTCTAATTTATTTAATATTATATTCTTTCATTCTAACATTTATTACATTATAAATTAGAGGATAATGATAATAATTTCTAAAAAAAAATAAGATAAATATATTTTAATCTTCTAAGTTATTAATACTATTCTTAAAATTATTAACAAAAAGTTTTATCTATTTTATAATTAAAAATTATACCTGCTTGTTAACATTTTTCTAACGTTATTATTTACCCATTTTATTTAGACTCTTTTTTACCCTAATATTATACGTTTATTTAAAATAAAAAAGACTTAAATATTAGTTTTAGTATAAAATACCTTTCTTAAAATTTAAGTCCTAAAATTTAAGTAATAATATTAGACTACACTATTGTAATTATAATTTAAATCTAATAAATGGTCTATTTTTAACATTAATATTAACAAAAATAACGGAAGGTATATTTAATAAAAAATTAAATTTTAAAATTTTTCCTATAACCGATTTACCGGTAATTTAAATAAAGACTTAGAATTAGATAATTTAAATTTATTTAAAAAATTTTATTAAAGTTAAAACCTTTATTAATTAAATAATCCCTTTTTATTTACTTTAGTTTCATTTACTACTAATTTAATTAATATTATAAATAATATTAATAATATATCTAAAGAAAATAAAAAGAAGATTATTAATAAAATCGAAAGAAAAGCTATTAATAAAATTATAATATTATCCGTTATTATTATTAATAATAAGTTAGAATTATTAAAATAACTTTTAAAAAATATAATTAAACGTCTTTTATTATTATTTTTATTATTAAATATGATTAGTTAAGTTTAAATATTCATCTTTTAAACGGGATTTTACTTTTTTTTTCCCATATTTTAACATTTTATATATTATCTTATAACTTAAAACTTTAAATCTAATATGCAATCATTAAACCTAGCTTTTTGTAAGGAAAAATTTTTTTAACTTTTTTTTATTTTTTTCGAAATCTCGGAGATTTAGAAGGGTTACGTCCTGGAGCTTGCGGAAGGCTACGTCCCGGAGCTTACGGAGGGCCACGTCCCGGATATTTTGAAGGGCCATTAAGAAAAAAATAAAAAAAGGTCAAAAAAATTTTAAAAATGATTTAAAAATTAACATTTTTAATATAAACTTACTTAAAACAATAATTTATAATTTTAATATTAATTTTCATATAATTATAAGTTATTTTATATATAATATTACTTATTCTTTATATTATATATACATAAAAAATTTAATATAATATATAAATTTATTTATTATTTTATAAATTTATAAAAAATACCTTTACGTTTTTATTTATAAAATAACATTTCACATAATATTAGGTTTAATTTAAACTTTAAAATTATATAACTTTTATAATTATAACTTATTTTAAAGTATTTTTATAAATTATTTCATATAATATAATTTTATTTAAAATTTAATATTTTATATACTTTAATATGTCGGGACATAGTTACTTTATAATCACGATATTGATATCAATATATAACTTAACCTCGAAATAATATGAATATAAAATTACATATTAATAACTCTTATAATGGTGGAGATATAAATGTTTAAAATAAGTGAGTTTTGGTGGGGCGAAGGTGTCCCGCGGGGGGGCTGTCCCGGCACCACGTGATCTATGGTACGATTCACCGGCCCGCGAGGCACTTAGGCCCCGTGTTTGCTAAATGATAACCTTATATAAGAATCATCTTGGAGTGTTATTCGCTCATACGTGAGATAACAACTCGTATAAGTCACACGATCTGGCACTTAGTCGGCCCAATACTAGTTGGCTTTCATGGAGTTGTTCTAATTGCTATAAGGTATTCTACCCTCGACAGCGGCTTTCCGGATGTTAATACCGGTGCAGGACCGATATGGATGCAGGAATAAGCGTAATGGCGTGAGAGTCTCCATATGGGTCCAGGAAGCCGTCTTACTCACCATCGCTCTCCTCGGGACTTTTCACCCCTTTTCCACAGGTGCTAAGGAGGCTGAAGCAGGACTGGCGATCACTCACGTTCCATTTATTATTGCGGTTCTAGTCCAAATGGGCCAGCAGACACTTATATCCGTGAATGCCGTACTGGGAGCTATGATCCTAGTTGCGCAGAACAATGCTCTGTCTATTCAACTGGTCGCAAAGGAGACGCTAGCTTCTCGGTGGTAGGTACGGGTTATTCTGCTTTCCCAAGCCTTAGGCACCGTGGTTCTGCCGATTATAATGTTCAATTTTATCCGTGGGCCGTTCATTACCGAAGACTATAACTGTTTTCCCTACGTTTTGGTGGGCATGGCTGAGCGATTGTCCAATCTTCCTAAGGGAATCGAACGAGACGTCCGTCTTTGGGGCCTATTATGGGTTCCGTTGCCTCATATTATGCCGGAGCTGTTTCTACTATCTCTACAACACAGGACAATTCCATGAGGCGGAAAGGGATGGAAGGGACGATAGTAACGATAGTACGACAACCTTAGAAAGAAAACCATATTTTGACCTAATCTTCCCTCTAGAAAGTGGCGCTACAGTGATATACGCCGGCTACCTAGCCACGGCTACTCTGATGTACGCCATTCGTGGCATATTAGGAATAACATCCATGGCTATCGCAGAAGTGACTGTCAGAAGTGATTTTCAGAAGTCAGCCTAGGCCTTGGCTCCTGGGTGGACTCAGTTAGTCAAGTCATCGCCATAGTGGTCGCTGGTGCAACCGTCTCACGAGCTACCTGGCTTTTCATAACCGTGTGCTATAAGCGTTCCGGGCAGTGGAAGAACTGGTTAAGAAATAGACGAGTAGCTCAAATCAAAGCACAGATGGATCTCGCTCATGTAGAGTCGGAGACACATAGAGAGGGCAACAGCCGAGAGCGCGATGGCGACTATGACGACCGTAATCAAACCGTCATACCTGAAGACGAAAACGCCATGGCTCAATGCAGCCTGCCTTATTTCCCGGATGACGACGATGGTGAAGGTTCGATGCCGAGTGTATTAAGCACCCCACGCGGCGCGTAGCATGCGATGAGCTTCGAGCTTGAAGTCTCACCCGTAGAGTAACCAAATGATGATGCCGTATCGTTCATCAGACATACCTATCTTCATTAATGTAGATGGACCCTCTCGTTTTCATGAGTATGATAATAGATCGTACAGGATAGCTAACTTAATCATGACGAAGGGACCTATATCGCGATCGCAATCTTGACAAATAAATAGCATCGGTATTCTTGGCGCTAAATCTGCGTTGTTCCCATAGGTGGAGAGTAGCGGCGATGGCGGTGGTTTGATTGGCTCCAAAACATGGGCCGGGCGCTACTATTATAGTACAAAATAAGACGATGAAATATCACAAGAATCCAATTAAGGCAACGTGCCAGAGTGGTTAATGGGTTAGACTCGAATTAACGATATCTAATGACTTCGGTCGCACAGGTTCGAATCCTGTCGTTGTCGCGACTAATTTCTTTTTTCCTTTTTGCTCAATTTTCTTACTCGACCACATTTAGCTTCACTTCGTTCCATTTCAATTTTTTCTTTCACTATTCATGCAATATCCAACGCAATGAACTATCATACATGAAGCATATCAGTATTACCCGAGCAGCATGTTTCCTATGACGAGCTACCTCCTCCCTCCACACTGACGACCGTTGTAGTACAAACGTTGCGAAGGTATCTTGGTAGCCTCAAGCCGTCTTGCCAGCGGTTCCGCTTGAAGATATCTGACAGCACCATGTGCAAGGACCGCATCGTGACCTCGACTGGTCCGTTCGGGTCCGAGGAGCAATTACGCACCTCTTCGATGTGACCGATCAAGACGAAGGGATAGCGCTCAGAGGAGTCGCACCTCTCGTATGAGAAGACGATGGGGCCATATGGTCCGCGGTCTAACTTCTGGAGCTTCTCGTTGACCGCAGGATCGGGGTCGGCGGCACGGTGTAGTCTAGCATACACCCACATGCCCTCATCTATTTGCTCGATGCTGGGTGAGCGGGCGAATTCCGCAATCATAGGTCCGTCATAATACAGGGACGATGTCAATTCTGCCGAACTTGGCAAGGCTATGATACGTCCCTTGATGAGTTCGTTGTGCCGGGTGCGCGCTACGACGATCAGCCCGGATTCCCCATGCGTGACCTTGATGTTTATCGGGTGCATCGTAGCATGAAATGCTCTATCGCTATCAACTGCTGTTTTGCGAAGTTTTTCAAGCAGCGCAAATTCTGCCTCGGCTATAGACTCATCGATGTTGATCAGACTGTAACGTAGGTCACGGTTTGTGTGCTTAACCTCCCCGATCAAGAAGCAATCACCGTCGGCTGTTTCGATGTGTCGCTTGTACTGCTCTTTATCCGTGGGTATGATCCGGTCCGAAGTTAAGAAGAGGAACGTGCCGAAGCTGTCCTCTACGATGCCTCCCGCAGTGAAGGATTGGCTGCACACGGTTCTTCCTGATGCAGTCTTCTCGTGCAGGTGTATACATTGCGGGTCTGTCCAGTTGCGGCAACGTTGGTAGTCGCGTATACCTTGATCACCAGGGGGGAGGATCAGGTGGGTAAAGTAACGCGTTGATAAGGTCGACAGATGACATTTTCTCTAGTAGTCTACGGTAATGCTAGTAGGATGAAGGCGATGTTCTGAAAGGGTCGAGGGATGGTCCAGGCAGCGGGACGTAATTCGAGGTGCTTGTAGGTGCTCTTGAATAATATCTCCTAGGCGTTGGTATAGAGCGAATCTTGTAAGCTGGGGCGTTTGCTACTGATGGTCCTGGGTGTGATGCTCTCCCGTCAGTGTATATCTCTGACTCTCTTGGAACCCTAGATCCGGAGACCATATATTTGCAATGGACCGTAATACTAGTGAATAGAGACAGAAATTCTCGTATTTGCTGTGGCTGGAGCATTTACGCAAAGGAAATTCTGACTGTGACAAGAAATTTGAGAGGCCTTCATCATGGTAAGGGTACCCCTTCACCCCTTGCCTATTGGCGCCTGAGTTACGTCTAGAATTACATTTCTAAGTAGCGAACCACATCCACAAACATGATAGCATAAACAACTGGGTATATTCTAGAAAAGTACCCTAGAGATTGTGTTGCGGTGAGAATCAAGTATATATAGCAGTCGTACACGATACTAAGCTGGACTATACCATAGTAACTGGCCTCCTAATATTAGTAGGGCGCTCTATATTCTATCGTCTAGTATTAATAACGATTGCTTTAGTCTATCAGCGAGCCATCCGACTTGTTCTATTTCTATCCTTGGTTTAACCCCCCCTTTCTATCCGTCCCAGAAACACTATAGCCTACCCAGGGCTTGCTCGATTTCGAGCTCCGTACTCGTTGGCCCGTAACCACCAGCGGCAGCAACGTTCTCCTTCTGGTACAAGAAGCACTCCTCGGTGTCGACATACTGAGGGTCGAACTCGAAGATGCGCACTTCAGCATTCTTCCAAGGGTCTAATTCTCAACGTCAGTAACTATACACGCATCTAAAACCAAGGACTTCAAAAACATGTTGGTGGCACGTACACGAGCTTGGCCCAGTCTTCGGATGCACGGTGATACGCCTCAGAATATCGCCATGGGCAACAAGCACGATATTCTTCTCGGGCCGGTCAAGCAGGAACTTCCGCACCCAGCGCGCCCGGTTCCTGAGCGCTTCCTCGGTCGGCGCCCAGAAGCCTTGCTTGCTGTTCCAGTCAGGAGTCAGGGGCGAGAGATCGTAGATGGCGAACTCGGGGTCCGCCTCGAGTGCCTCCCGCGACGATCCCGTGTCGCACGGCAAGTTGTTACACTCTTGCGCCTGCGGCATGCACACGACCTTGCGCGGTCCGCCTAGGCGCTCGATGGCTGGCGCCCATCCTAGAGTGGTGGTCTGCAGCGTACGGCGTAGCGGTGAAGAAATGATGAGGTCCGCTTCTTGCTGCAGATCCGGGATCAACCGTGAGAGAGATGCGGCTTGCTTCTTGCCCAGGGGAGTGAGCGGCGCATCGGGGACTACATAACGAGTTAAGTGGTCAATTTCGTATGTTACTCTAATAGGTCGAATGAAAGTGACTCACTACTATAATCAAGGTCGACGTTATGTTCGGCTTGAGCGTGCCGGGTGAGAATCAGGCGGGAATTAGGCGCCATAATGAAGGACTGGATGCGATGGTATTAACTAATTCTATTTTTCGAGTCTATTATTGTAGGGTAGTGATTGTAAGTCTAGTATTTTCTACGTGTTTAAGAAAAGTTGACATTCCAGGGAGACTTGGTAAGGATATACTACGTAATATATGGATAGCACTACCTAATGATCGGTACTAAAAGCCACGGCGGAACGCCCCCGGATATTCGTTCCCCACTATATTGGGCGAAGCTGGCGATCACGATGCCCGGTGGTCCCCCCGACAAACAGCGAACGCCAAAAAAAATATGAGTTGTCAAGTGGGACACATCGATCAATGTGGCTTCCCCGTGAGAAACTATATTTCAAGCATTACTGTACGGCTCTAACAAGTTATCTTACACTAAAGAATCTTGTATGACTTTGCACTGCATCCTGTTATTCAATTACTACCTACTGTATGTAGGTAGTGAGAAAGTACCTATAGAGATCCATGGATGCGCTATGACTAAAACGATGATTCTGCTAGTGAAGGCCGTCGGCGTGGGAAAGGCGCAACGCAAGGCAAGAATTAATGCAAATGAGATAGATAGTAATGAATGCGGAAAACCACGAGCCGCCATAAACACCATTCCTCCTGGGTATCCCTAATGAAACAATTGACCTTTCCGTGATCACTAACCTCCGCATTTGCTTAAAAACAAGTTGCAGATCCGTTAACGCCGTCAAGTCTAGAGCGAACCTGATACCAAAAAAAGTAAATGAATAATCCTCCCTGTCTTCTGTAGTTTACTGCATGACGCCCTTAGAATAGCTTCAAGTTGGTCCTCTGCTGTAGGTTCGTGCCGTTCAGCATAGCCCTAGATTTCTTCGGTCGGGCCTGGAGCCTTCTGAAAGCTTCCTGGATGTGGCGTGACTCGACGGGAGTCTTGCCCTCGTTGGGCGGATCGAACAGTCCTTGGGCCAGCTTTCGCTTCTTATTGCCAGAATTCTCGCCTCCGCTCCTCTCCTTCCATAGGTCTTCGTGCTCCTTGATCTTGAGCGCCTCCTCTGTGAGCGTCTGGACCATTTCGAAGGTTAAAAAACCCAGGATATCGACAATATCGTCCGAAGGCTTGCTATCTGTTACGATACCGAAGCCGGCCCACTCCCGGAATCGCTTGCCTTTGCGGTATGTGAAAGATGCCTGCCGATATTCGGACCACGTGACGTATTCCTCCCTAGTCATGACCTTAGTGCGCTCGTCGGCTTTGCGCAATCGCTGGAGCGTGATGTAATTCATCTCCTCTTCCTCCTCGTCTTCCTCATCATCACGTTCTGGGACTTCTTGGCTGTAGTAAGAGGAGGGTTCCCAAGGGAGCTTGACCTTGGCTTTCTTGTTCTTCTTTGCAGCCTCTTCCACTGCGGGGCCACCAGGCATAACACCGCCGGCGGGGTCGTCAGCGACACCGAGGTCGGCATCGCCGCCTTTGTCGTCAGAGTCCTTCGCGCTCTTGCGAACGTCTTTCCATGATAAGAATGTCCTGAGACGCGACACCTTCGGCGCGTCATCGCGGATTTGGAAGATTAAATCATTGATAGTGATGGATCGAGAGCCGCGGCGGGTTGCCAGTTCGGTGCAGTTTCGCAGCATTTCGATGACTTGTTGCCGTACGATCTCTTCTATCATAGCGGTGGTCTCAACAGATGGTTCGCCCGTCTCACCAGAGACGTACATCATCTGTTGAATCTCTTGCCGATACTTGTGCTGTTTGCTGTTGTCCGCCATTTTGAACGATAACGAGATCTGGCGATATTAAATACTAGAATTTCTTTAATCAAGGTGAAATTTTGACTGATTCTGGTAGACATAGAAATGAAAAAAGGGTACCTGTGTATGAAGACTACATAGCACTGACCTACTATGTACAGTAGAAGGACAATGCTAAGTTTAGAAAAATGACCAGTGCAACTTACCCCCAGCCACATTACCAGCCACAATAACCCACCAATACTTAACCTTGAATTCGTGAAAGACATCTAGAAATCGATTGATCAATCAATCCATTAATTGATAGAATCGAATAATAAATGTATAGTTGAAAACTGAAATAAATTTGGCAATTAGGTCCTTTTATCCTTCACAGTTTATGACTCAATTGGCTTTTAGGCTTTGAGGTTTGCTCATGCCTGAGGTATACAACTGAGTATGAAATTGATTAGAGGAAAAGACAGAGCGGTCTAGCAGGTGTGAGTTGGAATGCCCTCATGTTGGAAGGTTGTCCTGCAAATCTGAGCAGTACTAACGGACATGAAGGAGACCCTGAATCTTGCCAAGGACGATGGCTTCCCTAACTTCCCGTTGATGCAGTCACTGTCACACAGCTTATGCGCAGCGCATTTCAATGTTAAAATAAATATATACCTGCACTTAGCATCATTTGTATGTACATGTATGCATAAATTCATGTACATGTATGTATAAATTGATGTACCTAGATATAAATGACCAGCTCGCCCGCTGCCAGTTATAACCTAACTGTATCTTCAACTCTTACAATTCTGCAAAATCCTGCCGGTCTGAGATGGCTCGGCTTCCGATTGACCCCATTTGCGTTAATGGACAGAGTAACACGGGCGTTACTGGCGATGAACGGCTCTATCTAAGCCAACCCTCAATCTATAGTGCAGCTCAAGTTCAAGGCAGCGAGGCACGCATACTGGATGATGCCCTCCTTAATGATTCTGCGGCGAAGGCCGTTGTTTTCCGGCTGCCAGACGAGGTGAACTGTGACGAGGCTTTACTTGGACTTAACCCTAGGGAGGTTACCCTAGATGTCAACGTTACGGATGGTGGGTATCTAAGCGGCAAGTCCTTTGCTTCGGTATTGTGTCCTTACGTTATTGACGTTTTTAGGTGTCGTTCAAGTAGTATCGGAATTCGTAAGTAGGGCGAATTGCCGTTATATCTGCTATGGCACGGCGACTGTAGTTGATGACCGACACGTCATGACTTCGGCTCATAATGTCTGGGATTGGAAATGTGGACTTGCTATATCTATTCGAATTCATCGAGATAATCGTGTAGACCCCTATGGGTTGGATGATCGATGTGTGAAAGGTGGCGCCGTTCATTACAAATGGGCCACTGAATATTCCGGGCAGCATGACTTCGCTATTCTACAAGTTGCGAAACCCTTCGATGACAAGATTCGACCTATGAAGTATCGAAGGGCACCACCCGACGAAGGCATTCTCGACGTCCAAGTCCATGGCTTTGTATACGACACGCCTAGACTTGGGAATGGGGCGTGCTTCGGCCATCTTTGGCACAGCTCGAGCAAAGCTCAGCATATCCCCAGCGCTCAGACTCTGCTCCATCATTCCGGAGACACGAAGAAAGGTATGCGTTGACATAAACTTCTGGTAGACATGATGGTGGTTCTTATTGTTGAGATATATGGCGTATTGTCGCCGTTTGCTATGTAGACTGCGTTAATATATTATAGGTGCATCTGGAGGGCCAGTCATTGATTCTTCCGGAATTGTGGTCGCTATACATAAGGGATCCTCCAACAATCGACTAGGCATGATCAACAAGGCAGTTGCCATCGACCATCATGGCAACGATGTTGAGAAATTCATCCAGATGCTCGCTATCAAGGATGGGGCGCCAGGAAATCCCGAGATCATGCAAAGCTCAGAGTTCAAGGTCAAATGTTACGACGCGGCCTTTTTTGTTTGGGAGCAAGCCTAAAGCCGCTGTAGTAGCTTGCGGATAGGGTTAGTTGAATGATGGAACTTGGTTATGACGACGAACGCATTGGGACTATTCGGCGCGAAAGTAATGGGGTTAAGATTAGGAATGGTATAAGGGGGCGTAAGTTAAATACTAATGTAGCAGAGGGAAACCACCTATGTGGTACGTACTATGTACTATGGATATCAATTTTGGATCTCGTATGTGATGGCTGGTGATCGTTACGTCACGCTGGCGGAGTATACGAATCTGGCGAGAGTTATCTCTCTATTTCATACTTCTTTTGATGATATCGGTATACCCATCAACTCCTATAATTCATACGTTAGCTTCCCACTTCCGGAACCCATCTCCTCTCCAACCCCAAGCTACAGTGTAATGATCAGCCAGGAGATTCCATTCCTCAACTTCATCCAGCCCCTCGAGACTATCGACCCTTTCTTTTTCCTCCTCGGTAATCCATTTTCGCCATATGTCTCCTATAGTCAAGCTCTGAACCATCTCAAAGCCTGCATCCTTGAGACGGGTTTGCTGCTTGTCACGGTCTTGGTAGGCATCTAGCGTTGGCATGCGTATCCGTCGTGTTGCCAGGTTAGACACCATTTGCCTACCAAAGGAGTCATTGGGGTGAATTGGCTCATAGATAATAATAGCAAGGTTTGGCATCTTCTCGGCGAAGTATTTAATTACTCCTCGGGCCTCCGTAGTTTCTAGGTAACATAGGCAGCATTCTGATATTAATATAGTTGGGATATCATTGCGGATGCCCTTGAGTGGCGCTGTATCGTCCTTGAGTAAGTCTCTTAGGTCTAACCCGTGACACCAGTACTGGCAGCCGTTTCGTAGACTCGGGCTACTCCAACCGCCGTCCTCAGCCTGTGGGTTAGATAGTATGGACCTGAGTTGAGGGGTGGCGTTCACGAGCTGCAGCTTCTTGGAAGCGATTGTTGGGAAGTCGATCTCATGGTAGATAAGACCGGCCTGACTAGGCTGGGAGAAGAGCTTAAAACACCTTGTGTCTGTACCAGCACCGAGTGATATGATTTGCCGCTCTTGCATCGCGGTACCCGACAAGAAGGATGATATCAGCCGATCCAGCGCGGTAGTCCGTGTATACGTTCCTACCCTCTAGCCTTAGCACTCGCTAGGGCGGAAGGGCCCTTGGACTTTTTCTTACCTCGATTTATGATGGGTAGCCTTCTGACGGCGCCGCCAGCGGTGTTCTGGACGAAGTATTGTGCAAAGGGGTCTTCCAGGTAGCCGAGATCGACGGCACTCATGCGGGACACAGCTGCGTCCGTGTCCGTACCTTGAATAGTAGCATCGTGGCTGACGGCTGCAGAATGCGGGTGACCACCCCGTCCTCGACCGCGTCCTCGGGATGCCCCTCTCGAGCCCCGAAGAGAGAGGAGGTTCGGGATAGACGGGGCGGACATGGCGTATTCTATATTGTTGGTGACTTAGTGCGTTATGTAGATATAATTAATGGATTGAATTGAGAAGCTATTAGTGTGATGTAATAGCATCAGGGATGTCAACAATGATTCAGATGTCCGACCCCTGTCAAATCGGAGGCGAGTAATTGTTGGCTCTGGATGTGCTACAGATAAAACAAACGGGGCCGATTAATGCGGAATTGACAGGTTGACGATTCTAATATTGGTTAGGCTGTTAGGACTTAAAGAATGAGGCAGTGCAATCGGAACCTCTTATGATGGGCGGGCGGTTGCCTAGATTGAGAGTAACATACGTCAGTAAGTTTACTGTGCTGCCGACGTTCCGAAGATACGGACTGTTAGGCCTGATGTTACTCAGGATACGCTACAAGGCATTTTGGTGCCTGCTACTGGGGTAGTTGCATTCAAGTAACCGTAACAACTATTAACATGCATTTCTTGTTCATGACAGTATTTGTACTGTCTTAGCCGCATCGCTCCAGATCCTTCAAAGTTTTGAGGGACCAATTGCTGGTATTTGTCAGGGAACCTTCAGCTCTTACTCTTCGTCTCACACGTCTTTACAACTCCTTCTTCGTACCACTTCTTCATACCATTTTTCAACAACCATTCGTATTATCACTCTTTTCTTTGAAATTTTCTTTACTTCATCAATCCTCCATTTTGTTGCGTTTCCTTTTATCTAACCAACTTCATCTACCAAGAAACACGCGATTCAAGATGTATCGCGATATTGCCCACGCGGTTTACAAGCGGGGCGAGGCCTCGATGGGTAACTACGAGCTGCCTGGTTGGACATGGGCCATCGTGCTGCTGGATATTATAGTCTTCCTGCCCTTGTTTGTCATGGTATGTCACTTGCAACTAGTCTTTGGAAGAAACCAACTTGGCTAACGTCCTGCTCCTTCAGGTCAACTACTCCCTCCAGCATGTGTTCCCTACCCTCGCCATCGTCGAGGACCCCTCCCCTCCGGCCTACGAACCCGTCTCGTTGAATGAGGATACTCAATCCCTCGCTGAGGAGAACGGTCCTCTCGTCGATGAAGCCGCTCGTGGTGGTTCTCAGGCTCGCCTCATCACTTCGTCCCTCCGCTCTACCTACCGTACCCTAACAGCCATCAGCGGCTGGCGATCTATGTTCCGAGGCCTCGCCTGCTACATTGCTCTGAGCTTCTCTACTTTGTTCGTCTACAGCATTCTAGTCAGCGCCTGGGTGCCGGCTCTTATCGCCGCTCCCCTCTCCGCGATCACCCTCGTCCAGCTCTACACTGGATGGACACATATTGTCATCTCGGCCCCGAGCTCCAAGACTTTCTGGCAGCGTCTACCTCCCTTCAAGAAGGCTTTCCAGGCCACCGCGCTCCCCGTTGTCATGTACTTCTTCGCTGCTGAGCTTGCTTCCTTCGTCCCGAAGCTGCTTGCTGGCGCCATGTCCATGAACTTGCCGAACCCCAAAACCCCTGGTGTGGTTCCCGAGACCGACAAGAACGACATCTGGAAGGCCGTCTTGGTGCTCCTTCTTTCGCTTTCTCTGCACATCTTCCTCGTCATCCCTACCCAGGTCATCCTTACCCGTGTCCAGGCTTCTCTTCTTCCCGAGGACGATGACACCATCGTGCCTTTCGACCGCTCGTTCCAGGGCAAGGTTGAGCCGGCTATTGTTGGTGGCAAGGGCTTCGTCACCGTCAAGGATGCGTGGCAATCATTCTCCCGCGCTTCGTGGGTGCGCCTTGTCAAGCTCTACGTCAAGATCTTCGCGGCTGGACTCGTCCTTGGTCTCGTCTGGGTTGCGGTGGTTGTCCCCGAGATGATCCTCGTTCTGAGCCACAGCAAGAAGGTTGAATGAATGCCTACTCAAGTATTCAATCCATCTAGCTGAGCTACCATTATTTTGGTTCTGACACATATCGATATCAACCTACCCAAGGACTACTGTTAACCTGGAAGGGCATTTAGGGGCCGTGGAAATGGAAAGTGTCAGGCATCCTGATTGAAGAAAGACAACGGACTGTACTATACCCCATCTTCTAGATTTAGATGGTTGGCGGTTCAACTATGAGATTATGAAAAGGGTTGGTTATATGTTTTAGGCTCTTTTGAGCCGTCCATACATCAGAATAGCATCTTTCAATTACAGTATCGTAAAACGGCGCAATTTCCTTTATAGCTTACATATAGAATCTCCTGTGATGTCTCGTGAAACAGGCAATGAGTAGAATCATGCTGCTCTGGTTTGTGAATGAAGATATCTTCTACCAATTTCGTAGATACATGTATAATGAATCAAATTTGACCCGATGAGCAGGCTAGCAGATCTACTGTTCCAAGTTCCAACCGTTGCATTAAGGGACATTGTGATGCAAGTATTATCGAGCACATCCATGGATGGATATGGCACATTAAGGTAGAAGCCGCCCTAGGACCTATTAAATTGCTTATTTTCGAGAAACCGGGGCATTTCTTTACAAACACGCGACTGATTCAGATCGTGTGTCAAGGATCCTACGTTACGTGTGTATTACCCACTTTCCATGGCTGCATGGTCAAGAACAAGGTGACTCGAAAGAATGTGCCAATTACAGTCGAAGAAAATCGATTGACCATTGACACTGGATAATTTGCCAAAGTTAGAATTATGATTCGATAGTCATTGAATAGAATACGGTAATAAAGGAACAGTGGCAGGCACGAACTTAGATGCTGTTTTAGGTTCCAAGGTTGACAAGTGAATTGTTCACTAGCGGGTAGGTGCAACTATGAACCCCACAGCTGCCACAGTGTGCACTAATAATTCTGCCACGCTTCACCGCCCTCAGGAACACTATATAACCCAGGCCTCCCGCCCGTCTTCTGAGAACTCTTTTCCTTTTCCTCTTCATACTTACCTTGTCTGAAGAGTCCTTGCTCAAGAATAAGGACTCTTAAGGGGGGAGACCTGCATTGCACAGCGCGGTGTTGACCCTCTTCTATTATCCTTCGTGGATCGTAGTGGGCGCAATTTTTGCTCTTCTAAACCTTTTTGTTTTCGTTATGATCAATGCTTTGTGCATTGCCATGAGGAAGACATCGCCATGATACACCAAGATACTGCCACGAATCTCTGATCTCCAAACAATGCTGTTGATAGCGAGACTACTACTAAGTACCATTTTGAAGTTACCTTATTGACGTACGGATCGATACGTACTACAAAATATCTCGTCCACTCTACAATGAAAGTACCACCAGCTTTGAATATGTACATGATTGACATTTAATCTAGATTTGGTGGCATACGGCGCCTAATAGTCTGGTCTTGGCAGTTGAAGATCGCTCAATTTAATAATCTAATCCAGGATCTCTCAGTATGCCTAAATATATGTCCGAATAGCCTCAAAGTGCTTTGACCACCTTAGTCTATCTTCTTAGTCTCTTTATCTGCATCCTGTATGCCAACAAGATTGAAGTAACGTCCTGCAACATCCTCCCATTATCCAACTTGCCCATATATGGAGGCATTCCCATCGTAGTCTATAGATCCAATAACGCCATTGTTCCCGATCGTTCAGCAACATCTACTATGTAATACGCCCTATGCCACGATAACTTAAAAAAGCCATTAACTCACCGTTGTCCCATCCCACCCATCCAGCGTCAACGACGCTCGCTCCTCGCTCTCCTTCGACTCTCCCAGCCACCTCTCAATCCTCTCGGCGCCGTAGCTAAGCTCCACTATCAACATGCTAAACTCATCCACATCAGCAGGACCCATCTCATAGAACAAGCTCTCCGTATGCGTCGTAGGCAAGAACAAAGTCCCACCGTCACGACACGCGCGGGACCAAGCATACGGAGACGTAGCGTCCCACAGGCCAGTGCGCATAGTGATAGTC
This sequence comes from Hypomontagnella submonticulosa, assembly GCA_022984865.1. Lineage (NCBI taxonomy): Eukaryota > Fungi > Ascomycota > Sordariomycetes > Xylariales > Hypoxylaceae > Hypomontagnella > Hypomontagnella submonticulosa. The sequence continues at coordinate 22,746 of JAJKLF010000029.1, forward strand.
ACGCGGCCGGGACACTCGCCCCATCCGCGTTTTAGATATAGATAGATCTCCTGCAGGTAGTTTGCGACGAGCCACGTGCGACGGACGCTTTCGACTAGTATCCACGCTCGCCAGACAATATCTTCTTCGGAATCGGACCCGGAGCCTGAGACATGGTTGGCAAGGTGCCGCGTCGGTCGGGTGAGGTTCTCTTTCGCGCTGTCGAGGAGTTGGCGGGTCCAGAGGAAGAGTGTTGGGACGAGGGATTCGGCTTGTGCGCGCATTTGGATCTTGATGGTGTATTAGCGACGATTTCTTGGGTAACGAGTTTGGCTATTGAAAGGAGAGGAGACAAGGGAACTTAAAATACCACATACATCACCATCAAGCAGCCGGATCGTCTGATACGTAAGCAAAGCCTGGACGCGACTCAAATGGTCAAAAACATCCATCTCCCTACCCGCGGCACAACTCAGCGACGCCTCCAGCGCCTGGTCCTCGAGCAACTGCGTAACACGATCATCTAGCACCCGAATCGCAGTCGCCCTCGCATCTGCAGTCCCGCCGCCCCCACGAGCCGCCGCGGCGTGGTACATGCTAACCGCCGTATACGCATCCTGCACGTACCGCGGCATCTTCTCGCGGTACAAGAACCGGTGGTGCAGCGGACTACTGCCCTCCGTCACCCACCGCCACAGCCAGCTCCGTACGCAGTTGGTAAAACGCTGCAGCATGCAGTGTTGCTCCGTGGCAGGTTGATTCGGAGGTAGTGTGTAGTCCGCGACCCACGACTCCGGGGCCAGGAACCAGGAGCCGGGCAGGGCGTTGGCGTCGTCGTCGGCCAATCCGCATTGCGGAGAGTCTGTTAGCACGGCGGGGCGACACCCGGTGTCGTCCACCAGGTCGGATTGTGAGAGTTGTAGTGGGGGGAAGTCTAGACTGCTTGGTCCCGGGTCGTTGCTACTGGTATTGGTATTGGTTGCGGGAGGCGGGTTTGCGGGACCATCCGCGGTGGAGGGAGATGGTGTTGCGGGAGCCGCACCCGCGTCTAGCAGGGCGCGTCTCGGAGGTGGGTATTCACACGGAATCCCCTTATCCTGGCACCGCCGGCATGCTGGCACGCTCTTGGTGCATTGGCGCTTGGATCTCGTGCAGGCCACACAGGCTCGTCGCCAGATAGTAGCCATTCGTACTTTGCAAGCCAAGACCTAAATAGCTAATAGCTACAAGCAATGAAGAATTCCTCAAGATCTCGACGCGTAGAAGACGCGCCACCCCCTCAACGCTACATTTTCCGCAATCAGCGGACTTTATAAATAGAGTTCCGGTGAGTCAGCGGACTTCTTGTTTGTCAGCCCGTGGCAACGGAGAAATGTGGAGAATACACCTTCTCCATCCGGTAATGGCCACGGCGAGGAACCAATGGAAGATGCGGAAATTAATGGGCCTCCGCCCTACTGTCTGCTTATAAGTCCGCATCGATCGTCGGATTGCGGATTGTTCACATCTCCCGACGTCCAGCAGATTGAGTGAATGCCGGAGTGGAACGATGCTTACAAAGCCCGACGATATCATCGTCGGAATGGCATCATACACCGTGATGGTCTTATATCCGCAATGACTCAAACACTCGAACCGTGGAAGGGAGGGAGAGAAAGAAAGAATTTGTGATTTGAAAGCTCACGTACTTAGTATATAACCATGTATCCCAGCCGATGTTCTGCGATCAAATAGAGCAGAGCTTCGTACGCCACTCGAAGAGCCATACAGAATAACCCATAAACGGACATCAACCAGAAACATATCAAAATGGTGACCCTGTTCAAGCTCACCAAGACCTACCACCGGGAGCCCTACCAGGCCATCTCCCCCCTCCGACCCGAGCTCTCACAGGAAGGCCGCACCGTGCTAATCACCGGCGGCACCTCAGGCATCGGGTACGCCATCGCGAAGGCCTTCGTGCTAGCCCGAGCTCACAAGGTCATCATCCTAGGCCGGCGCGCCGATGTCGCCACAAAGGCTGCCTCCGCTCTCCTCGAAGAGGCCAAGTTGCAGAGTCTCGGCGCTAGCTCCACGCAGGTAGTCGGCCTAACCTGCGACATGAGCAGCGCAGCAGCCATTGCTGGGCTTTGGGGCCGACTGGCAGGCGAAGGCACGCACATCGACGTGTTGATCCTCAACGCAGCAGCCATTGCACCCGCCACGCCCGTGCTAGAAATCGGCATTGATCGCCTCTGGGGCACCGAGTACGAGGTCAACGTGCGCGCGTCGCTGGACATGGCGGAGCGCTTCTATCACCAGCCGGGCGAGCGGAATATTTTTTTGGTCCATGTATCGACTCAAGCCGTAAGTTTTTGTAAAAACTGACGTTGAAGGACGAAGGCACAGAGGACTAACAGGATTAGATACACGACTGGGCCGCCGGGGCTGCGTACCCCGCGTACGGGATGACGAAGAATGCGGGCGCGCTGGCGCTCCAGGTCGTGGCGCACGAAGTGCCGGTGGAGAAGATGCAGGTCCTGAGCTTCCATCCTGGTGCTATCTTCACGGAGGCGGCGAAGAAGGCTGGGTTCACCGAGGATACGTTGGCTTGGGATGATCGTATGTCTTTTCCTCTCCTATGCGATTGTCGAGTGAATGTGTATTTGTCGTTTTTAACTAACACGATCTTGTTTTAGCTGCTCTCCCTGGCCACTTCGCCGTCTGGGCTGCTACCTCTGACGCGGCGTTCCTCCATGGTCGGTTTGTGCATTGCCACTGGGATATCAATGAGTTGAAGAGCGGGGAGCTACGGAAGCAGATTGATGAGGACCCGAACTTCTTGAAGATTGGCGTTAAGGGCTTGTAAAAGACAGGTTAATATCCATGCCAGTCCTGTATTTCAAGTTGTTAGATAGTTCGACTCCCGAGGCCGATCGTTCGTCGTTCGTTAGCGTACAAACGATTGATGCAAGGCCATAAGCCAATCCTCCTATAGACCAGAACCGTTCGTTGCCCTTCATGCCTTTGCCCTCATTTCGAGTCATTCATGCTATCGCCTCACGAAAGCTGTCTGTAGATAAATCAAACATCACGTTGGGAAAGGGGAGAAGAAAACATCGTGTCAAATACGTGCGTCTCAACATCAATATACACATAACCCACACCATCCAACGCCGACCCTCGTAAGGTATATCCAATCACCACCCATCCACAATCGTAGCATGGACCTGCAGCCCATTCGCAGGCCTAGCCGTGACGCCCCCCTTGATCAGCATGCTTTTCTCGTCGTAGTCCTCCTCGTTCGCCAACTCGAATTCGAAGCGGCCCATCCAAGTCGCCAGCAGACACGCGAACTCGGCGCGCGCGAACGCAATACCGATACAACTCCTGGGGCCGTGGAGGAACGTCATGAGCGCGTAGTTGCTCGACGCGCCGCCGGCGGCGGCTTTCTTGTCGTCGGGCCCCTTGGCTATCCATCGGTCCGGGTTGAATTCGTGCGCGTCGGGTCCCCATAGCCTCTCGTCTAGGTTGGTCACCCACGGGACGAGCATGATGGCGGTTCCCTTGGGCACCTTGCGTCCCATGATCGTGGTATCCACGGCCGCCTCGCGGGGCGTAAGCGGGACGGGGGCGTAGTAGCGCAGCACCTCGTTGCAGACGGCGTTTAGGTAGGGCATGTGGTCGATGTCCAGGCTGCTGATGTCCCGGTCCGAGTCGAGAGTCGGTAGCTTTTCGCGGATTTCGGCGCGCAGCCGCTTTTGCATCTCTGGGTTCTTGGCTAACATGTACACGGCCCACGTCATGGCAGTGGCCGTCGTCTCGTGGCCGGCAGCTAGGAAAGTCATGAGTTGATCGATGAGGTTGTCTTCCGTGAAGGCGCCGGACTCCAAGGCAACGGAGAGGATGTCGCGATCTATAGGCTCCTTGCGATCCATTTTCTCCTTCTTTGCCCGGATCAGCTTCCGACATACACCTCGAATCGTCTGCGCTGCTTCCGCTATGTCGGCGTTGCGCTGGACAGGGAGCCGGGAGACCACCCAGTCAGGAAGGAATACTCCCAGCAAAGCAAGCGCCTGAGCTCGCGAAGAGGGGCTGAATACACGCGAATACGTTTTGCTAAGCTCGTTGTTTGGATTCTTGATCGCTCCGAAGTCTTGTCCCAGTCCAGACTGTCCCACGATATCCAGCGTCGCCCTGGAAGCCCAGTTAATAACGTCTATGACTGCCGTCTTCTTTGCCTTCTCAGGGTCTTGGCCCGACCTCTCCTTCTGAGCATCGGCAATAATAGCCTTCGTCATGGCCTCGACAACTTCGCCGCCCTTCTGCCAGAAGCCCGAGTAGAGTTCCTTGACGTGTCGGAATGCAAAGGCAGGCATAAGATTCTTGCGCTGGAACCTATGCTCGTCGCCCTCTGCTAGGAGAATACCCACACCTAAGAGGCGGCTAAGGAAGAAGTGGACGGACTGTGGCTTGACGAAATCGTAATTCCGTGTCACCAAAACCTCCGCAAGAGCTTTGGGACCAGTGATGAGCAAACGCTCTTGGTTGAAGGGGCCCAGATATCGAATAACGCCATCGTTGGGTATAGTAGAGTTCCTTAACCAGTCCATTAGCGGCAAAAAGGGAGGCGGATACACGACGGCATAAACACGTACCACTCTCTCTGGGGTATACCAGTAGGTTGGTCTCTTATCGTCCAGAAATGTCCCATGAACCAGGAGGTACGTTTCGGCTGCGGCAGGCCGATCAAGGGAGAAAAGAAGAAAGGGTATAAGATAACCTTCCAGAATCCGTATAGGAAAGTCTGCAACGACCACATGGCGACGAATGCGCCGAGGAACTGTGATTTAGTCCATTGCGGCCGGGTACATACGATGAAATATGCGTAAATGAGAGATGCGACGCTGAATATCCGCCAAGGAAACGCCATCTTGAGTATAGTATATAATCAGAGATTTGGTATTTGAGGTTTTGGTTGCTGAGCCGCCTTAGAGTCCACGTTGAGTATATGAGTTTGGACCCGGGGAATATATATTTTATGAAACGAAAGGGTCAAAGGGGCGAACAGAAGGGCTATACACCCCCTGAAAAGTGCCTGGACTATGAATGGAACGACAATAATTAAATTAGAAAAATTGGAATGAAAACGGCGATTCAAGTATGTATAAGTTAAAATATTTTGACTTATATCTGGAAATTGTAGCTTGGAAAGGGTGTTGGTTCTCAGACCCTTAGCATGATGATTCTCGAGACCGAACCGAAGAGTCTGGCCAATTAAATAGTGGGATCGTCCTGGTCAGGATAGTTTGAGATCTGGACCCCTAGTAGAGTAGGCGGGAGCGGAGTTTATATAAGTGACCGTCCTAGTTGTAGTTGTCATGACTTAGCATCTCGAGTTGGGACGATCATCAAAACTCTCCGTGAGCCATGTGGAAAGTTAACGTGGTCGTTTTATTATTTTCGGGATGCGGCGAGGCTTTGATTACTGTAACCCGTAAAGGATGGACTTGACCTCTTGAAACGGGATAACGCCAATCCGAAGCTGGCCGGTCCACCTGCACTGACTGGTCCCTGATACAAGAAACGTGGGTGAAGGTGCAGGGATTCTCAGCTCAATTCGTCTTAACCTACCGATGCCGATACCGAGGAATTTCTATAGTAGACAATCCATATCTTACGACAGCCAGCTTCAGGCTACAGAATTCTGAGAGCACCGCGTAACAAGCTTCATCAGTATTTGGTTCCCTATTTGTTTTTGGATCGTCTACTTAGTCGGACCAGCATCCTAGCTGATTATGGGCCCAAGTTTGATCCATAATATAAATCGGGCGAAATTGTTACACGACCGGCAATGCACAGCCGGATAGATTTTTGTGGGAGAGCCTGAATAGCGTCTGGAATCCTGATAGGCAGGCTATGCTATCGTCATAGTGAATACTCTATCTGCCTACATATGCACGCAGGCGAGGTGCGCGGGACAACTTCCCCGGAAAGTTTTTTTTCTTCTAGCTGTCTGCTGCGGTGTAAATGCTGGACGAATACGCCGACGCGGCGGGATTGGAGACGAAGTCCATGCTGGATTCGGAATGATTCAACGATGTCATTCCCATGGGGCTAGATCTGCCATCTGGGCCCGCGGGACCCGTGCTAGTGCTAGTCCTAAAGCAAGAAAGTGTCCCAAGATGGAAAGAATTACGATTGGATATGCCCTCGGTGGCTTGTTGGTACCTACATATCGTATGGTCTGTGTTAATTATGGCGGTTACTATTCGTCGCAAATTGTTAACTAAACGTCTGTATATTATATAATACCAAGACTATTAGTAGTACCTAGTGGTGGTGGTGGTGTACCGTCAATGACCGTCGATACTGGGTAATATCTTAGGTATTTGCTTATTTTATTAGACATGTTACATGCCCGTGTACATAGAGCATATGATATGATGTTCTAATAGAGTAATTAACCAATGTCGACACATGATCGCATCCCAGGTAACTTGAGTTGCGAAAGTACGAATAAGCAAACAGGCTATGTACTTGTCTAACCATCTTACGTGATTTGTTGGAGGTATAGAAACATTTCTTTTCTCCAAGCCTATTGGCCGCGCGGATCAGGGCAGTAGTACAAATCGCCGACGTATATCCATGTGCGAAACTCGCAATAGCACCATGGGGTACGTAAATACGTCGGCTACCTATACAACAAAGCGAATAGATTCCAAGAAGGAAATCGTCACGAGTCGTAAGGTAGTAGGTAATGCAATAGATAAATACTAACTCATTCAGCATGGCATCTCTTTTGGCCAAGATCGGCATAATCTCCATCGGAGACATGGGCGTAGGCATCGCCAAGCTGCTTGTCGCCAATGGATTCTCAGTCGCGACGAACGGCAAAGGTCGAAGGTCAGTAGCCAACTGGCCTGTTATAACATGTCTCGCTTTTGAAGTCTTACCCTCCCTTTTGATCCTTCTCGCTGATTTTACCCCTGATATTTCATACCTCTTTACCCCACTCCCGCATGTGTAACCCCTCTCCATATACCGTACCTACATGTAGTCAAGGAGATCTTGGAGTTGAAACTTTGAACAGCAATGATACAATAGAGCGGGCAAAGGATGCACAAGTCGAGCTGCTCCCCTCGGACGAGGCCCTCACACAATCCTGTGCCGTGATCCTCTCCGTGGTGCCGCCCCGCGATGCCGTCGCAACCGCGCAGCGCATCGTGGACGCTCTCTCCGGCCCCATACGCCGGACCGACGGCGATCCGCTGTACTACGCGGATCTAAACGCCGTGGCGCCATCAAGCGTCAAGAGCATCGGGTCCCTCTTCAGCAACCTCTCCTCCGTACGCTTCGTCGACGGTTCCATCCTAGGTGGGCCGCCAATTCGCAAAGAGACCACGGACGGCAGCGAAGCGGAATGGACTCGCCCCAACATCCCGATGTCCGGACCGCACCCGCTATCCGAGATCCCCGGCTTCGGCGCAAAGCTCTCTACGACGCTGAACGCGCGGCACGTCTCGCCAGACATCGGCGCCGCCAGCGGGCTGAAGATGTGCTTCGCGAGCTTCAGCAAGGGGTTCACGTCGCTCGCCATCCAAGCCTTCACCACGGCGCACCGGCTGGGCGTGCTGCCCGATCTGCAGAGAGAGATGCAGGCCGTGATGGGCGAGCGCTACAAGATGGCGGAAAGGGGGGTCCTGGGGATGGCGCCGAAAGCGTACCGGTGGGTCGCGGAGATGGAGGAGATCGCGCGGACGCTATCTGAGGAAGGTGGGTTTGCACCGGATTCGTTTACGGGTGCGGCGAAGGTGTATCGTATTGTGGCGGACGATACGGTGCTAGGGCAGGAGAAGATCGGGAAGCGGAAGAGGGGGACTACGGTGGAGGATGTGGCGGAGGCGATGGTGGAGGGGATGCAGAATAAGCGGAAGAAGAATGATTAGAAGAGGGAGGATGGATGATAGACGTTGCCAGAGGCGTTCTCGATATGGTAGACTAAGACGGGAGATACTTAGATAGACGTTACGATCGAGTCCTACTATCTTAACCAAAACTATTACTACTGCAAGAGAGCTAAATAGTTCATATAACGAACCTCATCTTGCTGGCGTACATAGCAAAGAGCTGCAAGAGCGTGATATAAAAGACCAGGAAATTTATATCTTCTAGTTTCGACATAGGTTTAAGTCGACTCGATGACGCATCAGACTGTAGAGTAGGCAAGTGAATAAAGGGGCAACCCATCACATGATTTCTGAACCGACCTGACTACCCTATGCCAGCCAGTTCAGAAGGTCTAGTAATTCTTTGGCAATTTCGTTCAGGGTACCGTTTTGGTATTTAGCAAGCTACCTAATACGTAGAAGAGCATCATGATGTAGCGTATTGTGAAAAACATAATCTCGGAATGGAGCGACTCTCATTGCTCTACTGCTCTATTGGGAAAAAGCTATAGCGTGTACGGAATGCGCCGGATGTCCTCCCCTAGAATGAATCATTCAATCATGTCCACATCGTCAACAGCCGGAGCGTTAGCATTGCTCGCCTCTGCCGCTGGAGCCCCGTCATTGCTTCCACCGAAGTAATCAGCCATCTCGGCATCAAGCTCCTCTTGAGTCTTCTTCGGTCGTCCATCCCTGCCAATGCGCTCCCTTCCGGTTGGAGTGCCACTGCCGCCTTCACGTCGTGCTCCGGGACGTCTTCCACCACCGCCGCCGCCGCCACCGCCACGTCGACGAGGCAGAGGGCTACGTGATCGGCTACCACCACCCGGGACGTAGCGGTCGACACCCCTGTCTCTGCCTGAGTTGCGTCGAGGTGATAGAGAGCGCGGTCGTGTTATACGTTCAGCCAATGGTCGGCTAGGCATGTGCGCCGTGTCGAAGGGATTGCGTCTAGGTGCCGAGGACACGACTGACAGGCGAATTGGTTGGCCTAAGGGTGTGAGTTAGCGAGTATCTGGGTCGTGGTAGAGGACTATTCTCCTTACCCTTGGCGTTGGCATCATCATATTGCTTAATGGCCTCCATTGCGTCCTCACGATTCTCGTACGTGACAAAGGCGACGCCCTCGGAACGTCCAGCACGGTCATACAACAGCTCTAGTTTGACGACCGGACCGATTTTGTTGAACAAGCCCTAAAATTTTTGTCAATATTGGTCCGTATATAGGAAGTCGGTGCTCCTTCTTACATCGAGATCATCCTCGGTAAGCTCGTAGTGCAAGTTCTCTACTCTGACCTTGGTCCCACGATTGTCTCTGTCTCTGCGACTGTCGTTAGAAGGATATCATTATCGATTTGGGCATTGGTACTGACAGGGGTCGGCCTGGAGAGGGTCGTCGTCTCTGGTGTCGAGGGCGGTTGCGGGCTAAATCACCATTAGTTATCGCGATCTGCAACTTGCGGGGACGATTCGACTTACAACTGGGATCATCGAACTTATCGTGAACCCATTCCCTACGCGTCTTGTTAGTGCCTGTCGTCCATACTGTGAAGTCTAACATGTATACTCACGAATCCAGATTTCTCGAATCATCCCTAGTTGACTATCTCGTAGAACGAGATCGGTAGTTAGCTGCTGTCACTGAACGAAAATAACCATCACCGATCGAAGACCGAGGTGTCGAGCGCGAGTCGATCACTTCGCGCGCCGCTCGAGCTAAGGGGGTACGCCGAGGAGGGAGAGGAAGAATCCACCTGCATTGAAAGCTGGTTAGCCGTTGGCCACAACTATAGAAATATTGGGAGCATTGTTACCTTTCTAACACCGTCGCGGGGATAAGAGTCGCGTTCTCGAGGGCGGCCACCGCCATTACCGCCTCGGCGAGGTCTAGAGCCTCGCTTCCTTTGCTATAACTAATGTCAGCAACTAACGATCGACAACAAGCTTTTGCAACTCCTTTGGTTTGCGAAAAATTGCGATTGATGTCATACCTGAGATTCAGCAACGATCTCGTCAAGACTGCGATCCATTTTGACGATAATAGAAAAAATGAATTTAATGTTGTTTGGGTAGACGTCAGAGACAAGCAGACGCGGCTTGAATGTTCAATGTTCCATGTATACGTATATGCAAGGAACGGAACACAGTACGTGTAGGAACCTTGGAAGGCGGTAACGCTAAGCTTGGACGTTAATTTTTTTAGTAGGTAGTCATAGCCATTAGAGGTAAGTGCTAGCGCAGATACTGTGCAACTACACCCCACATTGGGTAAAAGATCGCCAGCATTACGGACAGTACCATGAACACTGTGGAGAAACTACATCACCGCCAAATAGGGGGTTATCCAATTACCACAATCTCGAGGACTGTGATCTATTTTAAGACAACCTCTATATTTACGCATTCCATAATCGTATATTCGCATATGACATATAGTATGCGCACTGTCTCTCACCAGATATGTCTTCTGTGCTGCATCCATTCTGTCTTTCCTTGTTTGCTAGTATGAACTCTCACTATAGCACAAGAGAGGCTCGTGGGACGTTAACCTTTGTGGTGAACACTTGAGACTCTTCGTCCGATTCGTCCACCTTACCAATGTCTGTCATATGAGGTAGTTTCGTAGCCTTCAAGAAAAAGCCAGCCCTTGATACTACACCGAAATGATTATCAATTACTTCAACCTTGCTTGACGTACCCGCGGGCGTAATTTCTTCATCATTAGTTGGGGCGACACCGATACTTGTTGATGTCATATGTTGACTTGACTCAACTTCATGCCCTGTCCAATGCGGTTCAATACAGAACATGATATAAGAGCCAGGGGTGGCGAGACCCCCAGATGGGTTGGGGCTGTCGCGTTCATGAAACGCTTTAATAAACGTTTCGATATCGTCCTGATCTGACGGAGAATAGTTCGTCTCGGGGTCAAGAGAAAGTAGCCCTTTCTTGAGACCCCAACCGCCTCCTCCGCTGACTGAAGACTTGTTAGCGTAACTGCACATTCTTTAGTAGCTATGTTACGTACGAATTTTATGTAGACGACCCCCAGAAGATATTAGCTCCGAGAACGTATCCATAGCCTCGAGGGATAGTTCCGCTTCTGATTGGGATGATTCGGCTTGGAAGACCTTTATATTATGAAGATTCTGCGTTTCTACAACGTGAGGAGGTATAACCCAGCACCATACCCCGATGGGTCCGGGTGTATATGATGTATCGCGTTTAGATCTCACATCGAAGACTTTCGGGACGAGACCCTCGAGCTCTTTTGAAGCTGGTGTTATGGAACCATCGACTTCGACCTGTCGAACAATATTACCCAGCCCAGCAACAATTTTCCGTGGGGGTGTCAGTGGTAGTAGTGGAAGTAAGGGGTGTGTATGATCCGCTGAAATGGTACGCGGAATTATAACTTGAGATTGTTTATCCTGTATCATCGTACACCCCATAGACCCGTCTTGACCGTGCTGCCATCTGCTTGCAAACAAGGTGGAGCGTCTTCCGTTTTGAAAAATTGTATTTGCCAGAGGTAGTGTGATCTCAAGCGGCCTAGTATCCTTAGGCAAAGGGTTTGACAAGAATGAGACGGAAGACTCTCTTTCCTGGTCAACATTTGAGACGAAATCGTTACGATCCCAGAGGCCAGGGAGGATACTGTTCGCCGAGCCGTATAATATCGAAAATCCTCTCTGGGGCTCGCCAAATAGTCGTTTCGGAGTGAGGCCATCTGTGGCAGCGCATAAAATGTTGACATCCTGGGGACCAGCCTGTCCATCGGTGTTTGACCTGAGAAGACTTTTCAATACGTTGGATATGAAAGCCTCATCTTCTAGCCAGGCTGCGAAGTCGCGGGATGCAAAAATGGCCACGCCGCGATCCGAATTCTTCCCATTCCATGCTTGTAAAAGCTCATTAGACGAACTCGTAAAGTGCCGGTTCAATTCTTCTATGACCGTTCTCTCTATGGGTATCAGTGATATTCAACAGACTGGGTATATAAAAAACTCACTTTCGGAGTGTTCGGTGATAACGTGACACTGAACTTATTAGCGGTAATGGATTGGCTTCCGAGTTTTCTTATGTATAAACCAGGATATTTGGCTATAAAACGATGGCTGAAAATACGAGGCCGCATGACTTCTGGCCTCGAGAAACTTAGGAACGTTAGATCACGGCCATTGATAAAAGTAAGAGAGCGAGGTCGACCCAGGAATTGCTCGAATAAGTACATTGTACTTTGCATTGACCAATCAGATTACTTACAGTTTGTATCGATAACCTCCGAAGTCACGACCCATGCTTCAGAAGATGGTAATTTACTACAATGTACCATAGCGAATTTCTTGGCATCTCATTTTAAACTTTGACATCTACCTACATGGGGATTTATTGCAAGTCGATTCGAAATGTGCTAGAAGGCAGCTTAAATAATTCCTACTCCCTCCGGCGCATGAATATATATTCATATTACCAGCGTGTGTTGAACCATTCAAGGACTTAATAACGAGCGTTTTAGGGAAGGGTCACTAATCTACAGTACCAGGTAGGTAGCTTAAGCAGCAACTCCCCACTGCTCCCGTCCAATAGCCGTGCTTCTCCTACCTCCGCCTGAAGACGACCTCTGGATATCTCACTATTGACCGTCACCTACATGTATGTAGCTTGAGCAACGGCTCTACATATATACCACGGTACTACATCTAGATGGTATTGACGTAGCTCTCTAATTACCCTCGTTAGAGCCTTTTTATTTGTTTATTTACTTTTATTTACTTCACCAATAATCCTTAACCCCAATGGCGGACCTTAGCATTCGTAATATCACAACTACTCAGCTCGAGCTCAAGCTCGTGGAGCGGTTTGAAGGGCAACCTTCATCAGGCCGTCAAACTCCGTCAGGTCGTCAGACTCCAGTCGGAACCATCACGAGTAAGATTACGAATCTTTTCAGCTCAACACCTGTATCTTCCAATGTCAGCATCCAAGGTGATGCTAGAGATCGTCGCGATGTTTCTTTTCCCATCGGACCTTTCGAAACCTGTACCACGGACCTTCGTACGGCTGACCCGGATCGGGAGGTTATCCGGTTAATTTTCGAGTCGGATGGGCACCGCTACCAGGTGGACGTTCCGAGTGCTTCGCAGCGCAGCACGGTCATGACGAAGCTAGATGATGGTCCAAACGAGTATACCACAATCTACGTACAGACTGGCAGTTGCCTCTCTATTTTCAGCTCGGCAAACCTCGCAAGCTGGATGCGTGAGCTGCGAGACGAATATCCCCTATCGGCTCTATCTATACCAGGCACTCACAACAGCCCAACGTACCATTCGGCGTTACCTTCAGTTCGATGTCAAGCGGTCAATATACGCGCGCAATTGGAGAACGGCGTAAGATTTTTCGATGTCCGTGTAAACGTCAACTCCGACTCCTCGGACCTATCGCTTGTACACAGCGTATTCCCTATTGCGTTCAAAGGTACTAAATATTTCAAAGACATGCTTGACGTAATATACTCGTTTTTAGACGCCAATCCGTCTGAGTCGCTTATCATGAGTATCAAGCGCGAAGGTACAGGGAGAGGCACAGATCAGCAGCTGTCCAAGATACTCAAGGAACGCTTCTACGAGGATGGCAAACGATGGTATACAGAACCGAGGATTCCAAGGATTGGCGAGGTGCGAGGCAAAATCGTACTACTTCGCCGGCATGTCAATGACCCGAGTCTGGATACCGAATGGGGTGGTCGAGGATGGGGTCTTGACGCCAGTGTATGGCCAGACAACTGCGAAAACGGACTACTAGGAAGCGGAATTGCGCGTGTACAGGATTTCTACGACGTCGACCAGGCTCACAATATCCAGAAGAAGATCGATCTGGCACGCGGCCACCTTGAGCGTGCGGCTGAGCCCGTTTGTCCCCTCCCTGGACACGACGGGTATGATGAGAACTCACCGCAACCCTTCTTTATAAATTTCTTGAGTGCCGCCAACTTCTTTAATACTGGCTGCTGGCCCTCGAAGATTGCGGCGAAGGTGAACCCGGCTATCATTGAGTATATCTGTGTACGACACGGAGAGGATGGCAAGGGCCCGGCCGGCCTCAAAGTGGGAGACAGGAGTACCGGCGTGGTTGTTACGGATTGGGTTGGGCGAGAAGGCGATTGGGACCTAATAAGATGCGTTGTGGGTTGGAATGCGAAATTGCAACTGAAGCAATAGCGATTGGATTGCATTTCAGCTCCAATTGCCTAGTTGAGCCCCTATTGCTCGGTTGATTTTAGAAGTCCGACTTGATGGGGGCATAATAACATTGAAATCATAGCGATAGAATAGACTTGGTATAGAAATACCAGCGGTCAAAATCATAGAATCAAGAAACACCCAAATGGAACCAATTCTGAAAGATATAGAACGCATACCGAATACTCAATAGCTAATGGCCCGAATAATAACGTAGGACCTTCTATGAAAACCGAAATATAGAGAAGTACCTATGAGTACCTACCTACCTCCTACATCGATGATTGAAACGTAATCAGGATAATTAAGGGACATACAAAACTAGACTCCTTACTTAATTAGTAGATTTCAGTAAAGGATCACGATGATTTGCATTTTGGTAGAACCATTCTGTTTGTGTCGTACCCAATTTCTCGTTCTGCATGGATTGGGATCCAATCGTATCTTTGATTGCTGCACACTGCTGCGGTGTTGCAGTGATAGCTGGAAGCTTCCAGCCAATGACTTGCACATGCTAGCGTACCTAGGTACTATGTATGAAGACGTGATACGTCATCTATCCCTTACCCTTACATTTTGGTAGTCATTAGCCGTAAGCCCCACTGCAACGAAAAACATAGGGCTCTAAACAACTCAGCTCCAGCGCCCCGGGTCTGTCTTGCAGCACCTATTGATACTTTCCTCATAGGATCGCCGGTGGGGATAGATTCTTCCTTCGTTTGACTCTCGCTGCTTTCGGGTGCAAACCCTTATCACCTTGAGGAGGTTATAGGTCTCTCTTTCCGGCACTTTATGATGTCGGCCCCCGAATTTTGTGAATCTTAACTCGGTTCATTTCTTGTTACCTCCGTAGCTTCTGTACGGTAGCCTCTGTCGCATACCGAGGCTGCCGAGGCTCGTCTCCTACCCTACTTACATATATGTACACCAAATCCTGACACAATTGACTTTGCGCCAACGCAACGATAAACTTAGCTTGCTAGCGAACAGAGCCCGACGGGATGTTTAGGATCAAACTCTAAGAGAAGATTCTACGTGAAATAGACTTTGATCTTAAAGTGACAGTGGACAACAACTACCTCGCATTCCTATTCATTCACTTAGGTATGTCCTATCTTGAATTGGTTCGACAACGCGAACAATTGTCGACTACCAGGTTTCATCAATCATGGCGGACGACAAGAGTGGTAGCTCTCAACATCAAGGGCTTTCTAATAGCCTTCGCGGCTCTAAGCTGCCGCGCTTAGGTCACAGTTACCATCAAGATCAAGTTCAAACGGCTGACTCCAACTCTAGCCCAGGTTCTCAACACAATAACCTGTCGAGCAACCCAACGCACGATATTAAGTATTCGCGCCATAGGGGGCACAGACGAAAGGCCTCCGGATCATCGAGCATTGTACGTTTTATCATATCAGCAACTGTCAACGGGTGGAAGGTGATGGCTGATATCTCTCCTAGGAGAGCCAAGAGAGCTTTGATTTACTAGGACCTCGTTCTCCGCCTCGCACAACACCAACGGGCAAAGGCCGGATAGCTCGTATACCCAGCGACCATAGTACCCAGTCGCCTCGACCAACTGCCCCGCATAATTATTCATTAAGCGCAGCGCGAGCTGCGTTGCCGGCGCCCAATACCGCATCCCATATTCCGGGGGCTCAGGCTTCCAAAACCACTCCTCCACGCCACGTCTTCAAGCGTAAGGATCCTACACTGAGGGACACCCCCAAGATGGACAAAGTCCCGGAAGACGAGAAGGCGAACGGGAAGACCGAAGGACAAGTCGCAAACGGAAACGAGTCTACGAATAGGAATCATGACGACTTAGCCCTCGATAGGAGCGTTAACTCTACAAACGGGAGCCTTGCGACCCCAGTTAATGGCTTGGAAAGCACAGCGGACCCTGAAAAAACAGATGGGAACACCGAGCATGGGCCCACCGCGGACAGTATTAGCTACGCTTCTGCGCTCAAGTCTGGGCTAGATGATCAAGATACAGACAACTCGCATCGTGGGTCTGGGGCCAATCCCCATGATGATGATGACTCGTATCCTGAACTGGATGATTTGACAGTGGACGAAGTTTACCAACCACCGAAGCCGAATCTGAACGGCGGGATTCGATGGGCTCCGTGGAATGTTCCCCTTAAACGGAGACTGCAGACTCTCGTCGTGCTCATGCACTGCATGTGCATTGTCTTGACGGTGTCGGTATTTTTTGCTCTCTGTGCTGTTCCTTTCGCATGGCCCCTGCTGCTTATATATCTTCTGTACGTGTTGAGCTCCAAAGCAGCGACTGATGGGTCGCTCAAGTATCGATCTGAGTGGTTTCGAAAAAGCTATATGTGGCGTCTCTTTGCGGGCTATTTTCCGGCTCGGCTTCATAAGACACACGATCTTCCGCCTACCCGGAAATATATCTTCGGTTATCACCCTCACGGTATCATCTCCCACGGTGCGTGGGCAGCATTTGCAACAGACGCACTGGGATTCTCCGAGAAATTCCCCGGAATTACGAACAGTCTATTGACCTTAGATTCGAACTTCCGCATCCCACTATATCGCGAGTATGTCCTAGCCGCGGGAGTACGGTCAGTCTCGAAAGAGTCCATCGTCAATATTCTAACCAAGGGTGGACCGAACGGAGAAGGCATGGGCCGCGGCGTCACTATTGTTATCGGAGGTGCTCGGGAATCACTCGAAGCCCAACCAGGGCAGATGCGTTTAATTTTGAAGGAGCGCAAAGGCTTCGTCAAGATAGCCGTTAGGACAGGCGCTGACCTGGTTCCTGTGCTCGCATTCGGCGAAAACAACCTCTACGACCAACTACATCCCAAGGAGCATCCACTCGTACACAAGCTTCAGATGTTCATTTTGAAGGTGTGGAAATTCACCCTGCCATTCCTTCACGGGCGGGGAATCTTCAACTATGATGTTGGCCTCATGCCGTACCGCCGCCCGTTGAACATCGTGGTCGGAGCCCCGATTAAAGTTACGCAAGCTTCTGCCGTGGACCAGGCCGAGATTAACCGACTACACGACCTGTACGTGGCCGAGCTAGAGAAGTTGTGGAACCGATACAAAGATGAGTTTGCTCCCGACAGGAAGGAAGAGCTGCAGATATTGTCCTAGAAGAACATGGAGTTGTCACAGATTTTTAATGAGCCTTTTCCCTCTTAGTGGATACGTGTAAGGCGTAGGCGTAGGTTTACGGATTTGCTCATTGTATGTACCATTATTGAGCATGGCAGGTTCTGTATAATTATCAGTATTTTTCAACACTATCCCGTGGCATGGAAAGGAAAAATTTAAGTCAATTGGAATGGTAACTTTCATAGACTAAGGATAGGATTGTCTAATATAAGACACAAGACTGAAAGGCCAGGCCAGCCCAAAGTTCTCATTACACATCATTCAATATTATAGAAGTGATGATACCAAGACTTGTGAGACTATTTACTACATATAAATATACTATTCGATCAGAAGCTTGCACTATACGAATAATCGTATATCGAGAACAGCCTAGTTTGAATTGCTTTTCGGAACATGTACAGTAGCATTGAATCTATGACATAGGAATATCTTAGGCTGGGTTTAGAGCCATAGACTTATGCAAGTCCTAATTTGAGCTTGGAGATGGCTTCCTTGTTTTCTAGGGAATTGGAGATAGTGTTCATCGCGATGTTCATGACCGTTCAAGATATACATCATTGATGTTGAAGACCGAGATTGTACATGTTTATCCGAGTTGGAATCTCTACGCGGATTGGAGGCCTGTTAAGCCCTGGTTAACCCCAGATTTGCTCAGCGCCCCACACACCATATAGAAGCCCTGGAGCTTCCCTTCTACAAACCAAAAAACTGGTGAAAGACAACGGAGGTCCAAGCGACGCTAGCTGCGAACCCCTGTCCTGATCTTCATCTGGTATTGGAACATACTGTATGTACATGCACCTGTAATTGTGAAGGGGGGAATTTCTAAGAATTAGAGAACCAAGACTAACTTGGCGTTTTGATGACACTTGTTCCTTAAACAGTGTATGGCTATTTCTATTTTCTTAAGATATCTGACGAAGAGCCTACTTATACCCACCGTCGTATCCGTCGAATGTGTACTAATTGAAAGAGAGGATTGGAATTGTGCGTAGTGAATGTAGTTCACATGAAGATTAGTTTGTAATCGACTGAATTGTACATAGAAAGGATGATCCAATAAAACAAGCCTGGACAGTATTAGAGGTAAAAGACACGGTGTAGCATGGCATTAATCGGTTAACCAAACTTTCACATTTGAGGCTGTTGTTGCATAACTCTACAGTACATAGTAGGGAGGAACCTGCTGGTCCAAATTTAGGTAGTCGCTACTGCACCTGTAGCACACATCCATGGACGTAATAGACAGGTAGTAGCACACAGTAAATCTAAAGGCATCCGCGACTTCCCCAATCGCCCTATTATTTTACATCAACAACAACTTTACTCAACATTCGCAACATTCGGCTTCCACTTCGTTTAGGTACTACTCAACTCGCCAAGACCTGATCACCAGGAAAAGGGGGTCCCCATACAAGTTTTATGCGTCCAAAAGTCGGCCGGCGCTAGGTGGAGTCACTGGAGTTAGCTGTCGAGACTAGGGGTCCCCTAGGGGGTTCGAACATGATGCCTGTTGCTTTTGGTCTCCAGCTATCTGCTTGTATTACTTCAAGTCCCTACCATACACGGCCTTATCATTCATTAAAATATGTCTTCTCCTCTGTCCAACCATCAACCCCTTCAACCTTCCCAGCGACGCCCGCTCACGCTCTCTTCTCCACCGAAACCTGCCACACTGTCTGTTAAGAGCGTACTGGCTCCCAATTCCACCAATCCCGACTCATCTAACCCTTCGTCAGCATCTTCTGTCACCACCAGCTTTAAGGTAGACTGGTCGTCAGATGGTGCCAATCCATCTTCTTCCTCCAACGCCGCCGGTCGCCGCCCTGAGGATATCGAGATGGATCCTATAGCCCCCCAGGGCCATCGTCGCCGGAGGAGCACGCTTACCGCCAATCCGAACATCCCTCAACCCTCCAGCTCTCGATCTTCACGACCACGTGCCACCAGCATCAAGGCGCCGGGGGACCTGGAGGCTAAGATCTCGGAAGAAGATCAGAGCCGGGACCCGTCGAGATCTGAGAGCAAGGAAGAGGACAGTTTATCAGAAGAAGATCTCCATGATGACGAGGAAACGGGTCTAACGAAGAAGGATAAGCGGAGGAAGCGTGCCAAACGTCGACGAAATACGAGATTGGACCAGAGGATCGCGCGGGACAAGATTACGGATGAGGAACGGAAAGAGGCGGACCAGACTGTGTTCAGGAGGCTGGCTGTCAATGCTACTCTGATTGGGCTATGGTATCTGTTTTCGCTTTCAATCTCTTTGGTAAGTCAACTACCGATCTCCAACTTCATCCCAAGACGAGATGACGTCTCGCTAACGTTTTCATTCGCAGTACAACAAATGGATGTTTGATTCGGGTCAACTCAACTTTGCGTTCCCTCTCTTCACCACCGCCATGCACATGCTCGTGCAATTTTCCCTAGCAAGTCTAGTATTATACTTCGTACCTTCCTTACGACCCAGCAATGCACAACGCAATTCGGATATGGGCCGGTCGAGACATGAGGCTGAGCCTGAACGTCCGATTATGACGAAAATGTTCTATTTGACGAGAATTGGGCCTTGTGGTGCTGCCACTGGGTTAGACATTGGACTGGGGAACACATCTCTAAAGTTCATCACTCTTACCTTCTATAGTAAGTGATGATATGCGGTGTGTTTAAGCTTATGATGCTAATTAGGTTATAGCTATGTGCAAATCCTCCTCTCTAGCTTTCGTGCTCCTCTTCGCCTTTCTTTTCCGCCTCGAAACTCCCACGTGGAAGCTTGTAGCTATTATCGCGACTATGACGGCCGGCGTCGTAATGATGGTAGCAGGGGAGGTCGAGTTCCAACTGGGGGGATTCATTCTCGTCATATCTGCCGCTTTCTTCTCCGGCTTCCGCTGGGGCCTCACACAGATTCTCCTGCTTCGAAATCCGGCCACCTCTAACCCGTTCTCCAGCATTTTCTTCCTTGCGCCAATTATGTTTCTTACTCTGATAATCATCGCGATACCGGTGGAAGGTGTCTTCGAATTGGTTGAAGGGCTAAAAGTATTGGCTAGTGAATGGGGTGCTATCCGAGCACCCTTAATCCTACTCTTCCCGGGAACAATCGCCTTTTTGATGACGGCTAGCGAATTTGCTCTCCTACAACGAAGTAGTGTTGTTACACTTTCTATCGCCGGTATATTTAAAGAGGTTGTCACGATCTCCGCCGCAGCGTTGGTCTTTGACGATAGGCTCACTCCTATCAACATATCCGGTCTGGTCGTGACGATCTGCGCTATTGGGGCATATAACTGGATCAAGCTAACGAAGATGCGCAACGAGGCTCAGATGGACGTACATAATAAGAGCTACCAGCAGGCGCAATCGGGCTCGTCAAGTGAGGTCGACCGTGGCAGCGATTCTGATGAGGAGGAAACGGGGCTCCTGGCCCATGACGATGCCAGCGGCGTCGAAGACAACTTTCTCACTACCGACGGAGATCTCATTCCGAACCCGAGACCTTCAAGCTCCACAGAACCCCATCGGACAGAAAGATCTCGGGAAGACTGATCGTGTGCAACTATTCCTTTTGTAGAAAATTTGAGTACAAAATAGAGACGGGAATATAAGGCGCAACTTGTACATTTATATGGGATGTAACATACCCGGAAACGGTGCCGATGGCAAGGCTGTGAATAAAAGAAAAAAATGCCAATGGGAAAATGAAATCCCATGTTCAACCCAGGAAGCCATAGCTACAGTGGGAGCATTCGCAAGAGAGTTGGATCCCGAATCGAATGGGATACCTAGGCACTTCAAACCACCCGGATAGGACACCCGTACCCAGAACTTCAAAGACAGGAAGAGAGGAAAATGGCAGGGCTGGAGTGAAAAGGCCCTAGCTAAGCAGAAAATTATAGAATATTGATATGTGTAAGCAAGATACCCCAATTGCAGGTATAGAGAAGACCGCCAGATCTAGATGTGTTTGGATATAAAGACGAGGTTGTACATATGCGGAATTGCTCGTCGGAAGAAACATGGTGTATATTTAAGATGTCCTGCTCATTTGTACACAAATGGATGATTCGATGTCAATCAACCGTTCCTCAAGATCTCCCAAGATAGAATCGTACGGCTATGTAAATATAGGATCGTGCCACGGAGTACGATACACCCAAGTGAGACTATGTTATATGCTGTTAAGCTTTATTAATTGTTTATAGTATTGCTTGCCCCGTAGTATGTAGGAATTAGCCCTATTCCTATTCCTATTCTGTGTGCCTCTTAGACGCCAAACTGAAGCATTGAAGCCGAACACAATAGCTCGACGACCGTATAGGCGTAAACAAGGTATATACTCCCATCTTTCTCCCTTAACCTAATAACTTCAACCCGCCCTTCGTCTTCTGGCCTGGTTTATGTACACCGGCATTCACAGGGCCTAAATGGGGTTCGAAGCTACCCTCACGCTTCCCTCCGCCTCCCGACCCATTTCCTCTGTCACGGTTCTTATTCTTGTTCTTCCCGTGCTTATTCCACCGGTTGTTATCTTTCACAGTCGTGGGCTTGATCTCCGTGGTGCTCTTGCGCACGACCACCGGGTGGCTCTGGATGTACTTGCCGTTCATCTCCTTGGCGGCTTGGAAGAACTCGTCCGGGTCGCTGAAGGATACGAACCCGTAGCCCTTGGATTTCGAGGTGACTTTGTCGCGGATGACGCGCGCTTTTTGGAGCGAGCGCCATTGCGAGAAGGCTTTGTAGAGCGACTCGTCGGTCGTCTCGCCCGCGAGGTTGCCCACGAAGAGCCGCAGGTGCGAGGGGTCCCATTCGAGGAGCGTGTCGTCGGTCCATTTCTGGCCGCCGCCCGCGCGTACCACGGTCTTCTTCTTTTCGGGGTTGGCGGAGGTATTGGCTGCCGCTGCTACCGCGGCTGCGTTTGTGCTCGGCTCTGCGGCGTACGTTGTTGTCGTTGTCGTTGTCGTCGCGGCGTTCGTGTACCCACCCGTTCGACCGCCGGGTCCTGGTCCTGGCCCTGCTACGGGCGCACTGCCGTCCTTGGTGGGGTCTTTCACGTATGCGCTCTGCCACTGCGCGATCTGCGCTGCCATCTCGGGGTCGTAGTCGTCATTTTTCGACTGACCGGGGGCCGGGAAGGGATTTCGGATTTGGGGAGCGGCGGAGTACGAGCTTGGAGGTGCCGTAGCTGTCGCAGCGCCGCCATTCTGGGGCCCGCTGTAGTAGTTCTGCTGATAACCACCTTGTTGGTGGCCTGGGTACTGGTATGGGTTCGCTGGCGGTTGGTGGTAGCCACCTGTATTTACGGAGGGAGGCCGCGAGTAGGGCTGGTACGAGGAGCCATAGTGGCTATTGCCGCGGCCGCCAGAGGGGGCGGACGAGTAGCTGGGCGCGCTGGAGTAGGCGGGAGGGGGCGCAGCGTAGGGCGCCGCGCTGATGGCGCCGGGGCTCGGGGTGTGGGAGGCGGGAGGCGCCGGCGAGAAGGCCGGCTTGAAGCCCGAGACGCGCGAGGGCGGGGGCCGCGGCGGGAGGGACGAATTGCTCGAGCCTGGAGGGGGCGGATACGACATGATGAATTTTGCTGTGCGCCCGAAAAGGGAGTGGTGCGGTGTGTATTTCGGGTTCAACACGTACCTCTGAGTCCCCAACGTCTGGCCCGGGACTCGTATGTTCGGATCCCTAGCCTATGGGCTATTGCTCCAGTTCCGCTTCTTTGAATGGCGAAGAAGTTTAGTCGTAGATGAAGATTGGTCTCGGATGAGATTTAGGGAGGTGCCTGTTGTGTGTGCGCTATCGTGACGTTGGCGATATTGCAGATTAGTTGTATCGAGTAGATTCTGTGGAGTTGCAGCCAAGGTTGAAGTCTTTAAAGCGACTTCTACTGTACCAACGTGGCGCATTAGATGTGTGGCTGGAACAGTATTGAAAAATGATCACATGACTCAGAATCTACCCAAGCCCCACAAAGAGCTTAGACATATAATGCTAATTGGATGACTAAATTTCAACAATCAGTTAAGCACTCAGGCGCTTTGGCGGAGTGGTTAACGCGATGCCCTGCTATTGTTCGCACCAATAGATAAGGCATTTCCTTCGGGAGCGCAGGTTCGAATCCTGCAGGCGTCGCTTCCTTACAATGCTTACTTTACTTTTTGCTACTTTCCCACTCTATTCGGACGCGAATATCGCTACTATACTATTATCAACAATATTAAACATCTCTTCGGCTCATTGAATTTTTTATTATTATTCCTCACTCTTCTTCATGTAGATGTATGCTTTAACCGTGGGGTCTTTTCGGGCCCATGACTTACAAGTAGATATATCACACAAGCTTTTCATTCATGGCTATTTTCTTGGTGCTTTTGCTGATAGCAAAGATGCTCCCCTTTTCATTGCTATCTCCCGATCTTCGATCAGATGCTCGAATTGCCAAGACAACAACCCACTTGCGAAGTCGCTAAATATAATAGCTTAGAGGGCCGGGAATCCGCATAAAGGACCGAGAGTATTACGATGATTGGCTCTAGGCTGTTAATTTATTGCCCGGTTTTCGCCATGAGACATTTTGTTACAGCCTCGCAGCAATGAGAGGGATTTGCGCCAGTACCTAACCCATTAATTCATGTTCCACTACAGTCCCGCTCGGTCGGCCGTTACACCGCTCGCGGAGCATCTCTAACTGTCCCTAAGCGCTTACGGCAGGTTCATTGGGGGTCATTCTTTCACGATGATCTAGTAATCTGACCCTAGCTCTATCAAATGCAAAGGACACGGCTCTAGAGTAGGCTGAGCTACGCACTATTCGCCAACGTCCCGTCTACTGCCTAAGATAGATAGCCCCTTGTTGGGAATGACTAGGATTATCATCGCCTGCCGGTGCCTCCGTATTCCGACGTTGCCATTGTCTCATATACCTAGTCAACGGCCGTCCTCGTCCAGGAGTTCCTCAGCTGCTGGAAATTCCGGCGAGCATAGGAAACATTTTGTGGGAATGGTTAGGAGTGGTTCTACCTCGGGGAGATCGGGGATAGCGACCAGTCACGTAGAACCAATCTCGTCAAACCTTGATGAACCCGGAAAAATCAGGCTGATAAATGAGTTTATACATTCATTGCTAAACACGTATATTACTATGTACAATATGTACATACCTAACTTACCTTTATATATGTAATCACACTATATTTCAGTACGATCTGATGTGGACCCGAGGAGATCACGGACCAAACATCTCGTCCCCGGTGGATTCTTACGAAACGCCGCGGAGGGCTATACGGGGCAATCTGAATCAACCAAGACGGATATGAGGCATGTCCCTAAGTTAGAGAAGCACGAAGTGGCGTGTTTTTCTACCATTGACTCTATTCCAAGATGTATGTTGATGCTCGAGGCGCATTAACACCGAGTTGTGTAGCACCTGAGTACTACATAGATACTAGTTTGTGAGTGTGTAACTGTTAAAGGCAATCCACGCACGATTTGGTGATAGGTACCTACTAGTAGGCAAGGAAATCCCTATGTAGATAGCAAAGGTACGAATCGAGGCGTTAACGGATAATAAAAAGAGAGAGACCTGAGTAAGCCCGTGCCTCCCGGTCATTCTTTGATTGATGGGATGCAAGTGCTTTCCCGTCCTTTTCAACGTGGACTAACCTAATAAGTAACGAACGTTGAATCTGGTTGGTTGAGGAGGTACAGTAGGTACGGGGGAGGTAATCAATTGTTGCTGGAGAAGGATTGGAGCGGAATGTACATATCAGATGTATCGCAATAACAAATGTCCCCTCCTACCCTTTTTTTCCTTGGGTTACCCCTCCATCATCCACTTTTTCAACAACCTAACATCTTAACTCCATCATAGAAAAGTAACCGCACTCCCCGCGCTCTTCCGCAGCTTGCGTTGATTCTTTCTATACCATTTGGCTTCTGTCTAATATCTAGAAAATACATTCTCTCCTGTACGATTGAGCTACCAACATACCGCAATCATGTCTGGTGCCGTGTAAGTCAATGAATATCCTTCTCATTCTCTCGGTTGGATGACGATGATTACCCCGCCGTTACTCGTCACCCCGCCGACTCCTGTGTTCCCTATTCCTGTCTTCCCAATGCTCCCCAAAATGCCTTCTCAACCCACATAGCTGAAATGGTCTCTGGGGCCCTCTAGGGCTCGTCTTGCCAACATAACCAGCTCCCTAGGAGGTCCAAGGCGAGCTTCTTTTCTTCACATAATTCTCTCTCGAGCTTGCCATGATCCTCTCCGTTGAAGTCATGCTAACGAATCCGAAAGCGCTGATTTGGGCCTTATTGGCTTGGCCGTCATGTAAGTTCCACTCCAAAATTCCCATTCTCTCGATATATTCGAAAATATTCATTTCTCATAGGGGTCAGAACTTGATTCTGAACATGGCCGACCACGGCTTCACCATCTGCGCCTTCAACCGAACCGTCTCGAAGGTCGACGTCTTCTTGGCCAACGAGGCCAAGGGCAAGTCGGTCGTTGGTGCTCACTCCACCGAGGAATTCGTCTCCAAGCTAAAGAAGCCTCGCCGTGTCATGCTCCTAGTACAAGCTGGTAAGGCCGTCGACGACTGGATCGAGACCCTCCTCCCCCTCCTTGAGAAGGGAGACGTCATTATCGACGGTGGTAACTCTCACTTCCCCGACTCGAACCGACGAACCCAGTACCTCCAGACCAAGGGTATCCGATTCGTCGGTTCCGGCGTTTCCGGCGGTGAGGAGGGTGCCCGATACGGCCCCTCTCTGATGCCCGGTGGTAACGAGGAGGCATGGCCCTACATTAAGGATATCTTCCAGAGCATCGCTGCCAAGAGCGATAACGAGCCTTGCTGTGAGTGGGTTGGTGACGAGGGTGCTGGCCACTACGTCAAGATGGTGCACAACGGTATCGAGTATGGTGACATGCAGCTTATCTGCGAGGTACGCCCTCTTTTCCCTTCGGCTGGCATAACTCCGGCGCCGCCGATAATTGATCCGAGCTAATTCCGTTAGGCCTACGACATAATGAAGCGTGGTCTTGGCTTGTCCAACAAGGAGATGGGAGACGTCTTCGCGAAGTGGAACAAGGGCGTTCTAGACTCCTTCTTGATTGAGATCACCCGCGACATCATGTACTACAACGACGACGATGGAACCCCTCTGGTCGAGAAGATCCTGGACCAAGCTGGTCAGAAGGGAACTGGCAAGTGGACCGCCATCAACGCTTTGGACCTCGGAATGCCTGTCACTCTGATCGCCGAGGCCGTGCTTGCTCGTTGCTTATCTTCGATCAAGTCGGAGCGAACTAAGGCCTCCAAGAAGCTCGAGTACGTCGGTCGCTCAAGCAGCTTCGAGGGCAGCAAGGAGCAGTTCCTTGATGACCTCGAGCAGGCCCTATACGCCTCCAAGATCATCTCGTATGCCCAAGGTTTTATGCTGATGCAAGAGGTTTGTTGATCCCTCACCTTATCCCTCTAGGCTGATTTCTAATCACGTTATTAGGCTGCCCGAGAATTCAAGTGGAAGCTAAACAAGCCTTCGATCGCACTGATGTGGCGAGGTGGTTGCATCATCCGCTCCGTCTTCCTGAAGGACATCACTGCCGCTTACCGAAAC
This sequence comes from Hypomontagnella submonticulosa, assembly GCA_022984865.1. Taxonomy (NCBI): domain Eukaryota; kingdom Fungi; phylum Ascomycota; class Sordariomycetes; order Xylariales; family Hypoxylaceae; genus Hypomontagnella; species Hypomontagnella submonticulosa. Next base: position 49,669 of record JAJKLF010000029.1, read on the forward strand.
AACCCCGATCTCGAGAACTTGCTGTTCGACGACTTCTTCAACAAGGCCATCCACAAGGCGCAGCCCGGCTGGAGAGACGTCGTTGCCAAGGCTGCCATGCTCGGCATCCCGACACCTGCCTTCTCCACCGCCCTGTCATGGTTCGACGGATACCGCACACAAGATCTGCCTGCCAACCTCCTTCAAGCCCAGCGTGATTACTTCGGAGCGCACACGTTCCTGATCAAGCCCGAGTACGCCAACGCTAAATACCCTGAGGGCAAGTGGCACCACGTAAACTGGACCGGTCGGGGAGGAAACGTGTCGGCCTCCACGTACCAGGCATAAGAGGGGAAAGTGTTTACGTGAATAATATAAGCACACTTTACCATGGCTATGGTAAGATTGGTATAGGGGGCAGGGGCATTCCCAATAGATGGAAAACGGATGCTTCGATATAGCATGCTATGACATGACATATGGCCACCTGGTTTAGAAGAATGAAAATAAATATGTGAAATAATAGCAATGCTAACTTCAGCCTACCCCTTAGACGACAAACATTAGATACATTGTCGTCTTGAACTTAGTCGTGCTGTCCCGTCAGTTTCTGTTAACTAAATTGATTCGGCGGTGAATAATCTGGTATGTAGGCGAGCTTTTCATAAATAAGTACCAGGTACCTATTTGTAAGGACGTGCAAATCAATCATCACCATCGAAACCTCGAGCCGGGTTGGGTAACCCAACTGGTATTAGGTATTCCAAGTTCCGTCTGTATTGATGTACAGTGTCCGGTGCCACATATTGATATCAAGGTTTGTACACGTGATATCATGTAAGACTATTGGTCAAAGCTTTAGGACACCAGCCACATCTTTACTATCGGGCGGACTCTTAACAAATTCCCGCTAAGGAAAGGTCAAGCTCTGTCGTCGCGCATCAATCTTCGCGACCATCGAATCGAAACTTTCGCGCAGCCTCATTACCAACAATCGCCGTTGCGCCTCTCGCTCTACCCATCCTATCACAACGCAAACTTCGTTTCGGAAAACTAAGGGAGGTACTAATAATCGTTTTGATATTATTAAATTGAGTGCGACGGTGAAATTTGTTTTCCCCAACGACAATGGCATCAATGGGCGACCCCAGTTATGGGGTCCATAGAGACCTGGTATGCTACACGCCCGCCCGTTACGGCGCATCATCGCTGCGATTGCTTGCTAACACACATGTCCTTAGCTTCCGCATGTGCATCTCATTTCCACGTACCGATACACTCTCAAGGCTAGAGTTGAACCCTCCGAAGTAACCAACTGGCTTATGCATGCCCCTAAGATTGCGCGTGATACCGCGCCCTTTTTCTGGACCTACCTTGACCGTCCCGAAAATGGTAACATCTTCCTGACGTGGCAGCCGTCGCAACAGATGGGAGTCAGCTTCGCCAGCGATGGTTACATCTGGCCTCCCCAGGAGCAATTATTACAGCAGGAAATAGGAAACGGTGTGGTATGTTTCCCGATTTAGTATTGCTAGTTATCAACTCCCGCTTACCCGCTCACCCGTTTAGATTCTCGAGATGTATTACCACAAAGCTGGTTTCGCCTATGGTGAGCCTTTCGCAACGCACTCCAGACGCCGTTTCCGACTTCTCCCTCCAAACGTCCACACGCCGAACGCTCCTCAGGTTGATCCCAGTCTCTGGATTGTCCACTACGGACCCGTTGAGAACAACGAGCGCATCCCTCCCCAAATGCTCCCACGAGATCCCAGAACACAGTCTATCCTGGAAACTCGCGCCTATCTACAACGATGTGGACAGATCCAGCGAAAAGAGTTCATCCTCAGCGATCGGGTGAATTGGCCACAAATCGCCTGGCCCAGAGAGCCGTCCAGGCAGCCCATGTTCGCTGGTCCTCGTGGTGTTCCTCAGGCGATGGCGTATCCCTCTCACCCCCCCACGGCGGGTGGACCGCCGTCGAAGCGCGCTCGGACCGGTCAAGCTGCGCAGGGCCAGGTGGCACCCGCTATGGCCGCTATTCCTCCGCAAGACAGCGCGTACGATGACGAGGAAGACACGTCTCGCGGTGACATGTTCGATCACCTGACCCCGCGAGAAGTTAGCTTGGCCCGCTACCGGCAGAACCACGAATGGATGGAGGAGATACTGTCGTCGCCCTATAGGATGGGCCAGATTGGCTTCTCAGATCTTGGCCTCGGCCTCAAGGGAGAGCTTTCAGCCCTAACCGAGGGCCTTTTTGAGGCTCATGGCTTTAATACCTCAACACAAGCACCCTCAAAACCTACTACGAATCAATTAGATGCCGAGCAGGTTTCCGAATTCCGCAAACGAGTCGATGACCGAATCCGCTCCACCGAAGCCGAAATCGAGAAGATGAAGGCGGAGCACGCGAAGAAAGTGGGCAAGTTTAAGCATAACTCCCTACTCACTACTGCCGAGAGGGAGTTACGAGTAGCCATGGACGAGCCAGGCTCCGATGTGTTACAGCTCGAAGGGCGAGTCGAAGAGAACGAGGATGGTGCAAACCGCTGGCCCTCAAAGCACAATAAAAAGGTTGACGATATTGTATCCCAAGTTGAAGCACACTTAGGTCGCCGAGCAGAAGTCATCTACGAACTTAGACGGATACAGGACGGCGGCTACCAGGAGCCAGCTCCGGAGCTGGTAGTCCAGTCCACTGGCCAAGGGCCTACTGTTGGCGGACCCCTTAATGGCGGTGCAAGTAGTAGCGGAGCGATGTCTCGCCAGCCATCACACGCAGGATCTCAGCACAGCGGATTTATGATCGGAGATTCTGATATTGACATGGGTGGGACTGCCGCTGGTCTATTGGACCAAATGCATACCGGAACGGGTGCCTCATCTACCTCTACCCCAATGAACAACTTCCCGACCCCCCAAGCCCATAGTTCGGCTATTCATTCGCGCGTAGCCACACCCGCAAACCTGAACGCCCCTTCGCCACGGCAACCTACCCAGAAGGATGACACAGGCGATGTCAAGATGGACGGCACAGGTGCCGCCGAACCTACGGCCGGAACCGCCCCTGATCAAGGGACAGGGAGCGGCGAGTGGATCGTAATTCCCAAAGGCGGTGCTATGCCGGATGGTCCTCCGGGCGCAGCACCTCCTAGTCATCTGCCCAAGGTAGCAGGGCCTATGAGCAAGCATGGCTCTGCCACTGGCACCCCTTCGGCCGGATTCGACGGTGACCACAACGATTTCAGTTCGCTTGACGACTTGAATACGGCCGGAGATGCGTTGGCTGGATTTAGCGGAACTCCTGGGGACCTCGGCGAGGGTTTAGATTTAGATATGGAAGATTCGGCGTTTGGTGACGCTTTCCACGGCGTTGATTCGCAGCAAGGAGGGGGCACTCCAGCCGAAGGTAATATGTAGGGCATGTATCCTGAGGAAGACTACCCCTGATTAAATCGATATGCTTCAGTGGATTAAAGACCTACAACCACCACATGTCGCCGGCTAGGGCTTCTTAAAAAGAATTTACACGGATGAAGGTATTCGAGAGGCGTTTAGGAGTTTTATAATGGTCAATCATCAATCTGTTATCAGGCTTCACCGAGCGGCATCGCCAAAGAGGAAATTTAGTCCGACTGTATTGCTATAACAAACATCGTATTCGCAGGCCTTTTTGCACACCAGACGGTGATACCGAGAAGAAATAGACTATGCTCTATGCTATCAAGGATCTGATGATAAATCGACTTCAGCAGATTGTGTGAATGAGATCATGGCTACTAGGTGGATAGCAGAAACGAAATCATAACAAGTTGAGATTATAGAACATGGTGTTTGATTTGCCGACATTTAAGCAAATTCATTCTCCCGAGGTCGTATATTAATGAATGAGACTCGAAAACAAGAATTTCAACATATTTCGTTATGTTAGTTGATGCTAAGGGGTCTCTGGTTGTTAGGTGAGACGTGAAGTTGAATTTAGGCTCGCTTGCTTGATTGAGGCAGGTTTCAGAACGGGCAGGGTTTCGTCTCAGAGCCTCAGAGGTAAGACCTCGATTGGAGTATTCTAGACCTGTTTTGAGGTAGTATACGCTACCCAAAGCGGAACAGATGGTTGACAATACTACTATGTAAATAGGAGTGGGTTTGTAAACCTTAGCATTATTAGTCTGGAGGCTACTTTGGGCAAATGCATAACGGACGCTGCTCAGTTCCGAGCTGGTGTCACTGTTCAGGGGGGCAGCCATGTCGTTTGGCACGGCTCTTTTTGAGCCGCCTTTCCTGGCATCGCATCGTCGGATCTCTGTTCTCTTGAGTTTTCGATTGGCTCTTTTCGCTTTTTTCCTAATGCTTCTTTATGCTCTACGGTAATATCGTACCGACTCTCCTGATTCATTTTATACGGAGTAAGTGATGGTCTCTGTTTAGTTCGTCTCGACTTTCTCTACCTTTATGCTAAACCTCAACAGGTTTTTTCGTCCCATGTTTCCATCGTGGACCCTTAGCTCAGCTTAATCTTACCGGCACCATCTCCTTAAGACATGGGTAGGGTGTTCTCCCCCGGACTTGGCCTAGCACAGCCAAAGCGACCATACCCCCGGCTTGGACAAGGTCGCCGCGATGAACTAGCCTCGACCGGGTCGAGACCAAGAGGTGTTAATCAAGCCATGAGATGATGCCCCAAGCTCAGACATCTTATCCGGAGATCATAGAGGACCGCATGATGGATCATGGCGTTATGTAAGTACATAAAAATAATGACGGCACAATGAATCGCGTCCCGTCCTCTCTGTCCCCGGGGTCCCTATTTTTCCACAATTCTTCCCAAGATCTCTGCATTTAGCAGTTCCTTTCCTTTCTTGTTTCATCAACACAGTTCACTTCTCTTCGTCCTTTTCCTCTATAGTCATTCCTTAATACGATCGTCTGCTGGTCAGCAACCCACTGTTGAGCAGTTTCCATTCTTTCTGTTTCGTTTTATCGAGTTTTATCCTTTATATTCACGAGATCCCGGCCGGACCACTTCCGTATTACGCATTTTTGCGAACGAGCACCGTCGAGGGTTCAATAGTCGAAGCTTAGAGAAAATGAGGCAATCACAACTAATCACGACTTTAGCCGTTGTGTTTGGCGCGGCCGTGAGCGGAGTCTACGCCAGTCCGGCTCGCTTGCCCCCGGGAGATCAGGTCCTACGTGCTGCTGCTAACGAGACGAGTGCGGACTCTTCCTCTTCTGAGGGTCAGCTTCAACAGCTTCCCAATGTTGGAGCCAAGGTCCCCGGCGAGGAAAGCCAGGGACAGGTTGGCGCCGTATCCAATGCTGCCGGGGAGTTGGTGCAGCTCCCTGGTGCACAAGTAACAGCTGGACAACTGGTCGCTATTCCCGGAGCCGACGCAACGAGCGCCGCTACCGAGGCCGCTGCGGTCGAAACCCAGAGCTCGGCTGCCGAGATTAGCTCCATTGCAACTGCGAGTGCTATTGCTGTTGAGAGCAGTGCCTCGCTCGAATCCTTAGTAATCGAAAGCACGTCCAGTGCAGTTGTTGCGGTCGAAACAACCGCAGCAGCGGCTGTCGAAACATCAGTTGTAAGTCTCTTCACACTTACAAGTCACAGCTCTCAAATCTAATACTTCTCAGGCCGCCATTGCTACGCTTTCCGCAAGTTCAGTAGCCGCTATCGGCAGCATCCAAAGCTTCCAGCAGGTCCCGGCCGCCGCAACAAGCGCACCCGCTATCTCCTCCGCGCCCCTAAACATCGGCGTGATAGCGAACGCGAGCACAGCAGTAGGAGCTGTTAGCTCCTCCCCTTCCCTCTCCTCCATCCAAGGCTTCCAGACCATCGGTGCCGGCGGCCTAGCCGCTGCGTCCCCAGTCATCGCAAACGTATCCACCCCCGCTTTCGCAGCCGTCACTCCCACCGGCTTCGCCACTTCGCGGATCGGGGGCTTCTCGAACGGCACCGCTGCGGCTACGGCTGCGGGAGGCGCGCTGGCTACGAATGGAAGCTTTATTGGCGGACTTGGAACTTCGACTGGTCTTGTCTCGCTACCTACTGGTGGCGCTGAGGGTTCCGGCAGCGGGTCCGGAGATGCCGAGGTCACGGGCGGTCTGCAAAATCTCCCTGGTGAGGCTTCTGCTTCGGGTTCGCTGCAGCCCCTGCCTACGTCGGGTAGTTCGGGCAGCTCGAGCGGGGAGTCCTCGGGATCTGGATCTGAAGGAAGCAGCAATGAGAATGGCTCTGGGTCCGGCTCCGGTTCGGGAAATACGTCGGAGACGGCAACCGGACTACAGCAGCTCCCCGGCGCCCAGCAGACAACGGGCTCGCTGGTTTCCGGAGTCGCAAGCCCCACTGGTGCCGCGGCGGCTGGTAGCAACTCTGGGTCCAACAGCACGCTACCCTCCATCAGCCTGAGCGCTGCCACGGCGCAGGCGGCAGGTGTGGTGACGGCGGCGCTGGTAACGGGTATGGTGGGATTCTTGACTGTGTTGGTTTTGTAATGGTGCAGAATGGAATGGGCTAGGAACCTCGGTTTGGTAGGCACGCAGTTAGTACGTTCACGAATTGCATCAGGAGTTTTATGTTTCTACGTTGACCCGGCTTCCTGATTCTTGTGCAGCCTTGATATAATACTAGGCTGATTATCTGGTGATGATTGCTAGAATTGCAAGGTCTCTAGGCTTTTATCATGAGAAGTCGCCCAGAAACTACCTTCTCCTCAGTGGCCCGGAGATTTTGTTGAGGTTGCACGGCATATGTTACGCCTTACAGGTCATATTTATCAGCCTCTGAGGTCATATTTATCAACCTCTGCCATATCATTAGGCAGATTTTGTGTCTAGGATAGAAGGTCATCAGTGCCCGAATTTGTACCTAGCGTCAGTTTTAATCCCTTTCATTGTCTTCCCATCAGAACCGCATCAATTCGCAATCCTTTCCTTGGACATACCGCGATGGCGGCACCGACGCCAAATTCATCATGGCTAGACGATGCGTTTAAGTCTGCAAAAGACGACTTCAAGAGGAGCTTGAAAAATCCGGCTTTGTACGACTTTTCGAGAATCAGCACGATAGACGACGTGCTAGAAGAGGCAACAAAAATAGAAAAGCAGCAGGCGAAAACGAAGACTCTTCGCGGGTTGACAAGAATAAGACCATTTATTAACGGTCTCAAGGAATATTCTGCAGTCGTAGAGGTGTTTGTACAGGCAAAACCCGACGTTCTGAGCCTTATTTGGGTATACACCTCATTGTTTCTACTTCTTGTCTTCAACTGGGGGCTAACAAAAGCTCAGGGCCCTCTCAAATTGATACTCCAGGTAGGATAACCTCACTCGGCGCCAATATACCATATCATAATATCTGATCAAGTTTACCCGAAGGCATCATGTTCCGTTATTTCGGCTTTTGAGAAAGTGGTCAAGGTCATAGCCGACCTAGGAATAACGCTCCCAAGTTTCAAAGTCTACGCGCAATTATTCCAATCCAACCACGAAATTCGGCGGGCACTATGTTTATTCTACGCAGATATCATGGACTTTTACGCCGTGCTATTGAATTTTCTAGCCAATCGAAGTAAGCAACAATATGGACCAACCCTGATACTGTTCATTCGCTTATATCCCTTCCAAGGGCTAAACACATTCCTTGAATCGCTTTGGCCCAACATTCGCTCAAGCATTACGACTATCCAGGAAAATATGGAACATCATAAGACAATGATGACGATGAATGTGACTCTTGAAGATATCATACAAGCTCATCGAGCCCGGAAGCTTGCCCTCGAGGAACAAGAGCACGCCCAAGTTTTCCGGGATAGTCAGACTTTCAGTGACATCCGAAATGAGCTTCACCCGCATGATTACGATGCGGATTTAGCTAGTATCCTACGGCGGAGCTCCGTAAATTCTGGAAGATGGCTACAAAATGAGCAAAAATTCATGAGATGGCTCGATCCAACCGACGGGACTGTGCGGCACATGTGGTTACATGGAATTCCCGGATGTGGTAAGTAGAATATACTGATATTTCTCTTGGTTAGATTCACTAAAAAGTCATTTCGAATTGATCGAACAGGCAAGACGTTCCTCATTGGCAACCTCCTAAAACAGATGCAAAGTCTAGGACAAAGCACGTTCTTTGCATTCCTGTGTCATGACGACCAGACTGCTGGTGATACTACGAGGGTGTTTCATTCGATAATCTTCCAGGTTCTCGACAGTGATAAAACCGCCCGTCCTATCCTTCACGAGGCTTCCCAGGCCAACTACAGAAAACTGAAAAGTGAGACCGATTTCGTCAGAGATCTATTATGTAAGATCCTCAAAGATCTAGGGCCTAGCTACATTGTCTTAGATGGGCTGGATGAACTGGATGAGCGGACCCGGAAACATCTCCTCTCTAGTGTATTACATATCACGAAGATCTGCCCAGAGACGAAATTGCTCATCAGCAGTAGAGAAGAGCGGGATATTTCACTGCAACTAAGTAAAGCTACCCATCTCCGGGTGGATCATAAGAACCTCGAAGACATAGTTTCATTCGTTCAGCATGAACGAGAAGATCTAGTCCGGGAAATGAAGAGACATGGAGCAGATGAATGGACATGCTCTAGGGTAGGAGAAATGTTGGACACTATCGCGGAGAAGGCAGACGGTAGGTCCCATAACATGATTTCACGATGAAAAATTAACGACCATTACGTAGGCATGTTCATCTACGCCAGGTTAGTGCTGCATATGGTACAAGACCAAGGGACCCTACAAGATATCAAAGCGCAAATGGATAATCTCCCAGATGGACTGGACGAGGCGTGAGTGCTGCTAATTCGGAATTACTGTTGCAACTACTTTCAGATAGCTCACCATTGCGTATATTTAGCTATGGCCGTCTCCTAACCCGAATCAAGAGTAAACTCTCGCATACTCTACGCACAACCGTACGCACCATACTGCAGTGGGTAACGTGTGCTCGAAGGCCCCTGAGAGAAGAAGAGATATTGCAAGTCCTAGCTATAGAACCCGATAAGGCCGACTTCACAAAGGGGAGAAAGGAGTTTCGTGACATTTGCAAAGCATGCGGCCCAATCATCGAGATCAATGAAAGCACAGTTCAATTCGTTCATTTTTCCGCTAAAGAGTAAGGAAGCCCTCATATATAGGATAGAGTTAGAATCGATTGAGTTGCTAATTGCATTCAGGTACCTCCTCCATGAGCAGAGTGCCAGATTTTTGAATCTACCTGAAGCTCACGTCAACGCCACTCTGGTCTGTACTGCGTACCTCGCGTTCTCCTCGCTCGACACGCTATTCTCTCGACATCTAGGAAAACCTAATATACAGCAGGAAGTTATGGAAGGCGATTATATTATGTTTGAGTACGCATCAACGGCGTTTCTGGAACATCTTAAGCTGTCCTTGGAAAGTCAGGACCCGAATTTAGAGACCTGCTTGGATCGGTTGCGGCGGATACGGCGGCAAGACCCCATCGATAATCCTCGTATTCCAAGGCATTGGTCCTATAAATTCAAGAGATTCGCCGGCCGGCCTGATCTTATGGCCTTCCTATCGGCTATAGCGTATTCTGAGAGGAAAGCCCGACTTGGATTACCTGACCCAGATGGTAAGAAGATATACTACCTGTGTATTGCGGCTGCTAATGCCTCTCTCAGAAGCTATAGACTTCTCAAGCAACGATCCAATGAATTTATCCCTCGCCAGGCGTAGATTCCGGAAAACCTTAGAGAGCATGATGTGCCAGGAGTTCGAGCACACCCCTGATTGTCACTGTGAATTTCTCCGACGCGTGTACGGAACGAAGATATATCATTGCGACCAGCAGTCCTGCTACGCATATCGCAATGCGTTTGAGTCGAGGACAGACAGAGACAAGCATCTGGAAATTCACCAGCGACCATGCAAATGCTGCGTAACGGATTGTCTATTCGCAGAGGTCGGGTTCCATGATACAACAGAGCTCCGAAGGCATGAATCTACAGCCCACCCTTCGCAGTTGTCTGAGGAGAAATTCGAAGACCGCACATCAGGAACTAGACCACCAATTGATACGCTCGAGATCCTTAAATCTGCTATCCTGCATGATTCACTGGAGGACGTTAAAAGCCTATTATCTCATGGTTTCCACGATTATTGGCAAGAGAGTGCTGTGATGGAATTGCTTTTGCAGTTGGCTTGCTGGAAAGCGTCTCCTGCTACTCTTTCCTTCCTTCTCGATCGATGGAGCGACAAGATCGACTCCAAGATGATGACAAGAGCATTAGCGGTAGCGCTAGAAGCAGCTAATCTGCCAAATATCAAGACTCTCCTCAACTACAGAGCGGATATGTCTAGTATCGATTGTGAACCCTGGCGCATACATGTAGGAGACAGTTTGCCCCAAACAAGGCTCATTGAGGGAAAGGAATTCCCTGAGGGGATTAGTGGCTACGCTCGCGCGTTGGGTCTTATCAATCCCAAACTAATGAGTTTTCTGATTGACAAATGCAAAGTCGACCTCCCTGCAGATCTCCCAGACTTAGAGAAGATTTGGTGGCGTCCCGCGATCCAGAAGGCTACCCCAGAGGAAATAAGGGAACGCTTAGATGGAATACAACAGTATATTATTTGGCCCGAAGCATTTGACAGGGGTATCACGGATGGTGTACGAATTGGAAGTCTTGCTCTTATTGAGTTCTGTCTAGAAAATGGGGGCAACCCGAATACAATCTTCGAAATGTCGCCGATATATTTGGCGATAATATCAAGACGCAAAAACCATGTTGAGATAGTAAAGCTACTACTACGTTATGGAGCTAGGCTCCAAAAAAAAGAGGATGGGCACATTGGGACACTGACGGGAATGAAGCATATCGAGCAGTCTTTTGGGTTTAAGTGGGATGAGATCGTTCGCAGAATCGGAGCAGGCGAGGACCTTGCGATAACTCCGCATCGTGAGAGTCGAAAACGTAACGTTACCTAGGGTATCGGATCTCACTCAACAGACAAAGCTGTAAATTGTTCTCTCCAATTCTAATTATAAGGAAGAAGCCCCTAATGCATTATGCAAATACATAGTAGATTCTCGGACCAAGTAGAAGTATACAATCGCACTTAAACACAAATCGTATGTCTCAGATCCTATATTAGTTATTGTTAGTTCTAGACTCTGGAAAGCTCCAGGCCTCAATAGGACTCACTTTTAATATGGTCTTAACCTCATTTTGGGGAGTCTTGGGTTCACCAAAGGACGACGCAACCATGTCTATTTTCCATGCCTGTCGTCGCCGAATATACTGTAAATTTTGTCAGTAACCCTTCTTTCTCCATATGGCTGATTATGTTACTAGCTTTCTCGATTGAGTCCTGACCGGATACAACGTATCGAGTAGCGACAACTTCGCTCTCTTGGCCTAAACGGTGTACACGATTCAGGGCCTGTTGTTCTAATAGAGGATTCCATCCGGGCTCCATTAGATGCACGCGAGTGGCTATAGTTAGATTGAGTCTATTCGTGTTTAGCTGGAGGTCTGGCTGTAGCCTTGCTACTACAACTTACCCAACTGCAGCGCTTCCGAGCGATGCAAGCAGTATCGTACAGCTTGGATTAGAACGGAAGTCTTCGAGCGCACGCCGTCTCTCTTCTAGGCGCATCTTGCCATCGAGCCTTTTATACACGAAAGAATTCGAGAATAATGCTTGGCTAATGAGATCCAGCATGCCTGTCCAGGTTGAGAACACAACGCTGCATCTTATGAGCACTGGGAAATGGGGGAATGTCTTATTGTTTGAAGGGCTCACCTCTTCGCTGGTTCTTGGCCGGAAGCAATTGAGGCGTGACGGTCGTTCTGCAGGTTCTGAAGTAAAGCTCGGACTTTTGACGAAGGGTGATAATCTGTCGACTCGGATTTGAAGTCTATTGTTGATGCCACGCCCTTCCCCTCAAGAACCTCAATATTGCAAAGTGGACATATACTATCGCTCGAAACGTCATTGCTCTGAAGACATTTGTGACAGACCTGATGGAAGCATGAAAAGACACGATATGGAGATTCACCTTCGTCTTCAAGGTCTGTCTCGCATATTTCGCATGTTTGTAGCCGAGGAAGTTCAGCGCTCCCAAACACGGAAGCCTCCTTGAGCCAAGCTTGTAAACTGTGGGGAAGTAGGGCGCTACCGTGGTTACAGATCTGACGAAGCCGAAGAATAAATTGGAATGTATTCATGACCGACCCTCCTGAGTCAACAGCCAAGGCGAAGTGCCTTTTGACCAAGTCGTAAAGAGCCTTTTCCGTATCGTCCAGTTCAATCCACTGTATGATTTCGCGTCGAGGTGGGAGATTCAGTTCAGCGCCGAGAGTCCTTTTCGTTCGACGAAGGGCGATAGATTTGATCAATGATTTGAGCCGTCCCCATTCAGGCAGCTGCCCGTTGCGTTTAGGGGCTAAAAAGGTGTTCCTAAACAAACCAGGTTTGTCAAATGGATCGACCCTGAGGAATTCAACGAGAGTCCCCAGGTCCTCTAGGCGATTCTGGATCGGTGTGCCAGTTAAACACCAGCGATGCCTTGCTTTGAGTGTATTAACGGCTTCAAATGATTTCGAGGCTCGGTTTCTCACAACATGCGCTGGAAAGCCCTTAGTTTAATGGAACTGAGAAGCGAGGGTGATGGTAACTTACCCTCGTCGAGTACGACTCGATGCCAATTAATGCTATGAAGGAGGCCTGCGCGCCTAGACCTCTTCTTTGTGGCTACGCCTTCTGGCGAATCGGTTCTAAGGGTCTCGTATGTGGTGAGAATAATATCAAAATCTTGAAGCGCTACAGGATTGTGATCCCTTGTAGGCCCATGATAAGTCTTGTAAGAGAGAGACCCCTCCTTAAAGTGTCTTTGAGAACGTTAGACTTGATTGATGGCTTTAGGATCGTCAGCACTTACCTTTTTATTTGGTCTTGCCAACATGTAATTGCTATGGAACTTTAGCGCATATACTCTAACGATATCTACCCCGGGAGTAACAACTATGTAGCGCTTACTTGCCATAGGACAAACTATCAAAGTCGCTCGAGCTGCCCGAAGACTTCCATTATTCTCGTTGAGAGATGTCGCAATGAGGGCCAGGGTCGTCAGGGTCTTCCCAAGCCCCATGTCCTTAGCAGCTTCGGTTAGAAAAGCTCAATAGGGGGTGGGGGGAAGGACATCCTCACATCCGCAAGGAGGCCACCGAGACACAGTCTCGGGATTCGCGCGACGAAACTCCGAGTCACGGTATTGTAGAATCTATAGAATCAGCCAACGTACTAGACAGGTGTCGTATAGTTCCTTACTTGCAGGGCGATGGCCCTTCAGCAGGGATTTCGACCCATACGGAAGGAAATTCAGGATCGCGAATAACTCCTGACTCCTTCTCCATCATCATGGAGAGAGCCTTCTTTTGATGCCTACATGTAGATATCAGTTAGGGCCAGTAATCATTCTGGTAGGTTTGTGTACATACTCCTTTAGTTTCGTAACTAATGCCTCAGAGATGTGCACTCTCCTAAACTGAGTGGGCCCAGTGGCAGAGTCCAGGAGTTCGGTCAGTCTGCTTTTCTCGTTCTCGTCTAGAGTCGTGATTCTCGCTGAGATTGATCCACTTTCCTCCGAGAAATGATCGTCATCTTCGTCGAGTTGTGAAAGACACTGGGGGTTATGGTACGGACGCGAAGTATCATATGAATCTGGCCGTTGGAGGAAGCAATCCCGCCCTAAGAGCATATCTCCAATATCATCGCCCCGTTCCAGCCAGCCATATATCGTCACTTCAATCCTTTCCGAGGTCTTCATTGACGCTGAAAGCTCGACATCGCGGTCGTTATCTAGGCTGGCTACGACTTGGGCTGCCTTGCGACCTAGAAGCCCACCATACTGCTTTGAGTCCGCATCTCTTATAATTACCACAGCGCCATTCACTTCGAATGTCACATATTTAACTTCCTTATCTTTCATGAAACTAGTCTGGAGTTGGAAATCTTCGAGGACGATCTACTTAACCCCAGTTAGATACCGTCTGCTCAAGATGACTTTCTACTTACCACACCAAAGCATGAGTCATATGAAGGCCCTTTGGGGCTTTCATCACTTGTGACGGTTCCTTCCTCAGTTACGCCTGGAAACATAGGAAATGGCGTTGCAAAAGCCACGCTATTTTGAATCTCACTAGAGTGTTGCCGGCTTTCATCTACGAGGCCGTTAGGATCATATTCAGAGACTTGTAACGTCACGAGCTTCGGATCTGACCAGTCGACATTCGGACCGTCCGTTGAATTAGAAGGCGGCCATCCACCATCGTCAGTTTGCGGGAACTGCCAATTGGAACGGTGGTAATGGCCTGATGAATACTGGTTGGTCGAATTCTGTGCCTCGTAAAGGGAATTGAAGGGTTGTTGTCCTGAAAACCCAAGTAAAGTTTCAGGGGCTGGTTGGTACGAACTTGGGATCACTGAGATGTTCGATGCCCCGGTACCTATGAACGCCGCGTCCTCAAATTGTAAGGTGGGAGTAGAGGGCACGACGGCCGGACTTTCAAGATTAGTGGCTTCTAGGTTGACCGATTCTTGGAGATTTGCCCAACCGGGAACACAAATTTTCTTCGAGGGACCTGCGAATGCCGTGATCGAGTTCTCGTCGTAGCCTAGCCACTGGGTTGTTGCCTCCCAGGAGCGCTTAACTCCCAAAGCTGGAAGCATTGTGTCCATATCGTCGGTACCATCTGTTGTGCCGCTCATATCTCACTGCCTGATGTAAGGATCGTCTCAATAACGAAGAAAAAGAACTGGAATCATCACTTTCTTTCAATTGCATAGAAGGAAAAAACTAGGGGCTGAGCACTAAGGCTTAGAGCGTTGGAGTTGCCTAGCCACGTATAGTACCGCCTGCACATTGTCCTGCTAGGCATATTTGCTAACATTAAGAATTCGCTAAAATGCGACGAATGAGATGTACACACGGCGGCTCAAGAGTTGTGTGTGTGACCTAACCTGACACTTTTAAGAACTCCCAGCCTTACAGTGTAGGTCCTCTTGTGGACAGCAACCCAATATCTCTGGTACTCAAACTACGAGATGAGGTCTCGAAGGAGGCTCTGCTAATATGATAGGTATCTTATATTGAGAGGGGGGCATATATACACCAGGGGTCTAGGACCTAGCATTCTATAGAAACATACGTTTACTGGTAGAAAAGTCTCAGAAAAAAAATAAGAAGGGTACTTCATGTTGTGGCAATAAATGTTGTATGCACACGGAGCACACATCTACCTAGTAAGATAATAGGGAGCTGTCGTTTATCAAAGTACATCAATGTAGTAATACTGTACATTTGATGTACAGTACATTGATTACAGAAAATGTACGATAAGATAAGGTAAAATATTCTTATCAGGCATTGATACTTATTAAGACTCATTGCCCAGAGATCCATGATTAGAATTCGTTGATAGCGTCAGCTGATAACTAATGCAATTCAAATTAACGTTTGATTACAACCTCACGTCTTGATGAGAGTGACATGCCTCACGCCGACATGGCCGCTCTCCCTACCATGGACCCGCCATAGTTTCTACCCACGGGCCTTCAAACTACGATCCCTCTCCCACCTCCTCCCCTCAGCATCACAGCCGCTACAACGACACCCTCTATCCTCACAACCTCGGATCTCACGGCGACGACTCCTCACCCTCGCGATCGAGACATCATGCGATGACACATGCGTCGCGGTCCTAGAGAAGGACTCCGGTGCGGGGGGAGCCGCGCGCCTCCTCTTCAACAAGAAGCTCACGTCCGACAACCGCGCGTTCCGCGGCGTGCATCCCAATGTGGCCGTTGCGTCGCATACGCAGCACTTGGCACCCATGGTGCGAGAGGCTATGCGCTCTCTCCCCGAAACTGGTGCCGAGGACGGGGGCGGAGGAATACGGGGGACGAGAGAGGATATGGTCTTGGTCGACGGGGAGGCACGCAAAAAGCCCGACTTTGTCACGGTGACGCGCGGCCCGGGTATGTTGTCCAACTTGGCGGTGGGCTTGAACACGGCGAAGGGGCTCGCGGTGGCCTGGGACGTACCGCTGCTCGGCGTCAACCATATGCAGGCGCACGCACTCACGCCGCGGCTCGTTAGTGCGCTCGAGGTCGGGAAGCGGCGGTCTTCAACGGGGCAACAGGAAAGGGAAGTCGCGGATCGGGATGAACGCTCGGAGCCGAGTCCCGCCTTCCCTTTCTTATCCCTCCTCGTCTCCGGCGGGCACTCGCTCCTAGTACTGTCACGTGGGCTCAACGACCACGCCATCCTAGCCGAAGCCCAAAACATCGCCATTGGGGACATGCTGGACAAATGCGCGCGGGAGATCGTGCCAGCGTCCGAGATCACCGCCGGCGACTCCGTCATGTATGGGCCGCTACTAGAGCGCTTCGCCTTTCCAGACTCCTCCTCGGACATCGACTACGGCTACCAAGCACACCCCACGCGCAAAGCCGAGGTCCAAACCTTCGACTCCGGCCTGGGATGGACATTAACGCCGCCGCTGTCCGAGACGACGGCGATGCATTACGACTTCTCGGGGCTCAACGGGCGAGTCCTCAAAGTGCTCCTCGAGCGTCCGGACATGGACGTCGAAGAACGACGGCTCCTCGCCAAGCACGTCATGCGTCTGGCTTTCGAGCACCTAGCGAGCCGGCTGCTGTTGGCGCTGTCGCCAGAAGACGCGGAGAAAGACGAGGAGTTGCGGAATATCCGGACCGTCGTTGTGGCCGGCGGCGTCGCGAGTAACCGCTACCTGATGCACATACTGCGGTCGGTGCTGGATGCAAGGGGCTACGGCCATATCGAGCTCGTGTGCCCGCCCTTACCGCTGTGCACGGATAATGCGGCGATGATCGCGTGGACGGGTATGGAGATGTACGAGGCGGGCTGGCGGAGCGAGTTGGATATCCGGCTGATTAGGAAGTGGCCTCTCGACCCGAAGGCCGAAGGGGGTGGTATCTTGGGAGCCTCGGGCTGGAGAAATGTTAAAGACGATAAGGAATCATGATACCCTTTTAAACACTGTATGCATACTGGCGAGAGAGGAAATGCTCTTCTACGACTGCATTTGTATTATATTGTATGGAATTAGGATCATGGCACAGCATGGCATATATTGGCGTCTGGTTATTTTAGGAAAACGTTGCGCATTAGCTTGTGGAAAAAGAGCAATGGGCTCTAGTGCGTTCATTGATGTACATTTACACGGCGGATCCCTAAGGCCCGTGGGAAGTTGCCTAGATAGCTAGCTATTGTGGCAATCTATCTAGCTCTGCTTTGCATTCTCTCCATCATCACACGTGCTATGCTTCCCGGGCTCGTCTACCATGAAGCATGTATCTGGTATGTTTCCTCCCCAGAGCTTGGTTTAATCCAGGGCACTCGTGACGTTGGTGAACTCGCCCTTCTCCAGCTTTGTCTTCCAGAATATCGGGTTCGTGTCGTTGAAGCCATGCTTAACCCAGCCTTCCTCTTTGACGTGGTACAGGTTGATGAAGCCTCCGGAGTAGGCGTCACGGTGGGTGGCGGCCAGGATGCTTCGGCGACCCAGCTCCAGGGCATCCTCCGTGCTCAGCTCGTACTTGTACTCGGCATCGAGCACACCGTAGGCGAAAGTCTGACCGGAACCGACACAGAACAGGTTACCGGCGAGACGGGTGCCATCAGAGTCGATGTAGTATAGGGCCGGACCCTCCTCCTTAGTAACGCCGGCGCACATAGTCCCCATAGACAAACCCATACCCTTGTACTGATAGACCAAGTTGGCGAGCATCTTCGAGGCAGCGGCGACACTTATCCGGCGTTTGTTTCGCAGCTCGTGGAGGCGGCACTGCATGCCTAGCCAGGCCAGCCAGTACTGGCAGTCAGCAGCACCACCGGCCATGGTCCCCAGTAGGCAGTTGTTGATCTCGATGACCTTCTTCACGGTCTGCGAGGCGATCCAGTTGCCAGCGGTGGCTCGCGAATCGGTGGCGACGATGATACCACCCTGGAATCGGAAGGCGAGAGTCGTTGTGCCGTGCGCGATCTTGATGGGGCAGTTGGGGTTCGATCGGTCGTCCGTTGCCGCGCGGAGCCAAGCTGAGGGCTGTTGGATCTTGTCAGCATTGCCTTTCTCTCTCTTCTCTTGATTGACATGGAACTATGATAGATTAATCATGACTTACCTGAGCTACCGGAGGCATCGCAAACTTGAGAGATAGGCTGGGGGTCATGTCATCATGGAGGTCTTCTTGCTGGTCTGCATAGGTCTCGTTTTGGAATGCAGCCGGGCGGCTGTACTTGGCCACGAGGGTATCCATGGCTCGAATGAGACCTGGACTTGCAAACCAAACAGAGGCAGGTGTGAAAAGTAATCGATTGAAGATGAAGTGATGGCGTGGTGCTTATTGGTACAAGGGAATGAATAGTGCAAATGGTGGAATAATTGATGATTGATGTTTGGTCACGGCGGTGGTACAGTACAAGGCTTTCGCCGAAGCTCAAGGCAGCTGGTTCTCACGCGTCGTTGCTTCCCTTAGCCAGTATGGTCAAAGCTCCTTCTGCAGGTACCTGGGTACATTGCATCACGCATTGGAATTACACAGCATTGAGGTAGGTGCGTATTCCATTACGTAATACAAACTGTTACCTACCTTTTATGCAATCTGAATTAGGCTTCATAATTGAGCCTCACCCTTTTTCACTACTATGTATGAAGATCAATTAGTATGCCATTTGATGTACAAATATCTACATAAGACAAGTAATTGAGATTTAATTGACGCCCTTGAACATTGGTTATAATCCGAAGATAGACGGGCAGGATTCATTATTGATATCGATGGGTATCAAGAATACATAGGTACGTATGTACGCTAATAAATTTCGGTCACTTACAATGAACATGAACGATGCTTACGAGCTTCCAACAGCAATGAGATTCGGCCACAATCACTACAATTCAATACCGGTCTCAGCTATATACTCGTAAGGAAGATAGGGAACGGCCGTCAACATGAAAAAAATGGAATATGTATGCGTCTATGTAAGCCCCCGAACCCCATACTCTCCCAGCATATTTGTGTCTGGTGAGCTTAGAGCAGGGAGACACAGCTTGACTGTCGTCTTTATACAGCGTTTCGTGGCCACGTTATAGATGGTACACTAGCCGAGTGAGAGTTCTGCCATCTCGACTACTACGGCGGGTATTATGAATTGGAATCTCCCATCCCCATTCACTCTCACTACTCCTCCGGCTTCAACAATTTCTTTTCCTATTTTATTTCTTCATTTAATACCCGCTCGGTGCACGATATCCCGAGTATCCGTTTTGTTGTCCGTAGCCATAGTTGCCGTATCCGCCTCCTACATTCGGCAACGTAGGTTGTCGCCCGACGGGAGCCGCGTTCGCAACAAGATTCTCGCTGCTCTGGTTTAGACCTCCCATCGGTGTGTTGGGCGTTAGTGGTCTACTGTACGAGGCGTTCAGCGACGAGTACTTGTTAATAGGTTCAATCGCGATGCCGATGTATTGATCCGGCGAAGAGTCTCGCTGGTTGATTGGCTGCTTGTAGTCCGACATGGCGTTGGCGTTGGCGTAGGTGATGGTGATGCTGGACTCGTTGGTCTTGGAGCGATCCAAGAGCAGCGAATTGCGCGCATCCAGAGGCGTTAGGTCGTCCATGTCACGCTGGTGTTTTTCTGTGGTCTGTTAGTGTACTGCCCGGCCCCTACACACCGAGGAACATTAAAGATGCGCGACTTACCCATCTCCTTTCTGCGCTTGCGGTGGGGGTTCTGCTTGCAGCACGCGACGATTGCGTTCCATGCGATGAGAATTGCGAGAATTCCCGCTAGGGCCGACTGCACGGCGATCAGAACGACACCAGCAACCGTCTGTGTTGTCTGAGCGATACCGAATTCCTCGACGAAGATAAGGATACAGACAACGGAGAGAACTCGGACGACTTGGATCGTGATGTTGATGACGTTGCCCGACTTTCGCTCGAATGGCCGGCTCCAGATAAGGAGAGACAGCATCAGTCCTTCAACGACAAGTAGACTGATTGACTGCACCATACCATGACCATCCGTGGCAGCTAAAACACAGCCTTTCGCGAACATGTAGATGATAACCGGCACGAAGATCCACCAGTAATCCTTCTTATACGATTCATAGAAGAGGGAATACTTGACCCAGACCTTCTTGTCATCATACAAGCCCGTGGTGTCTCCCTCGGCCTTCTTCAGCTTATGCGCAATACTCCAGATCTTCCAAGAAAAGAAGATCAGAATGCTGGTGAAGATGGCGAGAGTGACACCAGCAAGGGTCTGGGCGGCCCATGAGTCTCCATGTGTGAATTGGAACACGCAGTATAACACCCAGATGCTGTAGAGGAGTAGAATGAGAGTCGTAATAGCCCTAGCAATTGATCCCCAATAATGCTTGCGGAAGCCGGTTAAAGACTCGGGGAAACTGCCGAACAGGGCCCACGCTTCGAGAATGACCTTCACCAGCAAGATACCAACAACAATAACTCCGATGACGATAGCAACGATCAGCAGGACAGTCATGAAAGTGTTAGCTTGCGGTACAGTTAATTGTTGGACGTAGCCCTGAATACCAGAGACGGCAGCGCGGATCGTCGATTCGGTGCTTGATGGTGCCTCTCCGCCGGTACTTGTTGCGTTGACAGAGGTTTCGATTTCGCGGATAGCCAAGCGGACGATGTCGGAAACAGATCGACGGAAAAGCGATCCGTTTGCACTGGAAGTCGAGCCATCGGGGTAGACGAGAGTAGCCTTCTGAAGGAACTCGACGCTATCATTAGTCAAGTTTCCACCCGTCATCTGTCGAAAGTTGTCGATAGAGACCTGCATTTGCGTCCACGGAAGGAGACCGGTCGAGAAGGCAAAGTTCTTCGAGAAGCTGCGGTAGACTTGCGGTAGTTGGACGGACATCATGCCGTTCATCGCGAACCCCTGGAAAACACCGAAGATTTCCATGAAGCTCGGGCTGATCGTACCCGCACCTCCTGCACCACCGGCGGCACCGGCTCCTCCAGAGAAAGCTGCACCAATTGCTCCGGCACCACCCACTAGTAAAGCTGCTCCAGCCACACCAGCAGCGACATATGAGACTGCGGGTACACTGGCGGTCTTTCCGTTCGTTACCTGTGACTGAACACAGCCTACGTCCTTTCCATCGTCCAAAGACTTCAGTTGCAGAGTCGCTTGCGCCGCAATATCGGGTATCTGGAAAGCAATAGCCGGGATGGCGTTAGCATACTGCGGAGGTATCGCCTGAGTCCCCTTGGCGGCAAATGATCCTGCAGGAACTACTCTATTGTCAGTAAACAAACTTACAATAAGGCAATAAGAAGTGAGCGGACATACCAGGACATAATTGTTGGACGTAAGTTGTCTCGTTGCAAGGGTTGAAGCTATTGGTATAGACGTCCTGGCCGTAAGCGGTCACGGAGAGCGTCGCTGTCACGTTCTGTTGCCTATTGCTTGTGCCCGCAACATCGAAAACCACAGACTTGTCGGCATTGTTGTAAGAGATGTCTACTTTCTGGACCTTAATATTGCTGTTCGCCTCGCAGTTGTTAAATCCGCTTGTCACCAGTAAGTCCTCGCCCAGGACTCCGCTGGCAAACGCCGTTGCCCATATCGCCGCCCGTCGGATATTCCACCTCGAATTCGATATCGCCATGTTGATCTGAATTTTTGTGAATGTCGTATAATGAGTCAAGGAAATCGTCAAGCCACTGGGAAGTGGAGCTGTTCGTGATCTATTTCAATGTTTCCTGTCCGCGCCCCGAGTGTATCTGAAAATCAATCGCTAGATGCTGCCTGATATTCCACGCTGTTGATGGCCCTTTCCACTACTAAGCCTATTAAAAGTCTGTATCGATTGCAAAACGGGTTCGTTCGAAGAGATTCCAAGTTGTTCGTTCGAGACAATTGGTTGCTGCTGGTAGATACCCTTGGATATTTGATCGTCTCGAAAATTCAAGATAGGTATATAAAACCCGTACGATGTAAAGAACAAGATGGTATAAGGACTGTGCTGGCTAAAGAAACAAAACACATGCAAATCAATGGGCCAAGGATCAACCTATGGAAAGAATGGAAAATGGCAACAAGTTGCCCTCTGAAAAAAAGAGAGGAAAGCTAACAGTACCCAGGACCGTTCCTAGTTTTTGATAAACTGGCGGCCTGGGACGGTTGTCAACAATGACAAGAAGGTTGACGATGATAGTATGTGAGAGAGGGTCGACGTCGGCGCATATATGAAACGAGTCTTGCCTAGAGCAGTAAACGAGTGTGCTAGAGAATATCACCAAAAGACAACTCAAAGCAAAAAGAGGGTTAGGGCGCCAAAATGGAAAAAGAGAGTGAAGGTCAAAGCAGCTTGGTTGGTGAGGAAGCCAAGATTTGAAGATGCACCTTCGTCCATGCCCCTGACAATATCTCTCTGGTTAAGGAGAAAAGGCGGCTGTTGACTGGCTGAGCTTGTCCCTTGCCAGTCAACTTTCGAGGTCTAATACTGTACGGTAGACTAATACCCCAGTTCTCCTTTACCCCTGCCGGCGCCATTGTCGTGGAGCCAGGCTAAAGATGCGGCGAGGGGCTGAAATAATCCACATGAAACCACCCCCTTGGCAGATCATTGGACATCCGGCAACCTCCACGGCCGACCCAGCCGAATCTAGGAGTCAAGGCCAGCCATTTAAGAACATTCGAAACATGGTGGAAATACATGGTGGGGGACTTGGTACATAGTAAATGAATCGTGCCGTCTCGACCCTCGAACGACTAGCGTAATCTGGCATTGGCGGCGTTCACTCATCACAGAGAGCCAATGTATTTTTAATTATACAAGTAACACAAAACACACAATCGGTAACAAAGTGCTTGTAGATTCATAAAATCGAGGCGACCCCAAGCATGATTGTCGGAGGGGCTCATTACCTCGACCAAGAACAAAGCAAATTTCTACTTCAAGATTGGAGACCGGAATCTGGTTGGCCCAAAAAAAGAAAATGGCATAGCTTGGAAATTGCACGATTGGCCAGAACATTGGGAGATGATCGCCAGAAGTGCATACTGCAATTGGAAAAAAAAGGAACCCCCCGAAAGGGGCGGCCTCCAGCGTCAGGGGTCTTCCCTCTCGTCTTATAACTTTCCAGAATTCCAAGCCACATTCAAAACAGGAGTTCTATCAGTGCTCAACGCTGGTGCCTTGGAAGGGCGACGGGGAAGGAGGGGGGAAAAGAGAAGTCTCACCAAACCCTTCCAAGTTTCTTCATCCCATCTCCCTTCATAACGTCATGTACATACATACAAGTAGGGGACCAGGACACGAGGAGATCTTCGATCGTATTTCCTTCCTGTCCCACCGTCCCCATTCTACTCACCTAGGTAGACATCTAATTACACGGGCTCATCTCATTATTGACACCCCGGCGATCTAATATAATGACGAAGCCCCATTCATCCTTGGCTCCAGTCATGGTACGAGATGCATGGACGTCGTACAATTATTCAATGCTGTTATGCATGCCACCGCTGTCACCTCTGCATCGCATAATGATGCTCGACAGCATTATCGGGAGAATCTAACCCAAAAGCTCATCATCGTCCATCCTACTCGAACATCGCGCCCCCTTTCTTCGAACCATCATTCTTACGAATACTCTGCCTACCTAATCAGTAAGGGAGTTCGTCTTCGTGTTACTTCACCTACCACGTATGGTATATACCATGGACATAAATCGTAGCGGCGTTTGGTGAAACGACAACGTTGTAATGAGCCACTAGAGTCGACCAACCCAAGCTAACCAGTCGACCGGGCCAGCGCCACAGGAACCGTCGATAAAGGCCACCACGGTGGTTTGGGATAGCAATTATTAGCGCGGGCCATCAATCAGACCCTCAAGTTTGATCACCACGATCAAGCTTAAGCCCGATCCGAAGCCACGCACACCATGGGGTCTCAATTTAGAATCAATTATTAATAATAATTTTTCTGTAGAAGAACGCTAGATTTGCACTACAGTAAGTAAGTCTTTCGTTAATATTCCCGGTCGTCGCGATCCGAATGCTCGGGTCATTCGAGCGCTGACGAGTTTCATCGCGTCGTGTATATATACGTGGATAGTATGTAAGGGAGAATACAGTGTTGCTCTAAGCAGTGGGATGGACTTACATATCTCAAGTACCAGTAGGCACCTGGGGGGATAACTTAGACCAAACCGGGTATGCTACCCAGCCGACTAACTACCTTGGTAGACTGGAACTGATGAAGATGGTTCACCTTAGATACGAGGTAGAGACCCACCGTCCCCGAGTAATAAACCACAGAGGCCTCCCGTAGGAAAAGCTTTGGTCATATATATATCTCAGCTCAAGTTCACAAAATCACAGATACCAAGTAGCCACGATTCGACTCTGCTGAAATGTGAGTGAATGATCTATTGAGATAGTCTAGAGGAAAGCACGCCAAACCACCCCGACCTCGATGACTTGAAAGGAAAGAAACAGTTATTGTTCATCAGGTTGGATGACTGTGTACACCCCGCTACCGTCGTATAGTTTTTTAAAACTCATCAATAGTCCACCATCGTTTCATACCAAACGACATTCGTAAATCTTTTCTACCATCAGCATACCCGAGAAAAACGTAAGGAAAGCCCAAGCCAGTTCCGTGTGCTACCAATATAAAAGATATACCACAGCATAGAATGGGCGATGACCAAAGAAGACCACGGGGTCGGGTAAGCGATCAGACGCGAATCTGAGAAAAAGAAATATACAGATGTTGCCCGAAATGCCGTGGGATATTGTAGGTAGCGCGTAAAATTTCCGAAAAAAATCATCTGAGGAACATGATAGTGTATGCTCCAGATATCCTAGGCCGTCCTGCAAACTCCAGCTCTGGGGTATCTGCCATAGGGAATCGCAAACGTAAACCATAAAACAGAAAGAACTTATTGGTTATTCACGGATTGTAAAAGGTGCCATGACCTTGATGGGGTGAGTGGTTATAAGGCGAGACCGAGCCTGGGTGGCTGGTATACTGCTGCTCGACGGGTTGCATGCCAGCACCGGCAAGATTATCATAGTATAGGGATCCAGACGCGTCCTGCTGTATTCCTAAAGGATTGATATCGAGCGGAGGAAATGGTTCTAATCCTTCTTGTTGTGGTAGGTGCATATAAGCCGCGTTTACGGATGGATCATAAGATGAACCTGTGGTGACGGGAAGTGTGTGGTATGGAGATTGAGGAGGCTGAGGGTTATTGTAATTTGGCGGCATCAGGTTCGCCCCTTGGTTAGTGGGCATCTTAGTATACGTCTGAGCCATCGGAGGTTGCCCGTAGTAAGCATTCTGCATCGGTATATGAGGCATACCGTAGTTTAAGTTGCTCTGGGCGTATTCCATTGGGAGCGCGTTGGGTACCGGAGTCATGGTTTGTGGACTGAACGTAGGGGGCTCCTGCTTCACTGGAGGTGGTGGGAAGCTGGGGCGCGGGGGATCTTGCACTGGGCTGATGATCGTGTCAGCGTCGAGCTCTCTCCTCTCGACTACTTCTAGCACGGGAAGGCTGATATGCTCCATATGCTTTGCTAAGTGGACCGTAAGTTTCTTCCAAGTCGGGAACGTTTTGCGACAGAACCGGCAGGGTTCGTCGAACGGCTTAGCCGGTGTCTCGACGTGACACTGTTCTACCTTCATCCAAGTGCGGTCGCCGCCACCGGCTTTCTTAATAGCGGCTTTCGTCTTAATCTTTGGCTCGGCAAACTTGTGTTCACGGACGAGGTGCTGCAAGAAGTTGTCGCGTCTATAGCAGACGTGCCGGCAGTCATCGACGTCACATGTCCACCACTCAAGATGGCGATGGCCTTCGTTTTCATGACGGACCCAATCAGCTTTTCTCTTGAACATCTTAGGGTCGCGGCACTTCTCCCACGTGCACGTGAACGGCTGGACATCCTCGTGGACGTGTTTAGTCCAGTCGGAAGGCTTCTGAAACTTCTTACTCGTGAAGCAAAGTTGGCACTCGAATTCTGCTGGGAGAGACATGGTTGGAGGCATGGGGATGCCCTGGGGGAAACTTTCCGAATTTATACCGCCCTCGAGTGGTGTCGTATCGCCATCAGAAGAATCCGGTCGAGCTGACAAGGGGTCAAGACCACGTTCTCCTCCTTTACCGTCTAAGGGAACGACTGATCCGCCAAGCGAAAGGCACAAAGCCCCACAAGGACATTTACGCTGGTTGACTTGGTTCAGATGCTTAATTTTGGCGCTTGTGAGTTGCTTGTAACGATTAACCATCTGGTGCGCAATGCGATCAGCCAACCATGCGTTTTCGGCTGGGAGTCCTGGGTTCAGGTCTAGGACATGTTTCCGGAAACCTGCAATGGTTGGTTCTATGATTCTTAGCCTGTTTGGCTCAGTCTTGATATCTGCGTCATCGAATCCTTCATCGTCGTCGTCCTCATCATCGTCGAGCTCCATTGCTGGCTGAGTTCTGGCTAGTGAGGCAACGGGTGGGCCACCCTGCCTCTTCAACATTTCGATTAGATTCGGATGCGAGAGGCCATCCGGGTTTCTCGGAAGCTCTGTCTTACTTCGAGGTCTTCTAAGGGGGTTCTTCATTGGTGGCACGCTGAGAGATCCGAACGGACTCTTTGGAGAAGTCATCGACGATGCGCTGACTGAGCCGCTTCGAGCATGGGTGGTTCCTATGGAAGCAGCACCTGTGGCCATCCCGAACAATGCGGTATTCAAACTAGGCGTAGGCTTCTTCGTAATCCCGCCAATTCCCCAGCTGGAGGTACGCGACGGCGGCGCCAAGGTATCCTTAGAACTCCGACGTTCTGATTCTTCGACATCTTCTGGTGGTACATCACTAGCATTGCTCCCCTTGCGCTTCAGGATTTGGCTAGCACTAGGCTTCCGTACGAGACTAGGTATCTTTTTGATAAAGCTCGGGCGGCGGGAATGATTGCTGATAGAGAGCTTTTTCAAGAAGTTGCCACTAACGATTCCCTCCATGTCCACGATACTAGGTAAGCTAAGCCGGCGAGTTCCCCATGTAGCCGCTCTCGAAACGATAGAATCATTATCCTGGCATTGCCGGTTGAATTTTTCGATAGCGGCTTGCGACGTCGCCGGTTGGTATTGGGGACCGGACTGGATTGCATGGATTGCTGGCCCATCTCCCCAAGTAGGGAGCTGTCGCATTATATCAAAGTCGGCTTGTGTGATAGGTCCACCTGGTCCGTCCACATGAAGGTACGCCTGACCGGGAATATGCTTGTTTTCGGTTGTATTTCCCAGAGGAATTTCGCCAGCAGGTATATTATCATCGCCCGAATCTTGCCCTCCGGCAGCTATGTTAGATAATCTCTCGGAGTTGCCAGGGAGGTCATTTTGATTGCCGGTCGACCGAGAGACCCATTCAAAGACTTCTTTGTTCTTTTCATCACGTTCCCTACGAGCGGCTTGCTGGTTGGGACTTGGTACTTCCTCGGAAGATCGATTTCCAGGAGCGAGGCCGCGATATCCTGCGGCGGTCTGCGGTAACCAGTTCCCTTGCGCATCCCGCGTAATAGTTGACAAGCTCTCGTGGGTGGGCTCGCCGGCTAGATCGCCAGCTAAGCTATGTGAAGTGTGCACAGTACGGGGACTTTCGGCGCCCGCTGTGAAAGACCTCTCAACACCTTGGATTGGTGCCTCCTCATCCCGGTTCCACATGGAAACAGTCACACGAGGACTTTGGGCGGCCATAGCAAGCGTAGTCGGCGCAAGACTATCTTCACTAGAAAAGCTACCACCGTTAGTGTCGGGTGTTAGCTGCGGCGCGGACTGGTTCGAGCCAACGGAATTCGTTGAGGGCCGAGCCTGGTTTGCGAAATCATGTGTTCCGACAGAAGTCTTTATGTCAGTAACGGCTCCCACGTTCCCATTGAAGACCGACGTTGATGGTACAGAAGGCGTCTGGTGAGGGCTCAGGGGATACTGTGTATCCTTCCCGACACCCGCTTGGTTCTGCGTATAATAGGCTATAGGTCCATTTATGTTGTCGAAGTCCTCGAGGAATTGGGGCGTTCCACCCCCGACGTTGTTGAAGTCGATCCCGATGAGCGAATCCTCAAAGTCGCTGCTGAAGTCACTGGGTTGGTAGATATCGGTGGAGACGGAATCAGTGGGAGTATTGAAATTAGCAGTAGGGGAAGCAGAATTGCTTCGGATGTGGGAGGAATACGGCGACAACAGATGTGACTCGACAGGTGTAGCAGGAGCCTTCTGGTTGTGGTTGTAATTGAAGCTCTGATGGACGTCGCGGTGGGGTTGCTGTGTCCGATCCTTTAGGTGACCGCGAAGGTCGAGCGACGCGGGCGAGACTGTGTATCCCGCACTCATGGTCATAGCTGGCTGGGATAGGCGGGCGACTCAAGGTTAGTATATATTAGGTCGGTGTATAGTACTAGAACCGCGTAGCTCCCGGTAAACGTCTTTAGAAATAGACCATGTTCCGCCTCTACGACCGTGCTGCGCGACAATTGAGATGGATTAAGGCGAGAGCCTCGCGAGCAGAATGCGACCAGGGACTCTCTCTCACAGATCGGTTAGGTTTCTTTCGACTATTACACGCGACGTCAAGCGATACACAATGCGATTGTGATATTGAGAATGACAGATATGACACTCGATGGAGTATCAGAGAAGATTTGGTTTAGAAACCAGAAGAGGATCTAGTATGTCGAGCCTTGATGTTACAATACTGGGGGGGTAAAAGCTGGGTACTTGGATACTGAGGCGGCGCTTAAAGAGAGTGGAGGTGAGCGGAAATCGGCGCCAAAATGGAAATACTCCCAGGTTTAGCGCGACCTTTTCGAGGACAATCTGATCGAAACCTGTGCCGGTGGATTGCAAGGGGGCCGTGCAATGGATACAAGGTAGATGACGGAAGTGCGATTGAAGGCTTGATAGGCCCAGTATGTATAGAGGTATGTATTTCCGTGAACGAGGGGAACAGTGGATTGGAGACGGAGAAGGGGGCAGAGAAACGGGAAATGATGGATGAGGTGACCCAAAATGGGCAGTACACCTTCATTACCTGGGCATGTACTATGTAGGGTACTATGTATGGTAGACAGACAAGGCAAATCTGGCAGAATTCACTTATGGTGTTGTACCTCGACGATAGGGCTCGCGCACTACTGCGGCTCCCCCTCGAAAGTACCTTGCGCTATTTGATTGGATCTCTGCCCATCATTCTGTCATCGCCAGACCAGCGAGGCGTCCTGTTCATGGGAGAACAGGGGTGGTAAGGCATTCTTCGCTTCCTTCTCAGCCCCGAGAGTCCAGGGCCTCCCCGCTTGTGAGCCCACTTTACTCGACCGGGTGAGATCGCAAGGCGCTTCTCAGATGACAGACGTGTGCTAAGAAAGATTTGTTGCAAGTCAAAGTGATGACAGTTGCTGACCTATTCTGCCACACGAGCCATTCACATATATGGCGGTGCTCTGTGGCAGTAGCCAAGATACACCGAGATCTAAAACAGGTCACTTGTCTTGAGCTTCTGAACATGACCACACATTCCGTACATATCGGCGCAATACCATATGTACGTTCGCAAATACGTATGTTCGAATTGCAATAAGGAGACGAATTGCGACGATAAAACCCCCTTGTTGTTCCAGCCGCATCGCAGACTTTCGACAGGCAACGGATTGGGATATTCTCTGACTCTTGTCTCGGTCTTCTGATTGGGAGAGGCCAGATTCGGCAAATGCTACAGTAGCACGAGCTGATAAAATAAAAAATTGGCCCGCTAGCTGAAGCGGGAATCTCCACAAAGATCAGAATCCAGCATTAATAAAAGTATGCCTTCATCCCAATTCTATCTTCAAATATCTTCATGAATAACTTGGTAAGGCTCGGAAGAAGCATGGAAGATTGTCGTCAAGTTGGCTCGTCATTTCGTAATCTGAACACTTATTCGACATACAGTATACGATTGTCAGAGTTGCAAGCATCGGTTCTTGCCTTGATAGCTTGCAGTAGCGCGAAATCCGTGGCGATCCGTTGAGCGCAGCAAGCACAGCCATCAACTGCGGCGATGGCATAGCTGCAATGAATCAAGATGGTGTGTAACAAGGCTGCAGGGTCAGGCAGAAGTGACCGAGGGGACCACAAAGTAACGGTCGGCACGCCATTTTGCAATGTATGCAAGGTAATACCACGAACATGGTAGAAAGTAGGCAGTCCAGCAATTCGGGTTCCAAAGCCTTAGACGTTCGGAGACCGGAACGTGGCTTGTGTCACATAACCGAGACGGGGACCAAACCCGCGATCTGTCTCAGTGAAAGAAATATGCCCGAATCACTACCGAGTAGGCGCGCAGGTATCCGAGGAGACGGGACTACCTGCGGTGCTGGGGCAGAAACGGGCAACTCTGCTTTCGGCAAGCGTGTACTATGATAATAGTCTGACGGTCAGTTTAAGAGCGGCACAGCACCAATTTGGGCTTCATTAACCGCGCTGCCGCGATGTAACAGGGTCGCTAATAGCAAGCCAGGCACGGCTTAGACGCGTTCCGTGGACTTCCATCGTTGCCGGTCTTTTCTCGTGCGTGCTAATAAGCTCGCAAATATGTATTGCTGTGCCGCAAAAGTTGCATCATTGAAGTATCAAAACCGTAAGGATTTTGGTTTAGAATCCAACGAGTTCCATGTTTTGGAAGATAATGAAGTAAAGCTATAGTCACGTGCCTGTCCCAAGATTTCCCTTCCGTAGCTTCCGTGCGTCTCCGTGTAACTCCTTCACTGCCTAGGCCTGTTGCTTCGAGCTATTAAAGTCTATATCAATGAGCCGTTGTCAACGTAGTATGGAGGTCTATATTAATGACGTAGGTGCCCAGGTGGAACATAAGTTGAGTCTATAACCATTCAATTGTGCTAATGTGTAGCCCAGTTACGCAACATAATTTTGGAAGGCAGCAGACGTAATAGCGATTTTGCTAATGTCTGGTATAGAAATAAATTATCTATAGACATGTACCTACGTACATATGTCCCTTTGAAGAACCCTTGCGTTCCTTCATTGTCTTCGTTATAGGATTGCCTATACTTTTATTTAAGCTTAGGTGTATGTAGATCATTCCTTCTAAACCCTGACTTCTACTTCTACTCTTCGTAATATGACCGGCTGCGCCAGAAAATACTACTGGGCTTGCCTCCATATGTCACAACAAAGTTACAAGCATCCTAACGCATAGTTTCTTTCCCCGGTCTTTTATTATACATAGTACGTATGAATTAGTAACTAAACACCAACGACAAGTATAGAAATTAGTCGAGGTTGAATTGTGAATTGTGAATAATCTATAAGTTGGTGGTTTTATTTAAACCAGACTGTCTCACTGATTGATTCCATAAGCCTCCCCTATATCAGCTGGCTCGGAATCCTCCCAGCTGTAAATAAGGAGGTGGGCTGGTGGGGAGCCCAGCATTTAATGCTGAGAGTTCCCCGCAACCCCAATTTTAGGTGGGTGCTTACTACAAACTCGGAATAGATCCATAGATCCATTCAACTTTCATTGCTAAGGTTCATTATACCATCATGCCTAGTCTCAGTAGAAACCTACCCAATTTGATCCCATAGAAAAACATCTTAATGCCTCGGGAACCATGTTTCAGGTTAGTTCTGTTCTCTTACCCAGGTACTTCCTTGCGTTTGCGGGAAAACATTGCTTCTTACTGGTGTTACTCGGGAATGACGAAGCGACTTGAGGAGATACCGGTGACACCATTCTCATGTAGCGAACCGAGCACTTGTTAACACACCGTACTTTAGCCACATCCAGAAGATCGCCTTCATCTTCGACTACACCGTGCTCGCTCGGTAGTTCTCACATCACAGGAGTAGGTCACCCTCTCATCATTTCCTATCTACCTACTCTATCTACCCTATCTACATATACCTAGGTATACTCGTACCTAGTACCCAGTAGGAACATTGAACCCCTGAGTTGGGACTCACGTGTGATGTGCCGCATCTCAAGCCTGGAGATATCTGCTGCTGCAGGTCTCAGTAGTGATCCACGTCGGAAACCGGCAACCGGGGGTGAGCCTCATCGGTACTGCATTTATACTGTGGAATGTCATCGCTGACACCCAATCTCTTGGTCTGCATAGATTGGTAGAGGTTCGGGCAGCCCAGCGAACCTTCGAGGGCGCCTATATGCGAACAGCACTCTCTCAGTTCAGCTTTGCTCTAATAATACTCAAGATTTTCACCTCCGAGTTCTATCCCATAGGCGCTCTATTCGCCGTCTATGGCGCGGCAGTGTTGCTATGTGCTATATACCGGCGGTATCAGGGTAACAGGCAGTTTTTTACTACCACAGAAGATGGCGAGGCGAGGAACAAGTTCCGTACTAGCGGTAACAGCGTCCTCCTCCTCACAGCTCTGAGTATCGGGGCTTATATCGGCTTGATCGTCCTGACCTTGCAATTGGGGGCTTGAAGAGAGATGGTTGGAAGCCTACCAAGTCCCAGAACTCAAAATGGACCGCGTGTCGTTTACTTGTTCGTTCTTGGCTTGAGTCTGCTGCCGGGAATTGCAGCCAAGATGAGCATCCTGGGCTCTCTGGCAGTGGACAGTGCTAGCCCCCGGGTGGCCTGGGTAGGACTATGCTGTGCCATTCGGAAATGTCGTGGTACGGGGGTATGACCAATGCCGATTCACACATGAACCTTAAGTATCGCGGTAACACATGGAATACGAGCTAATATACGGATGAAATGAGATACAATTGAGGATCCAAGACATGCTCTGTCCAATGAAGCTGAAGAGGGGTGTGTCTTGTATTGCTGTGTAACTATTCTTGTCATTTCCATACTTATATTAGCAGCGTGAAAGCCCGCAATCCGGGCCAGATCAGCTATGTGCTATTTCTCTGAGAGCATGCACGTCCATTCAAACACACACTTTTTACAGGCAACAGCAAACGAAATGGAATATACGAGACTTTCGAGTCTGCCTTTTGAATGACATCTCGTCAAGTAAGCATATACAGAATCCCAAAGGCTCTAACAAAGCTTCCTAGTACTTATCTACAGGGAGTTTACCCCGTCCCTATCGAGTCTATAGTAGATACACCGCAGCCAAAAGAACCAAAGAAAACACACTCATGCTTTTACCATCCGAAAGCCCAAGTCAAGATAAGAACACGCCGAATCCTAGAAACCCTTAACATCTTCCAGCCCCCTTTTACCCTCGAGTATTTTAGTTGCCAAAGCCATGCCATGTACAGCCAAAAAGGGGGATCGACAGACGACACGATTGGAACAAGAGGGACGGATGAGAGCAGGATCAACCCTTAACACCGCAAGAAAAGAAATCCCCAACTGCCAGGTCACAAGCGCCTGTCATTTCTCCGAGCTCGTTCGTTAAACTCAACACTCATATCCGAATCGAAGAATCCAAAGCGAGAACGAGATCGAAAAGTACGTCGGCCGTCAAATATCCACCATCAAGGCGAGATCGTAGCCGCCGACACTTCGTATCTCTTTATCTATCCATCCATATGCGAAAGTTCCAGCGCATCTTTTAATCCGTCCAGCCCATAATAAGCCCTGGTCTATACCCAAACCATACTTCTTCTTCTTACGCGTACATGGCACTTTGTTCCCGTTCCCGGTCAATTGGCTCGCCCCCGGTGAGATTCGCGGGTTGGCGGGGAGACGGGGCGCCCGGTTCAAAGTCTATTAGGTCCGACGAGAGACAGCGGCGGTTTCGTCCTTGGCGAAAAATTAATAGTGTAAAGTCCTCATGACTCATAGTACTACTCGAGTTCCTTTCTCTTAACCGTCTGGGTCAAGTCATATTTTGCTGTGTGTCTCTTCTCTCGAATGTTGAATGTCGTTGTGTTTTTTTCTTTTTTTCTTTTGTCTTTTCGCCGGCCGGTATCAACACTATCGATAGTATATCTCACTTAAAAAATCCCGAGTTAGAAGGTTAATCGCCCGTTGCGTTGGGAGTTCGTATGGAGTAGTTCTCGTCGATCGGCCCCCCCGGGCGTTTTCAAGTTCGTGAACGTGTCGCAGATCCCCTCCTTGCGCTCGGGCGAAGTCCTTTGCTTGGCCCTTTCCTTACTCGTCCAGGCCTTTCTCCTTTTTCTTGATCCTCGTTGTTGTTCCCTTGTTCGCTTTATTCTACTCTATTGTAGCTTCAAAAAAACAGAAATCGTCGGTTCGTACACTAATATGTTAAAGGGGGGAAGGGGGGGAAGTAATTGCCGGAAAGAATAGGCCCGCTGCAATCCACGGCAGAATGGAGTGCTGCAGGGCAGAGAATACGCGAAAGGAGGCCCGCGAGCGCGGCCTGCCCGTCCTCCGCGGAATACCCGTGACTACCTCCAAACCTCATCTTCCGCCGTAGTACATGCCTCCATGCTGAGACGGGTCCGCGCCCGTCGGCGAGACATGTGCACCTAGCTGGTGTTCGCGGTCCTCATACCACCCACCATAGTCTTCGTTAGGCTTAGCATATTGGTACGATTGCTGCCACGCACCGTACGCCATATGTGGCGCAGCTCCGGCAGACAGAGACCCATGAGCATCTGGGCTAGCTTCCGGCATAACGTGGGTTCCGATTGCTGCTTGTACTCCGTCATACGGCCTTGTTGTCGGAGAAGTAAAGTGTCCAGATTGATCGTCGCTATAGGACATCGACCTTGTCCCTTGCGGGTACGACTTCCACGCGTCGCCGGTATCTATTCTGCTTAGCCCAACCGGACTTGTCGACCACGCCGACATGGAGACGGCCGGTGCGTGGGAAGTATAGGGCGAGACATCAGAGGCCTCCGGTACGCCGTGGGCGAAGTTCGTCCAAGAAGTATTTGTGTCGCCCGGTGCCCTTACGGTGTCGTTTGCCGCCTCTGTTGACACCCAACCACTCGACCCGTGTCCGTAGCTGTACGAGCGACCGCTAGGCACACCCGGTGGAACTTTTTCATCTTTTAGTAGATACTTCATAGTCATGGCAACTGGGAGATGCGCCTCGGATGCACCTACTTCTAGATTCAGGAGAGTAAGTCTCGTCCTCCTCAGACTCCATCGACGGATGGCCCATACTTGGCATCGGTGGTACAGTGCCTAGCTGGTGGTAGACTGTGTTCGATTGCGCTTCCACCTTCGTCATGACTGGAGACGTGGTCGGCGACGCAAGGCCGGCCCCGACGGAGGCTCTTGACCCTTGTCTCTGCCCCGTCGTGGGTGGCGGCAGTTGATTTACCGCGGAGTACTGACAGTCTCTCCTAAGATTAATGCAGCTCTCACATCGTCCCCGGATATCTGGCGTCTCGGGCTGTTTGCATCTGATCTTTCTCTTTCGACAGTGTACTACATCAGGCACTCTGGCCTTAGCACGAACCCTTTTCAAGTTACTTATTTGCTTAATGTGGTAACGACTTACCACAAGCGATAGGCGTCCGATGATAGCCAAGCTTATTCCTTCTCTTCTCGTTTGGAAGACCAAGTGGCTCGTGATCGGCATCGTGCGTCCCCTGCGGTCTCACGTTAGGGGTCGAGACGGTTCTCTTCAACTTGTGTTCTTTAGACAGGGGTTCTCGTCGCCGAGTGGGGGACATTTGGCCGCCCTGGGTAAAGTGTTGGCAAAATTGGAGGGTGCGGTGAAGACGGAGGCTATGCTGGGTTGGTTGCTAGTAAGTCTTACCTCTACGGTGGAAGATGTCGGTGATAAATGGCTACCCATGTATGCGACTTGCGACATACCTACCTCGGGACCTTCTTGTGGCGGCTGGTACTGATAAGACATTATACTTATCATAGCACCTGGGCGGCTCGGGGGAAATATACTCGACTAGCTATGCGCCCCTGGGATCTGCTGTCTGTCTTGGGTAAGTTGGTGGGGGTGGTGATTGCCATCAACCGGGCTCCCTAACACGAGAGAACCAGTGAGTAAGCCGCTTTCCGGCAGCTTAGGTATCCTTTGAATTTGGGGGGGGTGGCTAGCTTCCCGTTGTGGCTTTCTACCACATGGAGAACTTGACGGCTGATAGTAGTTGGCGGCGTCCAGCAGGTTTTCGAATCGAGCTTGGTACTCGCGCCGTGGGACCGTTATAAGCCGAAAGTGGTAACAGTGACTGGAGGGATGGATTGTGAAATGGTGGAGAGGGAACCAGGAATGGGCCAATCGACTCCGTAAAGCGCGTTCGACTTTGGAACCAGATATGCAGTCCGACCTTAAAAGCAACCGGGCTCTCTTTCAAGAACCGTCGGGGCTATAGTTGCTTAGCAAGGCACGGTGAATGCGTGGTAGGACAACGCATACAGACGCCCACACCTAATCAACCTTCTATGCCTTAAGGTAACTCCTCGGGCTGGGACAAGGGTCCAGCAGATACCTGGATCGGGAAGCTTGGTGCACACAGTTCCGGGTCTGAGGCTGGCGTGCGAGTGTGCCGAATGGGTATCTTCGGCAGTGTCTTGTCTTAAGTGTTAGTTGCAATACCACATAACCTCACACCCAGAAAGAGATGGTTAGTAGGGCTATATTTATGGACTTTGAGCTTTGATCAACGCTCTTGTCGCGGTCCTGCGGTAAAATTTGGATAATGCTGAGAGTCTGACCGAGTTGATAGCAAGAAACGAATGTGTGAACGGGGTACGGCTAAGCTGAGCGCCACCCTTGACAGCTAGAAGCTAGAAAGCTATGACGGAACGTGAGCACGGCCCACGGAGCAGAAAGTTCCCACAGCGGTGACGGGCTAGATTTCCCCAAGTTGAAAATGTGAAAGATGATTCTGCATTATTCTCGTCTCTCGGCGTCCACGGATAGCCGTATATGGTAAGCCCCTTCTGATCAGCAACGGGAAGCAACTGTGGAAGAAGATCAGTCCGGGGCAGACCCCGAGTATATATCAGGAATTATGAGCCACCGGTGAGTGGTGTAGGATCAAGGTGATCTGCGTGGAGCAGAAAAAAAAACCTCCCCTGGACTTTACATGCAAGAAGTCGCTCCTTGGTTTTCCCGGAACGTGCAATGGCATGAATAGCTGCCGGACTAAAATTGATGGCGAGAGCAGGAAAAGAAAAGGGGACAATCTAATATGCCCAGTCTCGACCCACGCGTAATTGAAAAAGAACAAGGGATTTTACGCGGTGCTATTTGGAACTTTGGAACTTGAAGTCTTTAGTCCCTATTATCCTCTCGCCTCGTCGGTGTTGAATATAAGGCGGATATCACGACCCAATAACATCCATCCACTCCAACCTTCGACTTTGATCAGGCAGCTCCCCATATCCAGGAAGATTAACCAACTCTTCATGCGCCAAAATGTGTCTCCGACAAGCCATAAATTGTTCCTATCATATAAGTGCAACTTTTATTGTACCCTTATTTCCAGAATAGCCAGTTGGTACACAGGCTGTAGCTCTCTAAAGTTAAGGGGGATGCAATGCACGATTAGAAATGCACTAAGGCGTCAAGAATACGGATACTAAGCGCCCCGAAGAAGCTATGCTACGGTTGGCTCGAAGGATAGACAGCTCATACACCGGATTTCTTAGTGAATCTATTGATTGAACGAAGTGTAGATCTTTAAAGTAAGAAGACTTTACGAGATATGAACTACTACTTAGTATGAGTTACTCGGGTAGTAACAACATCATGGGGAACGGTTCAACCGGTTTTCTGGGACTATGCAAACGGTAAATCTGTGACACGAGTAGTTAGTGGTTAGTGGAATACGACAGGGGCTAACGGGAGTGGCCTTTGCTCTCCGGCTCCGTAAGTTGTTGATATTATCCCCCTTCCTCTCTAGATAGCGTCTAAAGTGTTCTACTTTGGAGCTAGGTGGTTATATCATCGAGGCTGATCGGTGGCGTGCCATACTCTATATGCAGCCTGCCCTAGGATGATTGGGATCCTTGATGATCCCGGCGCCAGAATGGCATCAAAGCAACAAGAGCATGGGACGACAGGCTGAAAGTGACGCATCCCTGTTACATCTTGACCCAATGCCATCACTCCAAACCCGCTTCCACATGACAATTGCTAACTCCGTCTTAGTCGCTGAGGTGGAATGGAGGTCAACAAGTCTTGGAGTAATGCAAAGGAAAGCTTTGTTGGATAGGGCCGATCTGGATAACAGAGTCAGGACCCCCATCCCGTTTAGGGCTGACTCTAGCGTGGGACCTGGAGTGGTGCTGATACTCCGATGTCCAAATTCATTTTTCATAACGGTGCTTGTGCATATTATACATGCATATAGGTACCTATATTATACATACAAGCAAGCAGTACTTCAGCGGCTCTTTTGGCTTCTTTCCCTTTTCTCATTGCATCTAATTAGGTACATATAAGTAGTACGTCTCGGCTGTGCGGCCAAGATCTACCCGGACTGGCGATGGTGTTACCTCGGACTGTTATTTTCGTTCATACATACATGTAGGT
This sequence comes from Hypomontagnella submonticulosa, assembly GCA_022984865.1. Lineage (NCBI taxonomy): Eukaryota > Fungi > Ascomycota > Sordariomycetes > Xylariales > Hypoxylaceae > Hypomontagnella > Hypomontagnella submonticulosa. The sequence goes on from JAJKLF010000029.1 coordinate 88,185, forward strand.
ACCAAGCTTGAGATGAATTGTCAAGATCCTAATGGCAATGACAAATATACCCCATTGTTACATAGCAGAATTGTCTTAGTCCCACGAGTGACCAATAAGCAAATGTGGAGTATAATATTATCGCTTTATTTTTATTATTTTTATTATTATTTTCTCCCTCGGAAGCCTTTCTTTGCGAGTCGGGTTAACTGCAGTTCCAGCAGCCCGGTAAAATGCCTGGCTGATGAAGATGGGGAAGCAAGGGGAGATCCTGATCTTAGTCCTTTGCTCGCATCATGCAACGCTACGAAATACAACAGCAGGCAGTGATACATCAATACAATGCAGTCTAGACGCGCGCGGACCTCGTCCATCTTCCTCTCTTCTTTTCAACCTCCTTATTACACCTCACAGAGAACATGGCACACTTAACTTTTCTTAATCTTTCACCCAGCAGATAATCTATATACAATACCGACGTCTTAGGCTTGAGTCGGGACAAGACTATTTCCCATTTCTCCTGAAACGCAGCTTGAAAAATTATTATTGATAAAATCCTATTCGGCTAGGATCATATAAAAGCACGATTTGCCGAAGCCAACAATGCTCCAGAAGATCCAGTAGGCATAATCCTTTCAGCCGAGCAAGATAGGATGAACTTGATCTCTTCATGGAAAGTCGGCTCCCTTCGCGCGTTGAACTGACAGTGCTTCTTTACAGTAGCTGTCGATCAAAAATGATGTGCGACGGGGATGATGGCGGTGCTTACACAGTTTACAGTATCTCGATGCGCTCATGATTAGGCGATAACCTCCACATATTGCGGCGACCAGGGGTATTGCATAGAGATTCACTATTGACCGAGGATCATTGCTCGAACTCCTTGGGCGTCTATAGATCCAAGATGATCAAACTTAACCTGAAGCTGAGCGAGCTGATGGAAAATCTCGTCCGGTCTTACCTTGACGCCAGGGACCTTCGACTGTCGGTATGGTCTTGTCGAGATGACTCTACCGTCTGATCTTACGACGTATTCACTTTCTTTCTTTTTTTCTGAGGTAACTTTAAGCCGCCGCTATAACATCTGGACTCGTTGAGGTCCCTCTATAACGACTTAGATGAGTTCAAACTCGCAAAAGGACGACTTCACATATGCACCTCGAGGAGCGTACGTACATACATACATACCTACATACATGCACATGTAGACCGAGTCAGATAGGATAACCTCGTTGGTCGAACGAGCTGGGTAGGATCTGGACTAGGGGCGGGCCGCGATCTGAGCCTTAAAGTTCTAGGAGCTCGTCGATTTCACCGTCGCGGCTATCCTCCGCTTGATAGGCTAGATAGATGGATGCAGCCGACTGTGTACCACATAACAGTATGCATCTTAAGCAGCGCATATCACCCTATTAGGAATACTGAATTCATGCAAAGGTCTACGACCGGGGTCGATTGTCCACTAACAACGAGCCGCAGGGGTTATTCCTAAGCCCATCCACCGGGGTACTCTGTCGTTTTCTCCAGTTCTTAGAGTCAAATGCACCAAATGCTTTCTAGTCCTCTTTTCACTTATTAACATTTTCTGTTGTGATTCCTCATGTTTCATCACCAGACACGCCAACCAGAACCCGGTGCTTCTTGCTTATCATGCTGCAATGCGATGCCCAATAGCGCCCAAAGGTGATGCGATGCATCGCATCGTTTAGCCTCAAGTCGTCACCTTCTCTTTTTCAGTTGGAGAGTTCCTACCACTGGGACAGCCTCCCAGGACCCAGCAGACCCAGCAGACATCCCAACATATCACATGGCCAAGGAGTTGGGACCGTGCCCGCGCGCCCGCGCGCATAATGGAGCACTTCTCCGACTACCCTCGACATTGATACGCAGAAAAAGCGTCAGGGAGTCTCAACTACCCCTCCAGAACTGGTGATATCACAGGTCTCGAGAAATTTTTTGGCCTCAGCAGTAGCAAGCTATCTCCGCCGGCCTATGAGTCCAGCTAGCCGCATATTCCATGATTGTTCTTTTGTTTGATCTCCTTTTAGCCAGAATACAGCGAGAGTTCTCTACTTCTTGGGCTCATATACCTGCTACCTCTAGAGCTCGGAAAATCGGTGAGCGGCCCGGCATTCGCCTTACTCATGCGTTCATTACGCAGGAAGAATGCATCATCAATATTATCTTCTCGCTTCCTCGGCCAGTTGAGGCTGCTTGGGTTCGACACGAGAAAATAATCTGGGAGAACACTTAGTGAGCTACAGATTATGCATCATCCTAGCGCCTAAAGCCGTAAACTAGGACCAAAGAAAGAACGATTTATAATTCGAGAAAATTTTTCTTGCAGAAATAGAGGCTGATTAGACTAATAGATGATTGACGTACTATGAACCTCGGCGTTGCCAGGAATTGACGGGAATACTCTCTCGACCAGCTCGCCTCATCGCTCTTCGCCTCGACTTCCTCGAGCAGAGCCCTGCTCTTGTTGATATGCCATCACTTCTCGGTAGCTCTGCCTTGCGCGCAGGCGATTCTCTCTGGATACACGTTGACAAAGACCCAGCCTGGGCGAACAAGCATCAACATACACCCTACGTAGCGCAAAATGACATGCAAAGATCTCAGATCTTGCCTGCCAATCAGCAGCTAAAAAGCCGCTGTGTCACACAAGACAGCAGGGTGACCAGGATTCTCCTCGATGACAAAACTGCTGAGCATAACCAACCGACTACTCCATTGGTGTTAGCAGCAGGGCGCCACTCTACTACCCTCTCTACAGTGCATCTTTCAATCTACCAGTTCTACTGCTGTTTTATTATACTCTGCGAGGTGGTTACCGGCTTTGAAACGACGCAGCAACCTGCAATAACGAGCCGCATGTATCCTGCGTAGTGACCGAAGGAACCTATCGAGACAATTTGGACCCCAAATACTGAACCGCACCATTCAGGATTGAGATGATCCTGTCGATTTCGTAAACCTAGTATCGGATTGGATCGCGAGATACCTGAGTTACGTGTTATCCCCTGGGATCGTAGTCAGTTCAGCTCTGTACGACAAATGCATGTGTTAGGTTCAGGAAGAGACATGCTGGATCTTTTACTCCCTCACTGGCGAGACACTGCAGCCATGACAGCCACGTGTAAAGCGGTGATGTCTTACATGCTTAACAGGGCTTCATTTTATACAGGACCTTGGGTCAGATGTCTCATTTCATGCGATAACACGTCTTGCACATGCTCATATATAGTAATTGTCCGCGATTAGGAGTGACCCCTGTTTCTCTCTACTACTATGTACATGCAGGTAGTACTGTGTCTAGCGGCGAAAGGCCAGCCCACATCGTACCCCCACCGCGGTGCGTACGCGGAGAGCATGCACGGCGTTTTTCATTGCTTTTTTTTTTTCTTCCTCGTTGGTCTATCCCGCAGGGCTGGACGCGGCCATCCAAACCCGGTACGGCCCAAGCCAATGGCGCTCAAAGTCTCATTTTCATCTCGTCTCCTAAGATTGCCAACATCAGGACCATGTAGTTCTATAAGCCATGTGCTGCTCCTTGCGCCAGCTAACAACAACGCCAAACCTCGCGTATGAGTTCATCCCTACCTAACTAGCTGTCACTAGAAAGAATGCAGATGCGCCAACTCTACTCGAAGACATGTGCAGCAAGGAGGCTGAGACACTATTATTTGGTATGAGAAACCTCGTCTCTTGGATGTCACGTCGGTGGCGGCTCTGTGGCAACAATACGTACCTTACGTATTAAATCCGCTAGGTCACACATATCTGCCTCAAAGCAATGGCCAAAAGGAGGCTTGATGAATGGAAAATCATCACAGTGTCTCCTATGCAAGGCCATTAGCGGTGAACATAGTATTGACGACGCTACGATATGCAAGTAGGCAAGTGAGGCAGGGAATATGTCGCCGATATTAACAAGTAGAACGAGGGTTGCAGGCGAAGCGGCCAGGCGATGTAGAGCCGCCGTGAGCCTCAGAGAAGGTGAATCTTGGAATTGTATAGTTGTGATTTTGAATCGTGCTAGATTCGCCGAGACTACTTTCCAAGCCCCTGAGACGGCTGCGCTTTTCATCTAGGCACGACCAGTACAGTTTCTACCTTGTTGAAACATATCATACGGCCTGATATATCATTGGGTATTGGATCATACCAACAGCTTTATGGACCTCACGCAAACACATGTCTCATAGCCGTTTCGTGGGCGGAGGTGAGTCTCAGGTCGTCACACGCTAGAACAACGGGTGGCGGGCCGTCAACAATGCGTCCGAGCCAAGAGTTCCTCAAAGATATGGCTATTCTGCGCAGGATTGCGGCTGAGCTAGGGCTTACGGTCAAGAAAACCAGAGGTAGGTTGGACGATAGGACCTCCGGTGAATCCTATGAGCGAACTGCATAGTAGAATATGACCGGGGCTTATGGACAGCCAACGCCATTGATGTATATCTCGGTGATCCATGGCTCGATGAGACGGGACACGTGATAGCCATGTTTAAGAGAGCCTGGAGATGTACGCTTAGTTGGCCAAGGGGATAATCGCTATGACGATAGGTCATAGTCAAAATACAGAAGTCTATTCGAGCCTCCTAGAGTGCAGTCCTGTCATGTCAATATAAGGCCGGTGTACGATAGAACTGATCTCTTCATTGATATCACTTATGCAGACCAGTCTATATTGTTGATGCCGTGCATATTTTGACGTACACACCAGTTAGGACTTTAATAGTGAACTACACACTCAACTAACTTATGAGAGGCAATACAAAATATTTTAAGTAGTACCATCGCGAAAGATTCAGCTTTACTCACACTGAACAGCGTACAATCAATAGTTAAAAGGGGTATTAGGGAGTTCACTTTCTCGCTACATATATGTAAACATACATGTATTTACCTTTACCAACGGTAGATTTGACAACGAATAGATACATATATATGGAACTAGTACCACTTAAGCTACACTCGCACATCGGAAGTGACTGGTCGGGGTCAAAGCTAACAAGCCTATGTAACACTCTCGTATTCAAGGAGGAACTGAAGAGAACAGTTTATCGTGAAAAGCGGGAGATCAGCAAGAAAAGATCAGATATATCAGCATTAGAAGGGAGCTCGGAACGTAATCCAAGTCTATCATTAACATAAGACTTCCTGGGAAAGCTCTGAGGAGCTTCCATCCTCGTCTCATTCAAGTCATAGATGGCGCGTCTCATTTACGGCGCTATCCCTGATTCCGAGTAGTTAATTCGATCCATACGTGTGGCGACAGAGGGCACGGACGGGAAGACGTGTAGGCTCCGATTGTCTATATGCAATTGCATCTGACCTATCGTTGGGGCGTTAGTAAGATTCTCTTGTAGGACGATGGCAATGGCCAAGGCCGCGAGGACTGATACTCAACCCTAGAAGACCGGACCCGGAGGCCTAATCATCGCACCCCGCCCGAAGGAAGGGACTCGCGAGCGCCATATCAAGTGTATCTTCTAAGCCTGCCATGATTCCTTGATATCCTCAAGTCTAGGAGGTCGTGTGACACCCCACGTAGATCCAGAAGAAGCCTTTTCTGCTCAGATCTATCCTGCAGGTATTGCGATGGAAAGCACGTTGCTCGGGCTCGTTCCCCGCGGCTGTAACATCAATCAAGGCAATTGATATCCCGGGAGATATTAGCCCAGAGCCAATAATGATATCACCATCCTTCGTGTGCGATTGCGGCCGTGTTGCGCGTGTCAGATGAATTCATATTCGGCAACACCTGGCTCGAGGTAGCTACACCGAGCACTAAACGAGAATATCTAACCGCGATATGCAGACTGATTGGAGGACTAAGAGGGTGAAGTATCCTGCGCATAGTCTCTGGACTTGAAGATTGTACCTATTAAAATTAGCTATACCCATGGACGCGTTCTGGACACAGCAACTGCCGCTCTACCAAGCCTCTTCCCGGCATGGTACGACCATAGCTTAGTAGGATACGGTTGCTCCCAATATTGTGACATATCTTGCATTTTGGACTTAGCCGAATTTGAACAGCAATGAGGGGTGTCGTCATCTGATTACTGTATTATGGACTATCGTGGCATTCTGTCACGAAGGGACCACCTCCGGTGACCCGGTTCCGACTATAGCAGAGTGGCACTGCAAGGCTGACGCTGATTGAGGATGCCACTCGCAACACAGAACGAGACATAGGCTGTGAGATCCAAAAGTGTTGGCTTGAGGTAGCGCTAAACGCGAACCGTGCCGCCATGGAAATGTTGGGGTAAGATCAAGAATACGAACGCCTTGTCCGTCTGTCTCTAGAAAATATAGTCGAGAGACGAAAGTCAGGGGTTATAGTAAGTCAAATGTTGAATTTTTCAACCATTCGGCAAATCAAGCGGCTGTTAAGCACTTGCATGGGAAGAGCATAACATGCTTTCTTAACGCTGCGCCTCATGGTCGTGTTCCTAACTAGCCGCCAGTACCAATGCACATACCTCTCTGATACTACCCTGTCTTCTGCAGATAATTATTAACAGGCCACCATATAGGTCCAGATCAGATAACACATCTAACCTGGCGAAAAGTGGCGATGAGGACTGACTGACCGAGTATTTAACTTGTTTCCGATAATGTATCACAGCACAAGTCTTTTTATCTTTATAGGCGCCCTTCTTTCTATTTCAAGTTGCTTGGTGCAGTATGTCGTGCGCCAGCATCCTTCCCGGGCGGAAAGGGACGCATTGCTTTCGCCAGTGTGGGTTATCTACCTGGTATATATGGTCGTAATAAAGTCTTTTCGCGGGGTGCGTATATTGATTGCATGTACCGCGCCGCCAGGGCGGAAACGAGTTGCAGTGCAGCAAATCTATTGGAGTTCGGGATGGATGGCTTAAGATCTGACATAATATGCGCCACGACATGATTAACACCCCTCCCGAGTGAATGTATATTTTTATATAGCTTGTTTTGTCATACGGGATCAGAGGAGACGCTGCAACGTATACCGCTGCGTAACTACATGTAGGTATATAGGGGGCCTCGGATAGAATTCGCAATTCTCGGAGGAGTAAGCTTGGCTGTGACTTATTATTAGTGTTCGGAGAAATAGGGAATATACCACTGCCAGGGGCTTCGTGCAAGTGAGCTAAAGAACACGAGAGTTGGTCAGATGGCGGTTGAAGTCAAAAGAAACGCTGAGAAACACATTAATAATGTCGCACGTAATACAGTCGTCTTAGCTAACGCATGTCTCTGTTTTAGCTTAGAGATCATATCGAATTGGTGTGTACACCCTTTACGGTCATAACAAGAAAACTGACTCCAGAGTCGGAAAGGAAATGATGAAGCCTGCCCCGATTCATACATGTGTGAACATTCTCGGTCCCTAACTGAGCGTGTGTGCCATTTTGTGAACCCCTTGCCCTGACCTAGACCAGCCCAGGCAATCCCATTACTCCAACAGGTCAATTAGGAAGACGTAGACGCCGGGTAAAAATGATACACATAAGAGAGCCTTCCATTTATCTTCAGGAGATGTAAGTGTTTGTAAACTTAACGACGTTAGCCCGGCGCCGTGTAGTTCACCTTACGGTGGCAAGCCCTTGCATCAAATCATTCATTGCGAGCGGTGTGACTCTTGGAGTGGCCTCGGGGGCACTTGGGAGGTGATGTAGGATAGGTCGCGGGCGTGGAACCTCTCGTACATCGGGGAAACTGCTTGTGGTGTAGTCGACAGGCAGATCGAAAGCGAAGGCGTCAGCACGCGGGGAGCGTACCGTGACTCGAGTCGAAGGCCTCCACTCCGGGTCATTTTCGAGAAATGTCGAACGGAGGAACTCTAAGAATGTGTCTACATCCTGTTTAGTCGACATAGCCCCGAGGCTCGCCCGAACGATCCTGTGCCGCCAGAACGCGTTAGCAAACGGGAAACGAGTTTGAGAGAGGGTAAGACGAGGTGTTAGTTATAACATACCCTGTAGGAAGTCTGTGGATGATGCTGATGCCATGTGAGCCACAGTGGTGGCCAGCAGATAGGGCACGCTCCGTCATCCATGGCTCATAGCCGAGCGCGGTGAATATTCCTCCGGGATTGCAGACCCCTGATGATGTTAGCTGAGCCGAGAGATATCGTATGTAATATAATCTGGAACCAACTTACCTCCAGATCTTACGTAGATCCCTGCAGAATTTGCTGAACGTTCGACGTCGGAGTATGGCACGTGCTGCCCATTCGCCCGTAGCACGTTGAAAGCAACGGCGGAGCCTTGCTTTGTGGAATCTTCGAAGTCACTATTTTCGGTATAAATGCGAACGAGTGGCTGGCCGTTGGAGTGACGTAGACTCGTCAGGCCCCGAAATAACCTGGAAGTGAGATAGGAAGTGTGATCCGAGATCCTGCTCATCGAACCGTATAGCTTCTTGTGTACATCGATGGCTTCGCCAAGTGCGAGAATGCTGTGGAACGGTAGCGTCCCGTCCTCAAGGCCTTCGTGAAGTTTGTAGGTGGGCGCTTGTAAGCCCTTTGACCGGTGCCAGTTCTCGCCAAACGTAGCGACCATAGACACGGTCCCTCCACCGAAATACTTCCTGAGAGTGAGAATGTGTCCTGATTCTCTTCGAACAATCAGCGCTCCAATATCTGGAAATCCGAAGATTTTATATAAGGATAGGCAAGTGAAGTCTGGCGCCTGGTCTACGTCTTGGAAGATAGTTTCCATAGGGTATGTCATAGCCAGCGCGGCAGCATCAAGTAGAGTGTAGGTGTTCTGTAAATACTCCGACTGCCGTAGAGTCCCAGACCACGATAGTGGCAATCTTCTGCCAGACATGTTGGACTGCCCGGGGTAGGCGAACAGACCTAGGCCGCCGGGGTGGTAGCTGTTGACAAAATTGGCCTCAGGGTCACGGAGCCATCTCTCTACATCCAGGTCGCTCCGGAAGCAGTAGGATTGGCCATAAGTCAACTCTCTTACACCCACAATGCTTGTGTGCGCGTCTTTATGGTAGCCGTACCAGAACCTCCTATCACTAGTCTTTTCAGAGAGGTCCCTGAAAGCGTCTGCGACGAGTTTGATAGCCGCCGTGGCGTTGGCCACGAAAATCAGATCGAAATGCGCGGGATCCGCGCCGAGGAAGTTGAGCGTCTTCTCTCGAACCTGATCGACGACATCCCCAGAAAGCTTGGCTGGAAAATTCTCCGAGTGAGGGTTTCCATACAAGTTGGTGACCATTTTTGCGCAAAACGAATCGATGGTAGATTTCGCGTATATGGTCGCTCCGCTGTGATCTAGATAGACTCCTGCTTCCTGTTAGGTTGGAACACGGGCACACTGGCCAGGACAGCTTACCATCGTTCATGTGTGGATATTCCTTTTGGCGCAATGCCTCCACGTCACTGTTGTACCCTTTAGACATGGTGAGTAGCGGCATTAGAGATATAAGTTGGTAGATTCTTGTTGGTTTGTCGAGGGCTCAGGAGAAATTCCTTGGAATTGGAGAAGAGGACGACGCGGTTTAAATCCAAATTGTCCAGAGAAGTAGATAGCAATGAAGGATTACTATGCCAATGCTTGTGTCGCGCTCTTCGGGGGGCCAATTTCCTGGGGCACTAGGTCCAGACGAAGGATCTTTATACTCAACCTCCCTCTCCTCTCCCCGCCACTCATGGGGTCCATAGCGGAAAGGACGGGGAAGCAGCGTGGGGTGATATCCGCCCTACATCTTCTTCTAGTCGACGAAGGTCAGCAACGAGGTGGTGGCGCGGTGTGCAAGAATCTTCCTGTGTCGACCATTGGTCGTCTGGCCATGTTGGAACTCGACGAGCCTGGCACAAGCGGATGACCGGACGAACATCTTGGCGAGTCGATAAGGAAACAGTAGGCGCAGCGCATCGTACGCTAGAGACTGCGATCTAGTGACACATCGTACCTGGAGATGGTTCCCTCAGGGATACTTGACGCACATCTGATGATGAGAGCCGGGGAGAAACTATTGGATCCTCGATTTGGTCTGACACACCTGACCCTTTCCCTTTTAGGAGCGACGATGCCAATACGTACCGAGATTCTTATCCAAAAGTGGTCCTCTTGAGGTTGATACGTAACTTGTGTGTACTTGTAGAAATATCCCGGCACGAAAAGCTGGAGAAAAAAGCGTTGTTTGAGGCCCTATTCTTCAACGAAGTATAGAAAGGATGGTCGACATACGCTAGTGGACCCTATGTTTCTCAAGCAAAGTAAGAGGCGTAAGTGTCAGATGCAAAAGGCACGCAAAAGGCACAACAAGCGCCATATCATTGGAACGGTTAGTTAGAACTATGCAGTTCGCTATACGATGTGGACCCCGTGGCGTACTCGATAAGGCTACTGTCAAAAATTGCCGTTCGACTGCGATGGGGAAACCTGGAGGGTTCGGACGAGGTTCGAATTGGCCTCAGAACCTAGGTACCGAGGAGGCTCTGGCGGAATAAGCATGCCAACCGATCGCGGCAGAATCATGTAAGTGTGCAGACACTATTACCACTTGCAAGGGTCATCTAAGACATGGGTTTAGATAGGGAAGTCATCCTATTTGGCGGTAATTCCACCCTTCTGCTCTCTTTTGCGTGCTTGGATAGGTCGAGCGCCTCTTTCAGGAAAGCGTTGCGGGGAGAATGTCGAGTGCAACGGCCTCGGTATCTGAACGGACTCTTCAACCCAATCACCACAGAGGGGTGGGATGCTTGCCCGCGAAAGTTACGGCCAAGAGCTGCGAGTAGTTGTACTCTAGGCGGGTTGGCTGCAGCTGTCATCGACTCTGTATCGACGTCCCCGGCCCCAGTATGCTAGTATGCTGTGAGGGAGTATTCGAGGTACGTAGTGTCCAGAGAGTCGATCCCTGCTGCTTGCGAGCAAAAAAATGGTCGCCGACCTCAAAACTGGTGGGTGTGCGTCATATGGGCACAACTTCTGCACCTCTCTGCGTCTAGACTCGAGAGGACCCTGGACAGCTCACGTCCATACAAGCTACATTTCAACTTGAATAGTAAGAGTCTTGTGGAGAGCGCAAAGAGCTTTAACCGATCGAAGCTCAAACGACGGGTAATAGCCGTCACGGTGCGGTGGTATGTAGAAGAATCGTCGCGTTGCCAAAGACCAAAGTAGACATTCGAGGCGGCTTTGATGACGGCCCCCAGCGCTGAGGGTCCGCCAAGGCCACGGATCTGGTTAAGAGATAATGTTATTGATTGCTTTGGTTGCTTTCCCTACTAGCTGCCCATCGTTGCTGACAACCTGGTACGTAGCAATTCCATGGTACGGTAGACTCGAGAGAAGTCAGGAACGTAACCGCCAAGTCAATGAAGTGTATGGAATTTTTTGTTTTGTTTTTTCAGTCTCCCTTTCCTCATTCCCAGGTCATGCAACCCCCCCGGTGATCGCCAATTTGATAGCTCTATAATACAAAGCCCTTGACAATATTAGCCCACGAGGCTCGATTCACACCTAACACTGAGCCAATAATAGTGGCTGATAATATCCGTGCTGAGCCAGCTATGGCCACGAGAGCCCCGGGCGCCTATCGCAATCTGAAATTCTACTTTTATCCGGTTTTAAGACCCGGAGAGTGGCATATCCTCAAGTGAAGTGCCGTCGGGTCACGCACCTTTCTCCAACACGCCCTGACTAGACCGATTTCGATATGTAAGTGTCGTGATAGGTGACCAGGTCTTGAATGCTTCGGGCGAATAGAGAGCGGTTTGTGGCTGAGTTAGGTTCGCTATTTAGAAGCTTAGCCTCGATTTAATGCTGCAGGTGTGTTGCATCGATCCAGCTGCAATGGAACCAAGGGCTCTCTGTCTGAATCATGGACCACATCTCGCATTTGATTTCTTGTACGGAGCACCCTCAACTCGAGTCTGTTCCCAGTTCTGAACAAAAGTACATTCGTATTGCATATCCAATCCCATTTCAAATCGTCTTCGGAGACGCGGAATGAAAAATCTCGAATGCGTAAGCATGTAACTCGGGCTTCATTGAGCACCCCAGCTATGATTCCATGCGTATCACGCACCTTGGGTCGTAATCCGAGTTTGAGCTTCTTATTTCGCTAGCTGACATCACATCTCAGCTGTTGAACTGGCGCCGCCTCCGAGTAGGCCTCCCGTGAAGAAACGACTACACTAGCTCATGAATATGTCTATCAATTCACCACTAGGCTATCTTTTCGCAAAGGTCTAATGTTCAGGTGAGTTTCCCCGAGCACGTGCTAAGCAATGAACAACGTACTCTCCTGCTAGCGTCCCGGGCCACACTTTGCCGGCCGAATAGGTGTGCGGCACTCATATCCTAGATCTGATCGCTATGAAAGATCTTGGTTATGATGGAAATCATCATTGGCGACCTCATCCGCGCCCTGGCATCATGCAAACCTACCCACCTACTCAGCTTACCCCGGCTCAATACCAGGCATTGCATTAGGGTCAGATCTCCCGCATCCAGGAAGGCTGGAAAGCTTGGGGAGCCTAGCACAGCGTCTCGGACGTAGAGAGAAAGGCTGGACCCCTAGGAACCGGCTGCATCCGTACCAGATCTGTGTGCCAGAAAGACGCAGCCAGTCTTGGCAGACACAACGTCATGTGTGAGTGCGAGGATCTACCATTTTCGGACGAACGATACCTATCACAGACGGACCCGATAGGTCATATCCATTTTAGGAACATGGTGGTCAATAAGCGGCTGTGTCTGGAAGCCTATCAGAGGTTGAGGAGCTATTTCTGGACCCCTCGTACCATGGCCGATCTTTCTTGCATGAGACTATACAATTCCTACGTCGCTTTATCCGAGCCTCGTGGCAATTCTTACGTGCTTTCAGGTGAGAACATTATTCAGCCTTGCAGGTAGCTGGGCGGCTATCTTTGAAGCGCCACCTATAGCCCCCTTCCAATGTTATAGCAAGATGATGCACGAACGCACCACTTGAGCTGAAGGCTGCACGCTAGGATCCCCCCAACCAATAGCCAACAACGACTATTTCATCCGGAACTACTAAATGTACATACATGTACGTATGTTACTTTCCACATGGTAATATCACGGTTGGACTTGATTCATCATCATACGGAGTAAGATGGGGCCAAGACTGACATGATATATACCGCTCTAGGAAATATAACGATACGAGGTGGAAAGGTCATTGGGGATTCTCGCAAGCAAATGACAAAAACAGGTATTTCGATAACAATATAACAACAATAATACTACCTTGAATGCTATAGTAAAGGTACTATAGGTTTGCACGGATTCGACGATAGCCCGAATTGACGAGGCACGTGGATAGCCAGGGAGATGAATCCTTGATGTTACATATACCTTACGAGTGGTCTTTCGCTGATTATCACACTGTGGACACACGGCCAAAAGGAATGAACCCTTAACGGTGTATGACTTTCGTTAGTCTGGTTGACTCCAACTCGAAGCGCGAGATCCTGCTCTTCCCTTGCCTCTGACCCCGCGGGCTGAAACATACATACCGGTATTGATAATGTGCTAAACGGGAACCGGTGAGCCGCATTACCGAATGGGCGGAACGGCCAATTAGAGAGACCTTGCAGATCAAAGCTCCTTACAGGCACGTGTGGCTCTGGTCCACGCATACCAGCATCTCAGTAGGGCGCATGCTTCATAATACACTTGTGGTGTACGCGGAAGAGAGAGGAGGATGAAGGATATATCGGCTTTTCCCCTGCCTATAGCAGACTCTACTGGACAACCGACACCCGCCTGCCAAGAGCTTTTTGGAGTACGTACAAAGAGACTAGGTAGCAACAGTCAACTTCGAGGCATAGAGTCGTATCGGTACCTCGTGGCTAAAGGTTGACTTTGTCAACCACTGGCGATCGAATGATTAACTTACTCTACACAATCGCCGTGAGCTAACGGGTACGGCCACGGCCCGAGGTTTGAAGGATACTATACATTCATCTCGGACCGAATACCCGGTGTAATCTTCTTCAACTTGCCGGTATGAATTGTCGATAACTTCCCGCTTTTCGAGACGGATATCCTTGTGAACTTGGAATTTCTTTTTGAAGAATTGAAAGACATCGATAGCGCCACGTAGATCATTAACACATGCCCTGTTCGTTAGCCTAATATTAAGTGATCGACGGGCGTCCGAGCTCAGTCACGCACCTGACATAGGCAACTGCTATGAAGCTTAATTTGGGGATAGTAACGTTGGTAGTGTGTTCAGCGATTAGAATACATAAGATCATACCAGATCTAGCGGGCAGAACCGCGGGAGGGGGTCTTCATCCTAGTTTCACGACCTATATCCGGGTGATAGTGAACGAGATTCATCTCCCATGTGTAATTTCATACATCTGAGCGCAACGATAGTCTCTTCAATAAACGTCCCATACTCAACTCAGTAAATTGGGAACTCATCGCGTATGTGACCGGAATGCCACCTGTGACATCTGATTCTTGGAGTACTAATAAACCTTCTAAGTTCATTGTAGGATGATCCCCAGATTGTCGACGCTCCCCAGAGCTAAGGTAAACACTAGAGTCATCTGCCACCGCCGTCGGTGACACACCGTGTCTTACCCTCATACTTTCATTCCGTCCCTCCTTCATGGTCACTCTGCTTCTATTGGTTGCCAAGGCGCTATCAATACCAGTCCTTACGTCCACAATCTCGGTCGCTCGAGCCCATGTAGCATCCCGCAGCAGTAGGTTTGTATCGTATCACATGGCTGTTGTATGGATCTACCACATCTCTACTAGAAATCCTTCGTATGAAGGTACCAGTTTGCGGCTCGTCACCGAGACGGTTGAGAATATCTATTAAGATGAATGTATATACAGGGAAGCGAAACGAAACCCTCGGGCTGGTATCTACCTAGGTACTGTGAGGCCGTTCCCCAACAGCTCGCGAATGTAGTATGCTAATATCTACCGTCCCTCATCGCATCGGCTTTCATTAATATCCACGGCCGTCACAACTCATCTAAGATCATTACGGATCAATCTCCCAAGGTAGACCTACTACCATCTCCCGAACGCCCTAAAAGAATGAATTATGCGAATTAACTTTTAAATTTGACCAAGTCGAAGAGGTAAGCGAACTATTGCTGGATTCCTAGTAAGTGTCACACTATTATAGCATAGCGAGGAAGAGGGCCACCACAGGAGCGATAGCTAGGTTTTTGGCGATGTTCAACGCCGTAGCGGCGCCAGTGACCGGGATGCCCGTCGTGGACGAGGTAGGCGTGGGAGAGGACTTGATGATGCTACCGGTGCCGGTCGGGTACGGGGTGGTGGTGTTGGCGTCGATCACCGTGAAATTGGCGCATGAGATGCGCGTCTTGTTTGCGAAGTGGAAGACGAGACTTCGGTTACCAAAGTATGCGCCGTCACCCTCCACCAAGGACGTGTAGTCGTCGTGGAATGTGGTAGAGAAAGATGTTGTGCTGTTGATGTGCCCGTACTTCCCGCTCAGATCACCCTGTTGGCATGTTTGCGGCTTGGTCGAGTCGCAAACAGGGTCCTCGCCTCGAACAGTCTGGTCAAGATGTGCAAGAGTGCTAGTGCAGTTGCCGTCTGCCGGAACGGGGGCGACATGGATGTGATAGACTTAAAAAGCAATTAGTTCATGTGATGTATAAGAGGATCCCATAGTGAGACATACTGAAAGTTCCACCCTCCTTGGGCAAGTTGGAGAAGGACACTGAGTAGTCTATTCCTTGACCACCCGGCCCGGCTTTGGCAGTGACAGAACCCTTAACGTTGCCATCGAGGCTGCCTTTCCAGAACGCCTCCTCCGGTAGGGTAGCGACGGCAATCTTTCCGACAGGGTTGCCAGTAGTGATAGGAGCATCGCCTAGTTTCTGATGGCTTGAATTAGCACCATCACGTTATGATTATTGGCCGAGGAGCTTACGCCAGTAGTTTGAGCAAAGACGCCTGATGTGCCGAGGGCGGCGACTGAGATGATGTTGAAGATACGCATTTTGTTGGGTTATGAGAATGTGATCGCGGATTGGCAGAGATGTCTCGGTCGATCGAGTTCGCGGGATTCGTATATTATGTAGGTACTTTGTATTCTAGCAGTATCGCGACCCACGCTGGATAATAGTATAGCTTAGGACCTCAGAATTGGAATCGGTGGAGATATCTCTTGTACTTATTGTACAGGGTTTATGCGCCTTCAGTAGTCGGAGTCCGAGAGCTGCGTCATATACTGCGAAGGAACAAAGAGGAGGTAAGGGGGACAACGAAATGGGGAGGCTACAAGTCCTTATATTCGTACACATTTTGCCTCCGGTGATAGTGGAGGGGTGTCACTCTTTGTTACCTAAGTACTCGGTACCGTACATGGCCGCAGCATACGCCCAAGTAACTAACGAACAAATACCTTGTCATAACATCATCATCGCCAGCAAATACATCCATTTCACCCGTCTTTGTGTACATGGACAAGAGAAAGCCGGTGAGCCGGCTGGAAGCCTGTGGTGGACATTTTGATGAGACCAACTTCCACCGATGGGACCTTGCATCATTCCTCATCTAGAACTGCCCAAAAATGGAAGCATAGCACAGCAAATCAATATAGACTAGCAGGGGTTAACAGACGAAAAGATCACATCGCAGCGAATCACATAACAGGGTCCGAGCCAACCCTGCTGTGTACAGGGTTGACATGAAGGCCAAGAAAAAGCCAAGCTGTTTATCCGGAGTGACGGGAGCAAACGAAACGAGAAACATCAGAAACATATCTCTACCTGGGTACTCCCGGCTCCCCAATCCGTTATTATAAGCTACTGGTCCTAGACATTGCCACGATCTTTACGGCAGGACGCTCTACAACTCACCGTTTGCTAGCAATTATATCTCAAGGAGCAATCAAGAATAGGGGAACGTCCGGATCCCCCAGCAGCCGTGGGAGATCCATGAGGCAGGCTCCCCATTGACCGATCACTTCTCACGTCAGCGTTTTCGGGGCTTTGTAAATCGTGCTGCAGGGCGTCCGTGCTTGCGTATAGCACAACGCGTATCTCACTTTTTTAGCCCCCCACTGATTGGACCTATGCCGTGCCAAGTCTATTCTAGGAAAACACCAAAAAGGAGATAGATGGTCTGTGTTGCTCAGCCTTAGTCGGAGCGACTAACAATCCACAAACCATACATAGTAGCACACTTGGCCGACATACAGCAAATCTCCAACATGGTACACTATGTAGAAGCTAATAACGCTGTGGAGATTCTAGCAAAGCAAACCTCGTTGAGTCTAGTGGAGGATCGACAGCGGGATATTAGTTATAATTGGGCAGCTAGGTTGGGGCTTTGACTTGTAAAATGAGTGTCTGGCGGCTGTCTTAACAAGGTATGGGCCGTCCCATCCAGTGAAAACGGTGGAAGATCGTCTACAACCCCAGCGCCCAGCCAGCGCTAAACTGGTTAAGCTGATGGGAGCCTCGAAGCTACCGTAGCTAAGTTGAATCCTGCAGGCTTCGAGCCGCCATCTGCAGGTACGTAAGCGGTAGTACCGAAAATTCTACCACTCGATTGCTGAACAGCTGGATATTATGAAATTGGCAACACAATGTGTTCGTCTCATGACAATTTCCTGTACTCCAACCGATCCGTAATCCTCACCGAACGAGATCGAAAAAGGTGCTAATTTACATATGCCTCATGTCTAAGAAACTACAGTAGGTCTTAAACAGCTGGAAGTGTGTGTTACACAGCCATGGCTATCACGATCGATGGATGGCGCACAGCAATGCTGGTAATTTGCCGGTTAATGTGGCTTAAAGGAGACAGGCTCACTGGTGCGGAGAATGGACGGCCTTAGGTGACTGATTTAATTCATAGGATCACCATCGCAATCCTTACTCCAACTTCTAAAGTTGACTAATGCGAGATTTAATGCATTATTCCGTCGGAGTTAAGTCATTTCGCGTTGCTTTGTTGAACCTCGAGCCTCCGAGATACATTGAGATGACCTCACGAGTGTCGGCAGAAGTCGACAAGGACCGACCTCGGCCAATATCATGGCAGATTCGGTCCTCATGCTTGGAATTCTGGTTATGAGGTTTTACCTGATGAATTCTGGTCGGCTCGAGTTCTAAGGTGTTGACAAGAGAAACGATCTGTTGGTTCGTACTGAATAAAATGACGAATTATTAACAAACCATTAAACGCTCAACCTCCGGCGAATACTCGTTATCGGCCGCGACTGAGGCTATGAAAATCTAAGGCGCGTAGGTACCGTTAAGAGTCTTGCAGACTTGTCACCAGCGCGGGTACCAAGTAACACGTAATCTTCCCACAGTTATATCCGATCGGGTTAAGCAATGCAAGACTTGAGCTCATCACCAACAACTAAAAGCTTGATGTCTACGATCTAACACGGGCGATCTTAAAGTCGTACAATTGTTGAACCCATGACTACATGTATATGTATGCACTGCCTAGCATTTGACACGCGTCATTTGGAGATATACAACAAGTTGGTAGGTAGTTGAGTTTAGGTCACTTAGTTTTTTAGTAACCCAAACACAACTTGTCTGGATATTAAAACCATTGATGGGAAGCGGCAGCTAGTTGGAGCTAAGCATGCAGGTTTGCTTGCGGGCGGCGAACCACAGTAGCCCGAGAGCTCCGTGACACGTCTGCATCGGATTAAGTTAACCCGCTTCCGACGACGCCCGGTCCCCGGGCTTCAGCCTCAGCTCCTCAGCCTCAATTCGCCAAGCCCCTTACGCTCTGTCATGAACATCCAATGACATCCAACTCCAGCCATTGCGCCTCTTCCTAACCGTATTGACAGCGACGACGATACCATCAATCATAATAACTAGCTTGCATTTGCGGGAGCTGAATTAACGTCTATCAATCCCTTTGCGAGTGGGGCAAATCATTTCCAACCACCAAGCCAACAAACATCACCGGTTAAGCGCCCCAACGCAAACTTCGCCCACCATGAAGCCTGTCGTTAGTGCTATGCAAGCTTGGTCTTGGTGAGTATTATCTCTTTCCAAGAAGCATATATATCGGAGAGTTCATTCTGCTGACAACTTGCCTCGCAATTTATAGCGTAGTCATTTCCGTCTTCGCCATCATCATCCTCTCGATCATCGGCGGTCTCTTCCGAAATAACCACCACGAGTTCCTAGGCGGTGCCGAGGATCCGAAGGACGGCCAGGCGGTTGCGGGCACCGTATTCACCGCCGTAATCGTATACGCGGTAGGTTCTAAGGACATATACGCGCTGATGGGCTATGGATCTATATCTAACGTTTTCTATTTACAGGCCTTCCTGGTCTTCTGCGGCCTTCAGGGCTTACTACACGTACGCGAAAATCGACGGGGCGCCATTGCACTTTCATGAGTTCCAACTCGAATGCATTGATTATACGGTATTAAGAGATGGGCGTTTCGGTTCGCGAGCCACATTGAATTTGCTTAGAGGATATTAGGCTGCGGTATTCGCGGCTATCGAGCATCTTAACACACTTGTTATCCCCGATCGTTTGCCTGTGGCAACAGCTCGGTGTCATTGTGTTTCAGAGTTGCGTGTATGAGTACAGCAGGGGGACGAGTTAGGGGTGGATGGATTTGGGACTTCGCTTGCACTAGATGCTTGCATGTTGAGCTATCGCGACCTACTTCGATGGAGAACGATACATTAATAACAATCAAAGTCAATATACGAAGTAGGTAGTGGTGCAGCTGCGTTGCGCATCTACCCTGTACTATATATCTAGACTTACTCTATACGAACAGCACCAGTTACCTCTGCTCAAGCAGATCATAGCTTAATGTTCCAGAGGGGTAGTTTTCTAGGTTCGAATATATTGCCTATTTCCAATATCCTTACAGTAGCATTCTCTATCGTTGATGATACCTCCCCTCACGCATTGATAAGCCTCGTGCTCTGAAAAAAAAAGAGTAGAGACTACCTAAATAAACAAGTCATCAACAAGACATAGATGTGGGTGACTGGCCTTGAGAGTATTCCCGGCCCCCCTACCATGAGGGTCGCTGGAAAGCGACTCGGATAGTAGTTAGTATAGCGTTATATAAATTTCTGGTTGGCATTTGTGATGATGAAAAGAGAGTAAGAGGCAAGCAATTCATTGGGGACGCCCACACTAGGTCTATCAAACTCATAATATACCCCAGTCTCGTCGTCCATTTTCCCTAGCCACGTAGCTTGGCATGATTACAGACACGAAATACATATTTCTTCGGATCATTACACTTATAGCCACTTCCCATTCGTCCCAATATTAAGCACCGGAAGTAAGAAGCTCGAAGAATATAGAAGCCCTGGTAGTGCCACTTAAACAACGAATACCTCTCCCGCTAAATGTCTAGGACAAATTGAGGCTCGCCTCCTAATGCAACGTAATCAGCCTTAAAACGACGTCGACCGTATGCACGATGATCAGATAAGATATGCATTCTTAGTTCTAGAGGAGCCCGCTGACGTACCTGACACAGGCTGAATGTAACTGGCCCTAAACATGAGTGCCGAGCGGCGCCAATATCCGAAATTCGCAGCGGGTAAAGTGTAGTACATGGGCCTAGACCCTATGACCTAGGCGAAGCTGCCACCACGGAGCCTGTCTCAACACTACCGAACACCTCGTGCAGTTAGACCAATATATTAATTGTCCAGGTATCTCGTTGTTGGACCTACAG
This sequence comes from Hypomontagnella submonticulosa, assembly GCA_022984865.1. NCBI lineage: Eukaryota > Fungi > Ascomycota > Sordariomycetes > Xylariales > Hypoxylaceae > Hypomontagnella > Hypomontagnella submonticulosa. The sequence goes on from JAJKLF010000029.1 coordinate 108,854, forward strand.
AGAAGAATGCTATAGTCGAGTCAACAGTGACTCCCAACTCAAACCCTATACCAGAGAGAAAACAATACAAACGTAGGGAAGAGCGGGAAGTGAGTTCAGACTCGTTGATGTGTTCTATTCATGTCAAGAAGCCAGGCTGGCTATACCGAGATAGGAGCATGGCCACCATCTCAACAGGGGTTCTCGATACATGAATGACGGAATGAAGTTACAGCGTCAAACGATTAACCGAGTTTTCACCTAGCCCAATCAGAGCTGGCGAATCAGTACTCTCGAAAGGACCAGAGTCAGGAGGCGGAAAATCTTCGAAGTTTGTTCCAACTACCGTCATATGTTCAGTCCGAGGTAAAGCAGAACGAAAAACCTCGGTAGGCGATATGAATACAACCCAAGAGAATGCCGTGACAGACTGCCCCAGGGAGCTTATAAATTCTGCATAATCGACCACGGCCCATATCACCCTGTGACACATTGAAGATAGACGAACACTTTGACGGCTATGTCTGTTGACGATGGTCGTGCGGCCGAGTCAGGCTCCATAGCACGGTTCCCCCCGGCGGGATCTTAACGTTGAACTCTATGTGCAAAAGCATCAGAGACATACACAGCAGCGTTGAAAGAGATTCCTTGATTATAATCTTGGAAAATTGGAGGCGAAACTTGGCCGACAAGAACGCCATCTGCCACCATGACTCCTAATGTAATATGAACAGAGATCGCTTGATGATATGGGAAATCGACCCATTATCAGCGCTACTGAATGCCGATAAATACGCTCAGTCCTATACCTTTGAACTATTTGTTGGTCTATATCTTCATAACTTTTAACAATAATAGGATGAATTTTAAGAAGGCGATCGGAATAGAGTAATTGGGATTTAGTTTAGGGGCATGGATATCCCATGTGCCCCAAAGGTCCCACTGCATACACACCTGTCAATGGCCCCTGGACCTTGGCAGGAACCTTAATGAGCGGGCCGAGCCGAATGATGTCACCCTACACGGTCACTCCCTTGATTCCATCCAATCGCCTTCTTAACAATATGAAGTTACGGAAATTTGCAAGGGCTATTTTATATGTTTTAGCATGGTATAAGCTAAACATCTGATAGACTAAAGATATAACGCATGGCATATCAATACTCCTAGACGAGAAAACTTAGCTCTATCGGGGTTGCTCATTGCGATAGTTATACCTACCCGTTTCGTCCCAAAGTAGCGACCACCGCAGAAGGAAGATGGGAACCCCAATAGTCGTCTAGTTCTCAGGACCTCTACTATCGCAGCTAGCTAGAACACGCATAGGGAGATTCTAGTTGCTGCTGAATGGTCCATGTTGTTGGTAGCCCAGGCCCTCGTTGGGGTCAGCTAGGACTTTTCTTGACTGTCGAGGGGCGGTGCAAGCCACCACAAGGCAGATAGGACATCTGGGGTCAGTGTAATAGGCTATCACAGGTCCGGCAGTATCTCTTAGCTTTAAGCCTCAACCACTATTTCATTTTTTTTTTTTCTTTTTTCAATTTTCATAAATTGGCTAACCATGGCCCAAATATTCCAAGGCGTCCCATTAGACCCCTCGGGGAGGGAAATTCGCTTGCTGAAGATAATACCAAATGCTCCTGAAAGTTCATTCCATGCCGAACTCTTCACGGCGTCTTTCGAACAAGACATGCCGGAATTCAGAGCCGTGTCTTACGCATGGGACCCGAACGGGTCGAAGAAAACTATACTCATCAATGGGATTCAATTTGAAATATGCGAGAATATTTACGTATTCCTGGAGAAGATACGTCGCCGATATCCATTTCCGGTGAACCTCTGGATCGATACCATCTGCATTAACCAGGAAGATCTATGCGAGCGGAATATGCAGGTTCCTTTAATGAAGGACATCTACTCCAAAGCTTCTCGAGTCTTGGTATGGCTTGGAGATGGTAATAAGTCCACCGACCAGGCGATGGCGGTGATGAAAAAGTACATTACGTGGTGGAATATCGATTTGGGGGGGATTAACCCGGAAAACGACGATATGAAAACAATTGAACAATTATACTTTCGGAATCTAGAGCATTTTGTCAACAAATCCACTCCTGTGGTCTCGTTGATCAGAGGCCTTATCGACATCTTTGGCCGGGAATGGTTTCGTCGAACCTGGACGTTGCAGGAGGTGGCTTTACCACCCGATGACCCCTTAGTATTATGCGGCGATTCCAGTCTTACCTGGTCGTTCTTGGCGATAGCACATGGCACGATGGTTCGCGAACTAGAATTGCCCGTCGTAGCTCGGTTTCTGAGGTTATATGGAGGCCTAGGAGATGCCGAACTCGCAAAATTACATAAATTCGACGAGGATTTTCGTCCAATGACAGCAGCCAAGATTCGCGCCCTCCATCGTAATCTAGGCATAGACCGTGACCAACTGGCTATGTATATCCATTACGCGAGTCGCCAAAGATCCACTGACCCGCGCGACAAGATATATGGCCTCTTAGGATTGGGTTCAAGCATGGCACACCGACTTATCCCTGTTGATTATACGAAGACTTTGCAAGATGTGTGCCTCGATGCTTTCAAATTCCTGGTGAGCAGTCAGGATGGATTTCAGATATTATCAAGAGCTGCTTTACCAGGACTAGACAGAATCCCAGGATGGCCAAGTTGGCTTCCCAGGCTCGATACAGTTCCGTGGCAGGGTCCTTGTCAGCTTCTACAAGAACATCTAAGTCGCGGCGATATCTATGAGGCTTCTCTACGCTTAGGCCCCGGATACGCGCTTATCGACTCGGACCGGGGTCTCGCGGTGTATGGCATATTGGCCGATGAAGTTACCGCAATATGCTCCCCAGTAAAAACGGATACATCATGGCTGCTGAGGCTAGATCCTAAACCTGACGGGGGAACGATTTCTGACTTTTTCTTCTCAGCTTGCCACTCATGTGGGGATTGCGACTGGTGCCAGGAGGGGCCGCACGATGTATGCATGGCCCCAGTATACTGTCCAAAGATTTTCGTCTCCGACCAGAGTAACGAGAAGGATCTATGGGTGCGAGCAACTTTCAAGAAGGATAGGACATCTGGTATGCGCATATTCCGTTGGAGCTCGTTAGAAGATGAATCCCAAAGCACAGCACCTGCGAGGCGAGACGAGGAGACGTATAGCTGGAATTATCAGCTACAAAAGCCTATGACAGAGGCTATCTGGAGAGCTATGATCGGAGACCATCTAGCAGAAGAAGCGTTTGACATTGAAGGTGTTCCGGCACCGCCTCGGGCTGAATACCTTGTCATCCACGAATATCCGGATCTAGAATCCGGTATACCTTTTTGTAGGGGCGTAGGAGAGAAGCGAGCGTCGCCCGAAGAAAGGGAGTTGGTAAAGAGGTCTGCAATGCGTACGATTGGAGGACGACGTGCATTTCGCACTCTGAACGGGTTCATTGGTTTCGGCCCAGGCGCCCTCGAAGTTGGTGATAAGATTGTAGTGGTCGCTGGCGCGGATGTCCCATTCGCTTTACGTCCCAGAGAAGACGGAAAAGGCTTTACCTTGGTTGGGGAGTGCTACGTGGAGGGTTTGATGCATGGAGAACTATTCCGACAACACCCAGAATACAACGAAATTGCAGAGTCATTCAAGATGGAGTTCAGGCGGTTTGTGATATTTTAGCATGTAAGTTAAGGTAGGGCGATGATAATGATGGGATGATTGACTTCTTTTTACAAGCCTGGTAACAATCTACGTCAGTGTTACCGTTACATGGATGGACCCCTATTAAAGACAGCTACTAGCTACTATGTACTAGGCAGGTAACAGGTACTGTAGCTAACATATCAAATTTCAACAAAACAACTTTGACAACTGCATCAGCGCCGGATTAATAAATATTACTGGTGTGTTCTATAAGTAGTTCGTTTTTATTATGGTCTGTTGAAGTTGTAATTATTATCTCTTCTCTAGTTCTAGAGAAGTGTAAAATTGAATATAAGAAAGTTTATCCTATAGCACCGTCATCATGAGCTAAGTCGCAGAAAAGCGGCTCCTGAGCAACGTCGATGTAATTGACTACGAGTGATGTCATGACTCGCAGCGTGTCCGGGTTACACGCTCCGAATGCATAGCTATATATCACCACTTCCTCATTCACTTGGATTTGATTTATTCGTTTCCGTATGCTTCATTCTTAACTGAAATAATTTAGTCATTTCCGTTCAATAACTCGGAATTATTAAATCCAAAGTTGCCTCCCTTAACGCACACATCATGTCCGACTCACAATTTCAACAGGGTAAGTGAGGACAATCCACAACAACGACACTATTTCCTATATCAACATAATTCCTTCGTATAAATGCTAACATAAGTAAATAAATAAAGGACACTCAGTCCCCGTGACTCATCAGGATTTTCCTGGTAAGGAGCACAAGCTGCCTCTACAAGCCCAGTACGATACCCTGCCGACCGACGAAGGCGGGTATCAGAAGTACAAGGCCGCCGGCAAGCTCCAGGGCAAGAAAGCCATCATCACGGGCGGCGACTCGGGAATTGGCCGAGCCACTGCCATTCTGTTCGCCATGGAGGGCGCAGATTCCTTCATCGTCTACCTCCCCGACGAGGAGAAAGACGCCCAGGAGACGAAGCGCATGGTGGAATCACATGGCCAGAAGTGCTATCTCATGTCTAGCGATTTGACCAGCCGAGAGAACTGCCGGAAGGTCGTCGATGAGGCGCTGAAGCAGATGGGCGGAATTAATATCCTCTTCAACAATGCCGCCTACCAGATGGTGAAGAAGGACATCCACGAACTGAGCGAGTGAGTCAACCTGTTCCCGCTTCCATCTGGTATCCTTAGGTGCATGAGAGTAGACATCTAACCTCTATCCCAGGGACCAATGGATCCACACCTTCAACACCAACATCCACCCCTTCTTCTACCTCTCCAAGTACGCCCTCCCACACATGAAGCGCGGCTCGACCATCATCAACAACGCCAGCATCAACGCCTACATCGGGCGCCCGGACCTACTAGACTACACCTCGACCAAGGGCGCCATCGTCTCCTTCACGCGTGGCCTCAGCAACCAATTCGTAGACAAGGGCATCCGCGTCAACGCCGTCGCCCCGGGCCCCGTCTGGACCCCGCTCATCCCGTCTACCATGGACGACGAGGCGCAGAAGTCGTTCACGAGCCCCATGGGCCGCCCCGCCCAGCCGAGCGAGGTCGCGACTTGTGTCGTGTTCCTCGCGGCGCCGGATAGCTCTGCTATCAGTGGCCAGACGATCCACTGCAATGGCGGTACTATTGTCAATGGTTAGGGTTGCGAGATGGGTTACTTTAGACCGCGAGGAAAGCATATGTTAGGGAGTGGGAAGGGCTGGCTGAACTTGGATGCCAGTATGTGATAGTATATGATGAAAACGGGGTCGAGCTACACATGTTCCCAACGAATAATGAGACTCATGATAGAAACAAATTGAAGCTTCACTGCTAAGACCGCGTCTATTCATTTTGCGCAACTCACTATGTCTGGCTTTAGCAAATTCCTGCCGTCCTGTGTATTGGTTGAAGGGGGTTGGTGACATAGTCAGAATAGCAAGCTAGAACGTATTGGGCTTTGCTTAGATAGTTGTGCAATTATTTTCTGCTGATTGATACATATATATACATACATATCAGTGTCAGATGTCTGGACTGCGAAGTCAGAACAACTTTTGACGTCTTTTTCGCTCGACACCCCCGCCGCAAGTTTTATCAACTTGCTATCATCGTCTCGCTTTCTAATCCAACGTCTAATCCGCCATAACGCCGGGATTAGGCGCACACGGCCGTAAATCCTTTGCCATCGCCCGTCTGTCCTGCGTTGGAAGTAGTATTTTTATCGTCTCTAAAACCCAAACCTACCCCGAAGCTATGCAATATGCTGACACTGAACGGAAAGAAATCTTTGAATTGTGGCGAGATCCTCGATGGCTGCCATGTGGATGAGACTGGGCTCCTTAACATTCGAAACGTGTATGTACGTAACATTGGCATTCGATATTTACTCCTGACCAGTATGTATCGTTCTTAAATTTAGCACGGTTTTGAACTCGATCTCTACGACTATCCCGCGGAGGGGTAAGCTCAAGAAGTCTTCTCGTCTTTTTCAGGCTTGGTTGCCTCGCGATATTTGGCCATCTTCTCTCTCAAGTATCGAATGCTTCGACTGAATCCAGCCGTTAGAGCACTCTTGATACTTTGCGAAGTGCTGGGCCAGTTAATGGTCTTCTTGATGACACCGCGAATAATTTTTCGGAGAGCTTCCGGTTCATCTTGTGCAATGCGCTGTTCAAAGCCACCGCCCTGTTGTCTCTTGAAAGAGATGGCATCTTCGTCCTTATTTTCTTCCATCATCTTATTGAATTCGAGCTGGGGGATTTGGAACTTCTTCTGGTATTCAAAGTAAAGCTTGGAGCGGAATGCCTTTGGTAATCGACGGACCATGTTGCCTCGTTTGATAGGATCCATGTCTTGCTGCAGCTTTAACACAGAATCTGTATTATTGACCCAATCGGGTTGGCTGCAAGCGGGATCATTATAATCGACGTTGGGAAGTGATTCCACAAGAGGCGCATAGAGTCGTCGGAAATTCAGCATATTGTGGTTTACGATATTCGCGACCTTCTTGGGGTTTTCCGTAGGAAAAGCCATTCGTGGATCCCCCAAGTAGCTGATACCAGCAATTGTCGCGTACAATTCCTGTTCGGTAAAAGTCGGGGGGAGTAGCAGGAGCGCTGTTCGTAACGCCGATAATAGGTTGATCTGGTTGGCAAGGCGAACCCTGGGGTCATCTCGAAGAATCTTGACCGGCTTATGGAGACGGCCAGCAAGGTAGAGGGTGTCCCATTCGCTCAGGTCTCTGCAGAGAGTGTCAATATTGACGACGCCGTATTTGATCAATATTCCGTCCACAGTGACGTAGGGGTTAAAATAAACCCCTGCACCCCATTTGTCTTGCACATAAGACACAGCAGCCGACCCTAATGATCCAAGCATGGAATAGTGATCGCGGTGCTGCATGAGATTCAAAGAATGCCAATGCTGCGTGTAAGAGACTCCAAAGATGAAGTCGATCATCTTTGGGGAGCCATCCTGGGCTTTTTGGACCGCAACCGGCGCCTTTGGGTGGATGGCCTTGATTTCAGCCTCAGTTGCCGTACCACCTTTTGATTGCGGGAAGACACCAGAACCATACGCAAAGGCATATCGAATTGGAGCTCGAAACCTCCATAAGAGTTGACGCAGGACCTCCTTGAACTCTCGATCAATGATCATGTGCTGATTCACACCAAAGTTTGTATAAGGAAGTTCCGTGAATTTTTCTATACGGAAGTTGGGCTTCTCCTCCCAATCGAAATCTGACTCGGTTGATGCGGTCGTAGGGCGAGAAGAGTCATGGGGCCTTTGCGAATGAGGCTCATCGGGGGAGCTGGCAGCACTTGCGGCAGATTCGGTCTCTGATTCTTTCTTCTGTGCGGCTTTAGCTCCCTCGGACGGTGCTTTTGGTGAATCGGATGCGAATGTACGAGTGAATAACCTCGATGTGGATGGGAATCGAGGAGATTTGAGTCCAATGAAGCGTGGTCGATGTTGTGATCGGGCTGCGTGTACGGAATAATACCTCGCGGTTCGTATTGTAGGAGACACTGAGAGTCGTAGGGATGCCGTGTACGTCCAAGTAGTCGGAAACCGCCCCGAAGGAGGCATTGGGCGTACAACCATAATGTTGCGGATCAGATAGTCTCACGGTCAAGGTGTTTGGAGTATGAGTAATGAGGTTATGGCGTGGGCTGCAAATTGCGCAAATTGCTAGTCGCAGAAGAGGCTACTAGCAGCAAAAGCTGCGATGCTATTACCGAGAGAGGATATCCATATGTGTGGTGGTCTCATGAGTCGAGTTGGTATGGACTAAGAAGTAGTGTAGGAGAAGAGGAGTTGTTCCTCTGGACTTGTACCTCGTAGTTGAATCCTCACAGTAGCAACAGGTAGATTACGTTAATAAGCCCACCACAGCATCGCGGGAGTGGGAGCTTGGAATTCGGTAGTGGACACTGAACAACGAGATGCCCCGGAAAAATGCGTAAGGGCTGTCAGCCAAGCCAGGCACTCTCTACATGTAGGTACTGACGTTGAGGTCCCACCAGTGCAACAGGGGTAGGTACCTACCTTACAGAAGCTTTGGAAGCTCGGCAGCTCGGCCTTTACGTTGTACTTATGCAGCATTCGCTTTCCTAATATTGTTCTATACATGCATGTGGGTACATGCAGCTTGGATCTAACCTATTAGTTGAAATTGGTGGGATTAGTATTCCGTACATACCTGTCGTCCTACATTTTATGTTAAATTTGGAATCGAATCATCGCACCTACTGTAGAAACTGGACGGGAATGGGTCTTTGCAAATTTCAAAATAATACTACATATAACATTGATGTAAGCACTCAGTGCATAGTGCATAGTACATAGTATTTCATACCTAGTAGAACATTGAAATTACTTAAGTAGTAGGCAGCTGCGCCCTAGAAAACCTTATTCAATGAAGAATAAAGGACGTTGCACATATACTTACACGTGACAACACTAATAATAAAACTAACTTAATCGGAAAGAGACCGGGGTGGCTTCCAGTACTGTATTGCCAGGGCAGCCGCAAACAACAAAAACAATTTAGCGGTTCCTTGTTACGATCCAGACTTCGTGCAACCTCAACCTTCAACGATTTATAGCATTTCCCAATCCCATCCCCGATGCGAGAGCGGTTATACCCGGTAACGAGACCTCCAGAAACCGCTATAGCTCCATGAGTGGCCAATTCCGCCAAAGTGCTGGGAGCACTTCTCTCCCGCGATCGAGGGTAAGTAAATAACTATTAGCGATTAGCGATGCGAGTTCTAAATCGAGAGTTAGGTGACCTCGTTTCGCGCCTCACTACAGAAAGCTACCCAACCTTCCTATAACTTCTTCACCGGTTCCGAAAATGTCCCGAATTCCCATCATGCCAGGCCCTCCTCGCGACAAAGCCACCAGGGCGCCGAATCCCTGCGAGCATCATCGCGTGAGAGTTCTAAGGAAAATCTCGCGCCGTGCGACGCGGAGGAATACGAGACCCAACGAAGACGCATAGAGGAACTCAAGGCAGAGCTTGCGACCATGCGCTTTAAAGTCGAGAATTACGAGCAAGAGAAGGAGATGATTGCTCTCCAACATGACAATGAGCTGCGCGACGTGCGTAGGAAGGGCGAAGATGATTTCAAGCTGAAGCAAGCTGCAGAAGGGGAAAAGAGCAAGGCACAGCGACAATACGAAAATGCCCAGAGAGAATTACAAGAACTGAAAGAAAACTCTGCGAGAGAAAAGCTTGAAGTGGAGAAAAAGGCACGCGATGCAGAGGATGAAGTGCGTCTGCTAAGAGAACAATTGGAGGACCTTTCCGCCGCCAAGGAAGAGGGAGAACGAATGTCCCAAAAAAGAGTCAGCGATATGGAAACACAGCTCTCGAATTTCCGGGAAACCATCCAAGGGTTAGAGCAAGATAACCAAGCGCGCGAGTCTTCGCTGTTCAGCCTTCAGCAGCAGCTTGCCGACAGAGATAAGCTCGTTGGTGACTTGGAAGCCGAGATATTGCGATTAAAGGCCCAAACAGGCGATGTTGAGACCATTGCCATCATCCGTCGAGAACTCACAGAGCAAGTTCAACATATTAGATCCCTCGAGGCGAAGAACGCGAAACAACACGCCGAACTTACTCATCTGCGCCAAGTACACAAAGCTGTAGAAGTCGTTGAAGAGGAGAAGCGATCCCTTCAAAGGAGACTCGAGGCTGCTGAGGCTCTCGAACCCGAGCTCAACGAGGCTCGATTGCAAAGACAACGACTGGAAGATGAGCGACTGGCCTGGACTGCTTATCTACAGCGTGCTAACGCGGATGGTGGCGATATGGAATTCGACTCACCCGAAGCGGTTGCTCGTGCACTTGTCGAGGAGCGATTTAACTCGGCTTCTCTTATTGAGAAGCTTGGCGAAATGCAACCCCAGATTGCGGAGCGCGACGAGATCATCAAGGCTTTGGAAAGCGAAAAGAATAACCTGAATGCACAGATTGAAAAACTGAGGACTGCTGCTGGTGGCTCTGTGTCGGCGACTAAGGCGCAAGCTCGTATAGAGCGCCAGCGTGCCCTCGCTATAAAAGAGGTCGAGTACTTGCGCGCTCAAATCAAGGCCTTCGATGCGGAAGACGAAACCTTCAACTCCGAGAACTTTGATCAAAGCAAAGCTGACCGCGTGTCCGAACTCGAACAGCTTGTCGATAAGTACAAAGAGGAAGTCCAGGCTTTACATACCGAACTCTCTAGTCTAGAATCATCCGGCGCCACGGCGCAGCCCGCTGTTGGCTCCAAGCGAAGCAGGCCAGATGAGTCTGAAAGCGAGCAAGTTGGCGAACTCAACCGAAAGCGCCGAAAGCTAGCCGACGATCTCTCGAAGTTGCAGACGCAATACCAAGTTTTGCAGACAGAGCACGGAGTCTTACAATCGCGTCTCGCAGCCGCTGAATCCGCCAACAAGACACGCATCCTATCGCTTCGCTCAAATCCTACCTCCGACTTCGAGGCGATCAAGATGTCCACTCTCGAGGCACTCAAGAAGGAGAATACAGAGTTGCTGGCGCAGCTACGAAAAGAAGCGCGCCGCAAACCGAATATCCCGCTGATCCCGGCGTCGCAGCTCGACGCCGCACGTCGCGAGATCGAAGAGGCACAGCGGGAGACAGCGTCTGCGCAAAAAACCACTCGCCGGCTGAAGGAGGTATGGGCGTCGAAGTCCCAAGAGTTTAAAGAGGCCATCTTCAGCACGCTGGGGTGGACGGTGACGTTCATCCCGAACGGCAAGATGCGGGTCGAGAGTCTGTTCTATCCAAGTACGACCGAGGAGCAAGAGAACAGTATCGTCTTCGACGGCGAGCGCGGTACCATGAAGGTTGCCGGCGGGCCCCAAAGCCCCTTCGCCCGCCGCATCCAGGACCAGATCCAGTATTGGGTCCGCGACAAGGGCAGCATCCCCGGCTTCCTGGCCGCGCTGACACTCGAGTTTTGGGAGGAGCAGATGAAGAGGGCGGAAGCTGAGGCTGGGCAGTAGTCTTGGTGAGATGCTATGACGATGAGCTACGACAAATTTGAATTGGCGCCAGATGCCTTGGCCGATGTGGAAGTGGATTTTTCCAGTCGACTTTTACTTAGCGTGGTATCGCGTGTAGTTGAATACATGTGCCTTAAATGGTGCACCGGCGTTCGGGTGGGATACGTTACTATACCAATCGATTTGCTGAGGCTTGGTTTAGGTATTTACCTCTCACTCTAGAAGAGCTGTAATATACATGTTCGAACAAATACATATGACGGTCTCACGATTTGAACCATGATTTTTAAGGTGCCTTCAGCTAGTATTCACTTCCAGCTACTGCTTGGGACTGTACTTATGATGAAACAGTTCGATTGTAGATATTAATCCATCAGACCTTCCGCTAGGCGTGAGAAACGACCGAATATACACTTATACACAAATGGGACCTTCAATTTTTGACAACCCGCTAATCTGATTTTACAAAAGAGCATCATCGTCAAGACAAAAAATTTCCCTATCGTTCTCAAGTTTCTCTCTTCTTCCAGCTCTCCTTCTTTCTCTCCGTATGTGTCTTCCTTTCTGTCTGTTTATCTCGCTTCGTACTTCCCGCTTACCAATTTCCTCACCGCAGGTACGTCAACCCACTTCCCTTCTTCTGGAGCCGCAGTATCGTCTGCGAATGGGTCGTCTTCGCTGAGCTCTACCTCCTTGCCCTTGCCCTCTTCGAACCGGGACACCGAGATGCTGTTTCCGCCCTCGGAAACTCCCGTCGGTAGGCTGAATTCCCACCGCGCCTCAACGGTACCGGGCTTCGGTTCTACGCCCTGGTCTCCTATTATCCGGCAGACGATCTTCTGCCAGTCGGCGTCCGGGGATAGGGTTACGTCGCCGAGGCGCCAGTATACGAGGTGCTTATCCTTCAGGTGCGTGCCCGATGGCTTCGTCTGGGCGCCCGAGGCCTTCCCCTCGTATGTAGCGAAGAGCACTAGGTTATGGACCTGTACGCTGGAGCCTGCATTTGCAAATTTGAAGGCCGGGTTAAGTTTATACTGAAGCAATAAGCCCAATTTATCTCCTTGGGGCTTCCATATGGGGTTGATAAGAACTGGCGCATGCTGCCCAGAGGTAGCTTCCGACTCTATGTGAAGCTTATAAGAGAAGCCGATCGAAGTCTTGTGGAGATGCGAGAGGTCCAGGGTGAATTGTTCCGGGTGAGCAGGGGTATCATTCGTCACGAAAATGCGATTGGGGCCAATGACTTCAAGGGCAGGGAAATTGTTGATGCGGATGGGTAAATGACCTATTGACAGTAAGCTATACTGTCTCTCTTGATATGAGTCAATGAACTTACCGGGCAAGTTGGAAGAATTTGTGGGATTGTATGAGAAGGCGATCTCGCCGTTAACCTTCACGGCTCGGACTTCGCCATTTTCGAACGTAGCTGAAACTGTTTCCATGATGGAAGAATTAAGACCCGGTTCGTGCATGTCAGGATGTTTCACGTGAACAATGCTGCTCAATGAGTTCCCAGATCGAATGGACTGGGTGTCCGATGTGCCTGCGATGCTAGCTTCGGAAGCAAGAGTAGCAACGCCGGCAGGTTTGGATGATAGGGCATGCAAAGACGGAGGGAAAGAGGTCGGGGCCTCGGCCGTAGAACCTTCGGAGACGGGAGCTGGAACATAAATGGTATTCCGTACATCTCTCCGGCCCCTGATCGTGCCCGCCCTCCGAGCCGGTATTCCCATAGCCGAGAGACTGTGGGCGACATTTGAAAGCGCGGCTTTCTTTTCTTCCGGATCTTCCTCAGCTACAGGTTCTTTTTGGATGTTAAGCTTGAATAGTTGCTCTGCTTCTTGCGCGGCCGCCTCCCTCTCTGCTTGAGAGATCGGATCATTCGACGGGGCCGGCACACTATAACCCTCCGAGTCCTTCTCCGGCTCCTTTTGAGAAGGCGGAGGTCCCGGCGGAGGGGGAACATCCGCGACATCAGGGGTGCCCGATGTGCCGTTCACGTGTGACCCTTGTGACGCTGTCGTAGCTGGTGGTGCTACATCGATCGAGTCGTTACGGCCCAGCCCATTGGTGCCATCATGGCTTGTCTTCTCCCTCGTCTCAGAAGCCCGCGAGGGTGTCTCAGTTGTATCCGGATCTTCAGCTAGGGACCCTAGCCGGTTTGTCGAGTCACCAAGGTTACTGGACGAAGCTCTCGGAGATAAGCCGTGACTGCTCTTGATGCTTCTTCCGAAGTGTCCCTTTGCGGGAGAAAGCTGCCCAAAGCCACCGTGTATACTCTGTCGCCTTCGGCCAAGCATGGTGCCAATGCGACTACGTAGTTTGTTTTCCGATTGTCCTTCCTTAGAGCCCGAGTGGTCGCTGCGGTCGTCGGCAGCTGGTCCATGGATACTTGGAGGAGGGACTAGTGCAGAAGAGTTCGGAGGGAAACTAGACGATTGGCGTGTCGTGGGTGTTCGCTTTTCAATCTTTGGGCGGCCGGCGGTCGTTTTCGTTACGAAGTGTTGAATCTCGCTTGCGGTGCTATAATCCAATAAGCTATTAAGTACCGTCTCGGCCTCGGCTTGGTGACTCTGCGCCGACTCTCCTTCGTACGTGCCGTACTGGGTAAGACAGTCGCGCAACTGGTTCATCCGGCTTTCATCCAGGGCCTGTAAAGATTCGAAAATAAATGGCGCTTGAGATTCCCACTGCTGAGCGGCGGACTCCAGCTTCCCGGCTGCCAGCTCTACTTTCTGGGTGCTAGCTTTCCCGCCTTTCCTGCTGAGCTTATCGGACCGTTCCTGGGCTTCCTCTAGCTCCTTAGCCATATTTTGGAGATTCCCCTGGATGGTCTGTAGATTGATCATTTCCTTCTTCTGGTGAAAGGTCCGTAGCGGCATCTCGACTTCTCTTTCGACTTTGGTGGCGAAGATGTGATGCGACAGAGCAACGGCGTCCACGCACTGAAGGATCTTATCCCATTGTGCTTGAAAGGAGCTAAGAAGACGCCACGGTCAATGATATAGAGACGTAAAGGAGGCTGCGATAAGGGGATTGCGGCATTGGACAACATACCCAAGCTCCGACTGCGCATTAGGGACTCGAAATTGAGTCAGCCTCTTCAACCCTAGGACATATTGTTCCTCTACTCTCCGACGCTCCTACGTTGAAGTTTAGCTACCTAGGTACCTGACGATAGTTAGGCGGATTGCGTTATGATACCTGTAACCAATCGGCGATCTCGGTGTTGACCTTAGATATGCGCTTGACTCGATCGTTGAGGGCATGGACGGCTTGGTTAGGATGGAGGTTGGCCTATTGAGGTTTGGAACTGTTAGCTACCTCTCTGCGCATATGGCGGCGAAGACACCGAGACTAGCTAGTAGTGAGGGGTGGCTAGCTCACCAGCATGGCCGGATACTCAGCTCTAGAAAGGTCTTCCATGGCGATTAGGGATGAGCGCAATCATGCAGATGCGTAAGAGCAAATACGTAAGAGGGGCGATGCGGAGACATATAAATACGGAATTAAGGAGAGAAGCGAAAAGGAAATGGACTACTAGGACATTGGAAGAGCAGTCGTTATACCAAAATGCAATCAATTGACGAACGACGGCGATGTGTAGTGTTAGTGAGGATATTTGTATTGGTATTCGATGATCGGGTTAAGTAAAAAGGTGGGTATGGGTTACTATGGATAGCTTTGAAGGAGCCCTGCTATTTTTTGACCACCCATTTTCCCCAGCCTCAGAGTATACTTTGTACATAGTGGGTACCTACATTTACTATTCCGTACATGCAAGACATGGATGCTGTTAGCACTGGAGAGCTGTTTCCTCCCGGTTCTCTCCAGTACCTACTATTTTCAGGTGGAGTTGCTGCGCCGGATATTCTTGCCTAACATTTAAAATTAATGAGCAAGAGCAACAATAACTTGAAGCTTATATGCAATTATACGGATGCTCTTCTCAAACAAAATTCCGTTAAACGGTTAAGCTTCTTACCTAAGTTTATGTAGTATACATGTATTTATAAACTCCAGTGTTCTCTCTTCCTCAATCGCCTTAACATATGTTGTTAGAAAATTAAAAACGATTGATCTTCTCTAAAACGTGTACTATTTCGTAAGATCCGAAGCTTATATTTACTTATCTCAATAAACTCAAACCTAATTTTTTTAAACCAATCAATTGAGGTGTATAAGGTGGAACGGATTGATATACTTATGTATTTAAGTATAAATAAGTCCTAATCATGATGTTTAAAAAAATTAAATTTAAGTTCATTTTATCGTTTTTTAAGTTATGATGTATTTTTTTGATATAGAAAAAATAAACTTTTCATTTAAATTTAACCATTACTTTATTATAATATATCTAATTATAATATAAATTATATTTAAGGTTAAATAATTAATTAAAGAATATTTTTATTTAAATATATTTTTATAAAACTCTTTTATTAATGAGGGTTTAATCTTAATATAAAAATAATTATATTGTATAATAAAATTATCATTTTATATTTATTTATATTTCTGCTAAATATAAATGGAATTATATTAAATTTAATAGTTAATAATTACCTATTATTATCTATTTTCAAGGATATAAAGCAGATAATTTTAGGCTTAAAAAATTTAAATAACATAAATATTGGTTAAGCCATTTTAAGGATATTAGTTATAGCTTATATTTAATTATTATATAATAAAATATGGATTTAAATAAAATAGATTAATATATATTAATTAAAGAATAATTTTATTTATATTGTAGCAAATGTTATATTAAATTAATATCATATAAAAAGCCATTCTAAGCTTAAACTAAAGATTGGATAAGTTTAATTTATATAATATATAATATTCTGCCATAACGATACTATACTAATAGCTTAAATAAGTTACGACAAAAATATCGTATTGTAAATTGTATTAATTATAATGAATGATAAAATAATAATGTAAATATGTTTATTAAAGCAATTAAGGTAAGATTAATTTAATATTATTACTTATATGTTAAGAATATAACCATTTTTAATAGATAATAAAATTAATAAAATTAATATATTATTAATATTATATTCTAATATATACTTATTATTTCTTAAAATAAAACCTTATGATTTAACTTTATAAAAAAGGTTTATAATCATGTCATTTTTAGTTTTAAATAAGTTATACATAGGTAATTTCTTATAATTTTTTAAAACACTGCATTTAATTATAAATTAATGTTTGTAGGTATTGATAAATTTTATATGATATATTAATAAAGGGATTTTTATATATTATATCTAAATTTAAATTAGTTTAAAGCTTTAATTTTAAAGAAGATACTTTAATTTAAATATATTATCATTTTAAATAAAGAGGCTTAATATTTTATATTGTTAATAGTTAAGTTTCATTAAAAAAAGTCTTATATTAGTAGGTTATATTTTATTAAAGCTATTATTAATTAACCCAATATATTCATCATTATATATCTATTAGATAAGAATAACTTATATGAAGATTATAAACAATTAACTTTCTTATTTAATGGAGTAAAAAAAGATACCCCTCTTACTATCAAAAAAATTATTATTTTTATAAACAATAAGAAAAGGCTTATAATTACTTATCACTATCTAATATTATTAATTATATCTCTTAGCTTCTCCTTTTATAATATTAAAATAATTATATATAAATATAATATAAATATGAAACTAAATGATTAGTAAAAAATATATAATAATTTTGTTATAATGAATTTTTCCTACTATATTATGTTAATAATTATTGTCTTTAAAATAGGTATGGATATTTGTAATGTATTACAAGTTATTTAATTTAACTTTATTATATTAAGCAACCTTTCAAACTTATTATAAAGGTTTAATCAAGCCATTTAAAATGGTATAATGTTTGGTAAAACTTTTTTCTTCTTTTTATATTAATATTTTAACTTATTAAAAATTGATATAATAAAGCTTTTAAAGTTAAAGCATAGAGGGAAGCTATTAAAAAACATACTAAACAAGTTAAGGTAGGTAATAATGGCTAATAATAATAAGTTTAATATTTTAACTTTTCATTATATAATGTTTATGCCATTAAACCTAATATTTATTACGTTTAATGTTATAAAGAATATATAAGAATTTATAATAAATTTAAATCTTACAAAAGATTTAACATTTAGTTAATTTGGTAATTAAAAGTTATTTAAATGGACAAAAACTGATATAAGATGTAAAGAAAAGTTAGAAATTAAATATCTAAATATATATAAATTTGTTAATGTTAAATGCTTTTAAAAATATGCTTTAAAATTCTTGTAAGAATTATTTAAAAAGAATATAAAAGGATAAGTAATAATTTTTAATAAGTTATATTATAACGCCTATAATTATAAATTTAATCATCTTTTTTAATTTTTCTTTAAATCATTTAATATATTCACTTTTTAAAAAAGAATATTATAATAATTTGTTTGATAAAAAATTAAATTATTATATAAAACATAAACTAAAAATAAATATCATAGGCTAAACTATAGGATAAATATATTAAAATTAATTATCATACCTAATAAAAATTAATAGAAAGTAACAATAATTTTTAATAAAAATGTTATATAAGATAATATTAACCAACTTATTTCAAATATTTTCTCTTTTAAAAACTGAGATAAATATAATAGGCTTATAAATAAGTTATATATTAAAGCTCTTAACATTTTATAAATAGTTAAAGCTAAACATAGGGAACATCTTAACATATAAAATGCTAATAAAGCAGCAAGAAAAGATGCATTTATATTAACATTAAAATGTAATAAAGATCTAACTAATTAATTTAATTTTACGTAATTAAAGCGGCAATGATATTAAATAAATAAATATATTTATTATAAGTTAATATTAATGAATATACTTCATTATATACTTTAATTCCTAACATTCATATAATTTTATTTAAATATAAAATAAAATGTCATAAAATTAATGTAAAGATATTTCTTTATATAATACACCATATAAGATTAGTAGATGTTAAGGCTTTATCTTATTATTATTATTATATATATAAATATCATATTCGTTAATGTACACTTAAATACACGATTAATATAAGTTAAGGTTTATGTTATAATAAATAATTATAATAATTTATAAGGGTATTTAAAATAAATATTAACGGCATATAAAGATTATTAATAGCTATTATAATACTTATTATAAGGGATGGTAGATTTGTTAAATCGAATATTTGTAAAACATTTTTATATGAAAAAAAATTGTTATAAGAAAGGTTATTAATGGCTTTTAAAACCGGTAAAGGAGTTATTAATTTCCTTTAAAAGCTTATGCAAGGCAGATATATAATTAATTATATAGTTACCTCTTTATATATAATTTAATTCTAATATAATATTAGGATAAAAAGCATATTATAAGATGAATTAATATATTTACCTTTTTGGTAGGATTTATTTTATATGTTTTAACTACTGTGATTATTTAATATAATAAAAGTATAACCAGAAATATAGAAAGCCATTCCATAACTATATTATAATAAACGTTAAGATTAAAGTAATATTAATATTAGCATACCTTTAAAAATACTTGTTTATAATATTAATGCATAGAATCACCATTATATATTATAACCACATAAGTTATACAAAGAAAGTTATTTATTTTAAAGATTTTAAAATCTTTAAATTACTTAATGTTATCAAGCTCCTTATTAATTTGGGCGTTATAAAAGATATCATTTTTATCAGCAAATATATCTCCTTAATTTAAAGACTCATTAATAAAATTGTTGGTGTAAGAAATTATAATATAAGTATAAATTAAATAAATAATATGATAAATAATATATATAAAAGAAAAAAAATAGAAAGGAGAGAAGAGGGGGATGATTTTTTCTTATAAAAAAATATATAAATTTTATTATAAGTTAACCTATATAAAATTCATAACTAATTTAAACGTTAAACATACCTTAATCTTATATTTAAGCGATATTAATAGCAATAAGTTGTTAAAAGTATACTTTCTTCTTTGATATCATAACACAATACTATTAATAATAATAAAATTAAATTATATCGATTTAATTAATCTTTTTCATCATCTTCGTTTCCATTAATTCTATAAAGCTGTTTGCTTTTATTACTCTTAATAATATAGCCTTTTTCTATAAGCAGAATAGATAAGCTTACTTAAGTAAATGTGCGAATAAGCCGAACTATTTATGCGTTAAATTTATCAATTTTAATGTTAATAAGCTTTTCTACATCTTAATATAAAATGTTAAGTGTATTAAATAAATTAAAAAGTATATTACTTTTATTTAATTATATTTTAATGCTTTTATTACGATAAATCTTATAAGTATACTCTATGACATCGCAGTTAATCGAGATTATAAAATGGTTTTTACAATTATATACTTTAAAAAAATTCTTAAAGATACTTTTAATAAATATAATATAAGAGCTTATCATAAATAAACAATTAAATATAATGGAAACATCACGTATTAAATTCTTATTATTCTTTATATTAATAATAAACAAGCTGTTAATATGCTCTAATATTAAATTAATAACCTTCCAATTACTTTTAACAATAGTATATTAAATAAGGTTAAATTAAAAAATTATAATAAATAAAGTTAAGTTTATAATATTTAGATAAAATAACTAAGCAAAATATAACATCTTTAAGCCATAATTATTAAACCTTTCACTATAAAAAAAAAGGGTAATTAGGAGATGATTTTTTATAATATGTTATAATCTTTAACTTATATCATAATAACTATAATTAATATATAATTAATAATTACTATATATTAATAATAACTTTAAAATTAAATATTAATAAAAATGCTTTTATTTTTAAAATATTTGCTTATTTATCCTTTATAACTAAAGAGCTATTTTTATATAATTAATAATCTTTATTTCATAAATATAGGTTTAATAATTTTTAAAACTTTTTATATAAACTTAAAATAAATATTACTCTTTAATAATACGCTACTTTCAATAAAGTTGTATATTAAAAACACAATGATACAAACATTAAAAACATTGTAAAATAAAAGAAAAACATTATGATATTTAACATAATCTTTACTAATATAATTGCCATATCTAAAGAATTAAATGTTATTTTTAATTAAAAAATTCCAGAATATATGAAATATCATATGTATAAAATTAAATATAATATAAAAAAACTTAAATATAAAGAACATTCATTGCTTTTAATCATAAATAATACCAGTTTCAAGCTAAGTAACCACAATAACCCAAATAAATAAAATAGTTTTTTAATCCTTATATACTATTACTAACCGATTATTATAATCCTTATAATTTAATATATTATAAAATAAAATGTTATGAACTCAATATACACTTAAGATTTCCCTTTTATTTTTATTAATTACAAATATTTATAATATATAATTAACATTATATTAAGGCCTAACAATGATTGAAAATAGCATAATTTTATTTAAGTTATGCATTTTAAAGATTAACTAAACTAAGTTTATTATTAAATATTTTATAACTTTAGCTTCACACTTTAAAAATAGTAATAAATAATTACTTAATTATTTTTATTAAAATAGTATCATTACGTATCATTATGACTAAAAGAATAAATTATATATATTTAAACTGGCTATAACAAGGCAATTTATCAAATTTCACATCATATTTTTACAGCTTATAATTAAATCTTAAATAATATCTTTAAAATTAAAGTTATTATATATAAATACATTACTTTTATCATGAGTTACACGTTTAAAATTTATCTATATTTTTTATTAAATTCTATTTATTAATAGGCTTTAAGTCTTAAGTACGTATTTATGATCGTTTAGCTATTTTATTTAATTGTTTAATAATATTTTAATAAAAAAAATATATACCGAATTAGGCTAACATATTTATTACCCAACGAAATACTTCGCTGTTATAAAGATATATAACGATAAAACAAGATAAGAAATCATATCGTTATAATGTATAAGCTTTTATAAAAAATAAAATAATCATATACGCCTTAACATTATAAGTAAAAGTTATATTAAATTTATTATCTTTATAAAATTTACAGCTAACTTATTAATTTATAAGTATAAAGGTTAAGAATGTAATTAGTTAAAGGGTTATATTATAAAGTTAAATTTAGCTTTATTAAAAAAGCCTTTTAATTTATTATATATTATAAATGTTTTTAATATTGTAAGTAGCTTTACCTGATATTATAAATAATTTAAAATTAAATTTATTAAAGGCTATTTAAGATGATAAAATAAAGAACTTATTATGAAAAACAAATACATCTATAATATCTCAATTATTATCATCCTCTTTAAATTACAAGCAAATACCAACAATACTTAAACGCTTTTATATAAGTGGATTTTTTAGTATATTAACAAATTAATATATTCTTAATCCTAACTATCTGCCGGAGATAATTAGTAATAAAAGTTAACTTTTTAAGAAATTCTTTAAAATATAATTTCTATTTTTCTGCCAGAAAGATCTTATTTTATTTAAGATTATTTATCATATCATATTCTTAACTTTATTAAAGGTAATATTATTATTATGCTTATTTTCTTCTATTTTTTCTTTTTCTTAATCTTTTTTAAAAACAGAAATTACTAAATTATAATTAAGAAAATTTAATAATTTAAACATAAGAAATAATAATACATTATTAAAATCATTTAAAAAATATCTAAATGATATAAGTAGATGTAAAAAGGATAAATTAAGTAGGTTATTTATAATAATTGAATAGAATAATAATGAAACGTAATAAAAAATTATAAAAAATCGTATTAAATACGTAAAACAATATTTCATTTATTATAACTTTCCTTAAATATATAACTATAACATACATTAAAAAATTATAAATAAATGAATTTTGATATATTTTATAACCCAAAAAACAATAAGATTATTTTAGATCATATGGGTGACTAAATTTCTCCAGTATACTATTCAATTCTGATTGGCTAAAACCCTAGCACATAAAAAAGGTATAAGCCCCACATGTGGTCTGAGGGCACCTGAGATAAATATTTACTACCTAGTACTTCAAACGTTATCTATCCATTGCTAGGCCCCCAAATTGCTTCGGGGTTCCGCCAAGATGACTTCCAACCCAGACTGGAGGACCTCACTCACCTCATCCGATCGCTATGATAATATCCAAGCCATGTGAGCCAAAACAACTGTGGTTCTATTGGCCGACTCTATACTTACTAGAATTGTTATTCTCTCTAGAAAGGCGACGCTTGACGGCTTAAATGACTCAGGCTCTTCCCTACAGAAGAGTGCATTTACTCTCGAGAATGAAGCTTACCGAACTTCAACGTCACGTGTAAGTACTTTCCTGTCCATGAATCGCAATTCAGTCCTCTACGAATTTCTTACTCCACCATAGGCTCAGTATGATGAAGCGTGTCGGAATATACCGGGCCAGAAACTACCACCTTCTAGCGGGCCAGATGTACCCAGTTCTACAGAACACATTACTCCGGAGTCACCTGGTACTACCATAGGACGGTATCAAAACTGCCACTACTTTGCCAGCGGGATTACTGCCAATGTCTATAGGTCAAAAGCGGTAGCCCTCAAGGTTATCGTTGACACTTCTGTTGGAGAGCCTCACAATCCCTTCAGAGAAGCCAAGATCCTCAAGTTACTGGACAGGCCCTGCATCCCATTGTTAGAGACTTTCCGAGACCAGGAACAGCGTTTCACTTTAGCTTTTCCCTTCCTGCCGCTGAGCCTCCAGGACCTTATTGAGCAAGGGACCATGCCAAGAGAACGGATACGAAAACACTTCACCGATCTCTTCAACGCTCTAGCCCATATTCATGAGAAGGGCATAATACATAGAGACATCAAACCTTCTGCAATATTACTAGAGTCAGCCGACGGCCCTGCTTATCTCTCCGATTTTGGAACAGCATGGCACCCAGAGCTTTCAGTCTACACGGAACCTCCCCACAACAAGATCTTGGACGTCGGCACGGGGCCGTACCGTGCGCCCGAGACATTATTTGGTAATAAGTCGTACGGCCCTGCAATCGATATGTGGGCTGCCGGCGCCATACTTGCGGAATGCTGCAGAAGCCCACCGCGGCAGTTGTTCGAATCCCGAGGGGCCCACGAAGACGGCAACCAGCTTGGCTTGATCCTAAGTATCTTTAAGACTATCGGAAGTCCCACCCGAGAATCGTGGCCAGAGGCAGTACACTTCAAGACACCTCCGTTTGACATGTATCAGGCATTTGAAGGCCAAACTTGGGATGATCTCTTACTGGATGTTGACGAAGACTTTCGTGAGCTCATTACTGCATTGGTAGTGTTTAAAACTAGCAATCGGGCTACCGCCTCTCAGGTAGGAATTCTCTGCAGAGACTGTTTTCTTATTCATTTCTAATGTTGCCTCTATGTAGGCATTAGAGTTCAGGTGTATGCAAAATGCCGATCGCGTTTGAGCTCTGAGGTATAATAACCTTTTGACCCGTTTCGCTATCGGCCATAGCAGACTACCCGTACGGCTGTGTCCTTAAAACAGGGCTACAGAGACTCCAAAATAATGTCTTTGTGAACCTCTTTCGGGCGAGAGGTCTCGTTGCTCGGGTATCGGCACGGTATTCTCTTCGGTTCGCATCCACAAAACGCCTACTTTTACCTTGAGTTGGAAGTATGTCCAGTTGCGATCAAGTGTGGTTTTCGCCTTGCCACCCACCTACCCTGAGTTGGCCCCGTCACGAGATAGTAAGCCAATTCGATCGACCGCCATAAGGGAGACTTCAGAGGGATAGCTTTCCTTTCCTGAAGAACCAGAAGCCTACGGCGACGATAGGTGCTATGATCGATGTCGTGCCCATCAAGCCTTTGTAGAATGCATTCTTAAATCGCGGGCCGGCGACCTCATGGAACTCCTCCGGCGTATTGAGCGACGGCCATGGGGTATCGGGCACCGGCACACCGAGATAGGGGCATATCTCATCCCACCCGAATCCATCCTCAAGTTTGCATACCTTGAGCTGCTCCGGCGGAACAAGGCGCTTCACATCCGCAATACTGTTCCTAGTGTCAACAACATTCCCCGCAGTGACTTTCTACATCAACATACTATTGTCTGTAGTTCTCGGCGAGATACTTCTGCCCTTCTGGAGAAAGGCCGTAGCCGTTCGAATAGTGACTCAATACCCAGCTTCCCATGGTAGACATACCACTAGCGAACCCGTCGAAATATTTGAAGACATTCATTGGGAAGGCCGAGAATACGGTAACCATTTTACCGACAGTGTTGACAAAAGACTTCGCCCACTTATCAGGATTTCGCTCCGTCAAGAGGAATTTAGCGTCGGGGTAGGCTTTCAAAACTGATCTCAGCATGAAGAATGGCATCTCTATTATGACCTATTTCCAGCAGTCGTGTAAGCGCGGCTTGAATTCACATACGTAGACGTAACAGGGATACTCACATCGTAATCGGCGAACCATTTGTCGAACTCTGCGCGGCCGTATGGTTTTCCTTGATGGAACATGTCGGCCGCCAGCCCATCATTCATGATTTGTACCGACGGGGGTCCGCGCTTGAGGACCTCAGCCATGTGGTATGGCTTGAAGCCTAGCTGCTTCAGAGCTAGGTAAAGGCCATGAGTGCCGGTTCTATGTCTAGGTAAGAAACTAATGTTTGGATCTTCAACAGATCTTCTCACCTAGGTGCGCTTAGCACTATCAGTTTCTTAGGCTCAACATGAGTTGGCGTTGGAAGCGTGTCAATATAGCGAGGCATGGTTGCTAGATGAGTGTCAAATGAAGATAGTTCCCTGCGATGGCGTGCTATTGCGTGCTAGATAGCAAGAAGGGTGCTCACACCTGGCTATATAAAGGGCTTTATCCCGCTGCTCCACGGCTTACGGTTCTCGGTCCACACATTCATTTGTTTTTCTTCAAATGGAAGTTCCATGAAAACTACTCCATGGAGCAGACCCTATTTGCCAGCTCGCTTTCATAACAGTTCCGATGTCCGAGCTTTAACAAGCCATCAATGAAGGAGATTGCGGCGTTATATTTCTAAAATATGCTAGCTTCAAGCGCATATGCGTACCCAAGCTCGGAGTGCAAGGGTGCTTGAACATGGGGTATTACTCAGGTCTCGTCTGTGACCGTTGTTGGCATTGCCACGTCGGACAGCTACCAAACCCGACACCGCGAGCTCTCTATGCTAAACCCTCGGATTCAAGGGTCACTAGGGCGGAAGATGGAACCCTGCCAACCTTCGATCTCCGATCGACGGCACATTTGTGCCTCCCGTCTTCAGGGAAGTTGTTGAGCTTCTTTTAACGGCACCAACACGCTGCTACATGCTGCTATAGTGCCTGTCGGGCTCAACTTGTGATGTTGAGCGTACAAGTCAAGAACGAGGAAATAATTGCTGCTTTTGGAATCCAAAAGTCTCAGCAGCCGCAATGACCAAGCAGTCAAGGACCCAAGGTCCTTTCAGCTTACAAACATGGGTCGGAGCAGGGTGTTCTAAGCATCAGAAACATCCCTAGCTCGGTCCCGTACGGCAGTTGGATACTACTTTGGTTTCGAATCATGTTAGGGCGATCTGTGGATACTAGTCAGCTATTGGGGGCTTTTAGCAATCTATTAGAAATGCCGCCGCGAAAGCAAACAAGGAGGGCTTGTTTTGGTCGAGAATACGACCCTCCCGGATGCCGCCCGACAGCCGCGTAGCCGCAGTTAGCTTCAAAGCTTACCCGGACCGCACCAACCCGCTCTCTAACAACATCGGTGCTGCCTGGGAAAATGTTGGTGTATTGCTCTCCATCCCCGTTACCAGTCGAATTTGCCAAACATCTTCACGTCTACCGATGGAAAGCTACCGATCGTACCATCCCTCCGACTAGAGCCAGCGCTGACACGTTATAACCTGCAGCGCGGCAATTAAGGAGATATGAATTTTGCCTTGTGATTCAAGGAGCGAGCACGACCACGCTGCATTGAATATTCTAACTCGCGTATCCCACGATATAACCACGGCACAGAGCCAAAACGGTAACAACTTTGATGCAACGGTGCTATTTTTGAGGCATAGATATCTACGATAGATGTTCGTTAGGGTCGGAAGTCGTTACCTATGGTTATACGAGACCTGCATCGGACACGCCACGGCCCGTCCCGCTACGGAATTCTTAAGTATGTGGAGTGGAATGTGTAGTAGGTACCTGGGCAAGAAATATACGATGGCGATACTTCGAATTGTGTCCCGAAATTTGTTTCGTTCCCGACAGTATTCTGTAACCTAACACTACCGAGTTTCGCCGTGTAGAATCCGTCCAAGAAGCTATTGAGCCATTTTCAAGAGTCGAGCCGGGCTCAAGAGAAGTGGATGTGATTGGTAAAGGGGCCCGATCATCCCGAGACGATCTCCGTGTTGGCGTATATCCGTTCTTGCTTCCTACAATATGGTGCTGCGTCCAGGAAAGGTTTCATGCCACGAAAAAGGCACCTCGGGTTAATACGGGTGTATTGAACCCCCAATAAGGTAGGCTTGCATATATATATGGCAAATCAACAACCATAATCTATAATCCATACCGTGAATGATACACCCAACTACCACTACCCCTATCGCTTGGTACAATGATATAAAAGACGCCATATAAGGGAAGGGTCTACCACGAGGTATGGCCGCCATCAATAACAAGATTAGTCCCCGTCATGAAGCTACTCGCATTGCTCAGCAAGAACAACGCCGCGCCCTTGAACTCGGTCGTTTCCGCCAGTCTACCCATCATATTCTCGCTTTCCCATTTTTCACGGAGGCCAGGAACTTCTTCGAAGTTCTTCCGCACCATTGGGGTCAAGATATGCCCCGGGCTGATACAGTTCACCCTGATCCCGCCGACACCATCCTTTTGGATGGGGCTCCACTCCATCGCCAGGTTGCGCGCCAGCTGGATCAACGCCGCCTTGGACGAGTTGTAGACCGGGGACAATAATCCCTTGTTGGCCACACTGCCGGACATGCTAGCTACGAGGCATATGCTGCCGCGGCACTTGTACTTCATCATCTGGCGGGCGGCAGCCGTAGCGGTCATTAGTACGCCGGTGTAGTTGATCGCGAGAATCTTAGCCGCATCGGCGGGTTCATAATCAACCGCCGGTATGATCTGCTGGATACCGGCTGCGGCGATAACGCCATCTAGGCGCCCGCTTTCATCCGCGATGTCCGTTATCGTCTTGTCCAGGTGCTCTGTATCCAGGACATCCTGCTGCCGATAATGAAGCGACCCTCCCCATTCAGGGACCACTCTTTTCCGGGCTTCCGCCCAGTGCTCATCAGGTTGGTCCTCACGGTCCAAGCAATAGACTAATTTCATGTTAGCGAGATACGATGGATAGCTAAATACGGGTTTGTTGATATCACCTTTTCCTCCAGCCTCGACAAGGCTCTCCGCGAGTGCGAGACCTAGACCCCTTGCGGCGCCAGTCACGACAAATACTTTACCCTTCAGGTCAAAGTCGGCAAGCCGCTTCTGACCAACATTGACGTCGGTATTAGGTGCTAGTTCATTGGCGGGGTTTTCCCGTGGATCGGGATTAGTTGGTTTAGTCCACGGGTTAGGGGAAGAATGAAATAATCTAGCATGTACAGGAGCAGTTTTCATTAATGTTGCCGCCATTGAGGTCTTATATATGCAAGGACGCAATACGCTTGGGCGGGTTCGGACGAATGTCCGCACCGCCAGTCTTGAACAGACAGACATTATGGGCTATTTGAATTGATACTCATTGATAAAAACTGATATTTCGAGCACATTACGCCGAAAAGGCCTACAGCTATAGTTGAGATCAAAGTGAAAAGCGGCGAGAGCTTCTTGTAGATGAACGTACGACGAATTGAAGCCACGAGCCATTCTGATGCATAAATTCCGTCATATCGAATGCAGGGTCAATCCCGTGGCGCAGATGTCATATACGGAATAATAGGCGAGCCAAATCAGCTCATCTTACTTCCCCTTGCAGCAAAACACCAAATCATGGCGCAAGTCATCTATCGCGTACCTTACCGCCAGTCGGGTCGACAAATAGTGTTGCACATATCGCAGCCTCCGACGTCAGAAAAGTGGAAAATGCGGGGCACGTTAGCAGAGCAATGACGTAGGACTCCGAAGATAGGGGTCCGGTTATCAAGGTCTCTTCGGCGCCGGGAACCGGTAGACCCGCTTTTAAGGCCCCGTTCCGGCTACTCGGAAGACCTATTGAATGAGGACCGGCGACGACATTCTTTCGCAAAACCTTGGACTCATGGGCGCACATATTAGTGAGAGGTGCTCGGCGTAGCTCCATATAAGGGGCTTGCCACAATCACAAGATGGCTCCTTTCGCATGTTATTGCTTTACGAGTCGAAATATGTCTCGCTATCCCCCTGACCGACCGCGATGCGACCGATCATATTCCGTATTGTTCTTTTTTCTATATCAGTCTATACCGTTCAAGGTCTTACTCGAACGCCACGGCACTTTCTCGGTTGGGGAGATCCTTGTTCCCGAAGTTGAGCTTTCGTTATTTAAGACTGACGCATAACCAAGTCGTTGTTATGTACCATAGATTCAGAACAGAAAAATACTCTCTTGTTACAAGGCTTGAATCTATACGAAGATCCTCACCTCCAACATAGCCGTACGCCCATACTATCTAAGGAATCATGGGTCCTTTGACTAGAAAACTAGAATCAGTACACCGGCCCCAAGGCGAAATTAGCATGAAACAGGATGTGGTCGCTGATACGGTCAACGATCATCAGCCTAATCCTAGGAAACGGCACATTCAAGATGTAAACACAAGTCATAGGAGCTTAGACCGACCTAAGGCAGCTAAGCGCCAGCGAGTAGTCTCTAACACGCCGAATATGACGCAGCCCGTGCAGTCTCATCTCTCACACGAACCAGTGTGGCTATCTCCATATCTCAGTAGTCCTAACTCAATTGGATCTTCTAGCAGGCTTCCTCAAAATCAGCTTTACCCAAAAAGCAACACCGAGGAACGCCGTGATGAGCCTACCAATTCTACAAGTACTAATGATTTCTGCGGGCCTACGGTACTTTGTGGATTTCCTGTAAATAAATCAAGAACTCAAAAGGCTGATATGGAGGCTAGAAATACCCATGATAATAAGCCATGTTCCTATAGCGCTAGAAGGGATGCGAGGGCTTATAACACAGGAGGAGTAAGCGAGGCTAGATCAAAGGAAAGCTATAGGGTTTCACAACCCATATCGCCACCGATCTTCAGAAACATTGATTGGAACAAGGGAGCTAGTATAATGTACAGTGATGAGCCTGTGTCACCCTGTAGTAAAAGATAGATGAGGGCTATAACCTTCATTTAGTGTGGTATGTCCAAAAATCATTTGAGGTCACTTGTTCAGGAGTATTAGTTGGATTCATGCTTCTAATCGGCACGCGTATATGATTCATAGTCATAATCTCATAAGTTGGTAATTTCTACCCAGTGTACCAAATGGGATAGAAACCTAACGAGTATGAAAAATAAGGTAACGAAATTCCCTTGTGCTGTCAAAAGATAAAGGCTTCCAGCATAATTTCTCCACCACCTTGACGGATTGCGATTTCCGTAAATATCACTGAATATGACTCATTCTTGTTTGATCTTCAGTTCCAATCCGCATCCAACGTCTTCAAATGAAACAGTCATAGCTCTAACAGCTGGCTTTAGGTACCCGTTCCTCTCAGCGTGTCGAAGTTGCGCTCGTGTTTCGGCATCGACAGAATGCGTCAGCGTGGAGATCATGCCCGTTTTCCAGGGCTCCAGGTGTAGTGCATGAGTCTCTAGGATAGACCTCAGGCAAAAAGCCAAGCCGGAAGCCATAGCGAGCATCGGGAGTATCATATATGGCCATATGACACGGATATGAATAACCCACTCTTGTCCTTTACCAGTAGTTGTTATATTGGAGATATCGCGCATCCAATTTGAAACAGAACTGGCTGCTCTATCAAAGGTTGCTGAGAGGTTTTTGCTGTCATATAGAGCCTGGGCTGTTGACAGTGCTTTGTCGTTCGTCGTAAGTTTGACTGGCCAGACCATTTCCGAGTTTAGAAAGTCTTCATTAACAAGCCTTGTCGTGCTTCCAATGGTGTGTTGTGTCAACCTGAAGCGCTGAGCCACTTCCTTGGGCAATTTATATTTCTCAATGTCGTTCTCGGGTATAAATAGCTCAAGATCACTACGCTTGACGTCCCCGTTATCGGCATACAGCGAGTAATTGTGCCACTTCTCGTAGGCGTCAAACACAGTAGAGTTATCTAATGTACCGATATTGAGATAAGAATTGAAATCCCGTTCTGCCCAGGACGCTATAATGTGTTCGCTCAGGATTCCTCTCTCAACAATGGACTGGTAGGCATTGACGCAGAAATACATTGCGCACTCCGTTGCTGAAATGGAAGTCTCATCCCACGTCAAATTTCCTGCTTCATACTCTGGAGCAAGCTTTAAGCACCTCTACTGCCGTTATCATTGTGTTCAAATGCTGGAATGAGAGTGTAAGCCGAGAATCGGTGATTCTTGTGGCACTCATGTAGGCGAGCAAATAATACAAGGCATTGTCTTCCGTCACAGTAGAGTTGGAGGGGTTTGTCAGGTCGAGACGAGGCAAATAATATGTTGTGAAGTCACAAGTCTCTAATATGCCTGATTGAGTGAGCGTCCCCAAGTTAGTTCCATATTCTTTGCGACGTTGTAAATGGGTTGTAACGTCATTGCATGCACTGCAGACTGCCATCGAGGTGAAGGTGGGCCATGTGCAGTTGGCAGTAGGACAAACAAATGAGGCACTCTGCGAGAGCGCTTTTGTTGAATTGTACAGGCCATTACTGAAAGCTGATTGCATCCCAATATCTGGGAAGCTTGCGTATGTTTCGAGCATCACGGTCATGTTAGAAGGCGGCACTAGTATGGCCGAGAGCCCACTTGAACCACTGCTGGAGTATAAGCCTACGTCGAGGACCTCGCTGCGACCGAGCTGAATACTTGAAGAATTAGTGCTGGGGTCCATTTGGCCAGAATAGGATATCACAGCTTGGAGGAGCGGCTCGAATCCCAGTAGCACTATCGTGACCGTTGCGCCAAGACAGACCCAATGACTTTGAAGGTTGTTAGCATTTAGATTCCTAACTAGAGTATGTCGATGTATTGTTAACCCACAAAGTTTTAAGCCCAATGATGAGCCAAAGGCTCCCCCAAGGCCCGCGGCTAGCATCGTCAATCCTATCAAATACGATGATACTGTCTGGTCGCTTCTTGAACCAGTTCCACTTTGCTTGGCCAAGGCAAGAGCTGATAGCGAATCCGAGTGACGTTCTAGAAATAGCTCCCAGAATAGAAATTAGAGTATTAAGGGATAGGAAGGCGTTCCATTGCGCCAACGGACGACCGTCATTATAGGCTAATAACGCAATTATAGTCACCAGTGAACTAACGCTGAGGACAAGTCCTCCTACTTCCCTGTTCCAGTTACTGCCGCGGGTCGAAATAACTTTATGATTCGACTTATATGGAGGCGACGGGAGTTCTTGTTGAACTTTGCTGTCCTTCGAGGGAGAGAATACGGAGCTTGTGAAAGGAAGCGGTCTCCGGATAACCGTGGAGGTACCTGTGAGCTGCTCTTCGTTGAACGATGGGGAAGGTACTTGATCTGTGTCCTCATGTCGGATGCTAAAAGGGGACCTGGCACGGGGTGTGGTGGTTGGGCTGATATTGGTAGAATAGTAACCGTGATTACCGCCGAGGGAATAAGACTCGTCCCTTTCTCCAAGTGGAGAATATTGCGCCGGGTTTGATGGACTAGTCGCCATAGTGATGGATCCGATGAAGTGAGGGTTATTGCAAGTATAATACAATCCCAAGACGAATAGCAGAGTGTTGCCTAGCATATATAAGCCGTATTATACCATGGGAAGTAGTGTACCCGGAAGTCCATATATATGCGAAGCATACCTCATACCAAGTCGATAAGTTTGTACGACCCCGTGTTGCTATGTTTGGCTACACTCGAGCTGCCTAATACTTACATACATACATATGTACCTAGTACATATTCGTGTATGTGCCTAGGTATATGTCGTGGAACCGGGGATTAGGTGCACAGCGAATATTGACAGCAAATGAAAGAATACGCGCGGTTTATACATGAAGTACAGAAGAGAGCGTATTGGTTAGAGGGGATCCGATATGGCTGCAGCCACCTGTACGCCAGACCGATATACGGCCAGGCACGGCTTGCCGCATAAGCCTCTATGCTGTAGAACATTGGTTGATACCTGGCAGCGTTGTCCGAATACCTACATGGAAAGCCATGAAGAACGTACCAGCAAGGGAGACTGAATAGAAAATATTGTCCTTAGTTCTCACGGTAGTCATCTTTCCCCTGCTATTCACTATTTTAAGACTCTATTTAACAAAGTAATGTCCCGGAGCCCAAGCTGATTGGCCCGAAGGAACAGAAGATCATCTTTCCTGAAAAACGGAATGGGCATATTTTGTAGGTAGACTTCATTTTCAAGTTACCCTAGAATCTTCAATAATACTATGACCTAGCCTCCTTCTCTCATACACCTCTCGCTCCTCTTCTATCAGAACCAAGATAGTCGATAGGGTTACGACAAAGAGGACATGTATTCTGGTTGCTGCTCTGGAACCACTTGTACAAGCAAGTGCGGTGGAAGAGGTTCTTGCACGTCGGGCAGCGTTTATCCGGCGTCTTCTTGTCGCTGCTGATGATGCTGTAGCAGATGGCGCATTCAGTCTGTCCCTTCATAGCCCCGACTATATTGCGGCGGAAGGTCGTGAGACCTTCAATGATGCTACCATTCTAGAATCACGGTGTAAGTCGTTGTATTGAGCGATGATGAACTTAAGGGGCTGAACTCACCGAGAAAGTGATCACGCCTTGCGTTGTCATGATCCAGCTTTGCCACTTCTTCTCGTTGACCGCAACGCGATTTACCCCTGATACCGTGACCCCCTCAAGTGGATACTCTTGTGGGATCCGTATCACTATCTGTGCTTGCAGCTCGTCTACCTCGTAACCCGCAGAGACTTCCTTCGCGGTGTGATTTACCTTGACGATGAGTTCCTTCTCGTCATCTGCCGGCGCTTCCTGGCTTTTACTCCAACTATCAACATCGTCCAACGCATCTGATATTATGAGCGGAGAGAAGTATTTGGTCATCCAGTTCGCAACGGAAATCTTCGTCTGCTTGGAGCGGCAATCTATGTACCAGGCCTTAAAGAGACCAGGTACGTATTTTAGTACGAGGTAATATAGGTGAATGAGAAGCCACTGCATATTCCTCTCCTCGGTTTCGGCTTCGGCCAGCCTGATGTCGTACTTCCGAATATGGTCTTCTGTAAAGCCGGCTTTGTCTAGGGTCAGGGGGTGTGCTGCCGAGTGACCCAGAACATCGAAAGTGAATTCCAACAGGGGGCTAACATAACCGGCCGCCTTGAGATTATCGGCGTAGTCACCGCGTACCTTGTGGGCAGCGGCTTTGAAAGAGTCAAAAACGAGGTGCCAGGACAGGAGATAAGATCGAATAGGCGGCGGGAAACGTGCAAGGGCTTCATCGGAGTAACTCTCGAGGGTTGGGGCGTCTAGAAGAAGAGAGAGGAGTTCATCAGGAAGCTGAGCGTCCTTCTTCTCTAGAAGAACGTCTACTGAGATGCTCTCTTGGGCAGCGGGGAGTGCTTTGTGGAGAATAGTAAATGCTGCTGTTTGAATATTCTGCGAGTCGCTTGCCACAAGCCCATATAACTCCGAGAGGTCCTTGATGTGTTCGAGAGGAAGCTTTTCCACTTGTCGGCAGATGATGGAGTCTACAATCTCTTGTGGTTGTGTGTCTTTCTCCCTAGGAATCTTTAGTAATTCGATTAGCGCAGCTGACCTCTTCTCCGCAGAAGATTGCAAAACATCTACAAGATCATCATTGGGATCTTCTAATGACTGCAATGTGACGAACAGGCGGAGCGAGGCGTGGATCTCAGGTAGTCGATATTCAAGCGGCCCAGTCGCCGGTTTCGTCCAGAGGTATATGCAAAAATCTATAGCCCTCTCCCAGTAGGATCCGTATACATCCTTGATGCACGGAAGGAGGCGCTGGAGACAGCGGCAAGCCTCTGCTGCGAAACGATAGTCGATGTCTTCAGGGGTTTCCAACCACGATGTAATCTGCTTAACTGCAAAGACTAATCGGTTATTGGCGACAGGTAATTCCCCAGTGTCATATATCTGCATACAGGAATTTAGAAGCACAAGAGCAATGAGACTCTTCTCTTCGCCAACTTTGGCTCCTGCGATATCACTGACTAAGCGGTTGCAAAAATTGCTCACGACCCTGGACGCGGAGACCGTCTCGCCAAGTCCACCAAGGATTGCAACAGCAGGGAGAGCCGTTGAAGGACTATTCTTCAGAACATCCAAATTCGTCAACCATTGCTGTCCGCTAGATGGGAACCCGTGTTTCTCTGTCAACGCCTGAAGAAGCTCGCTCAAAGCCCGGGCATGGTATAAGCCTGTAGGTGTTAGCGAACTCGCCCCCTCCAATAATCTTTGACAAATTTTATGCATTAACTCGGACTTCTTCGTTCCGGTGCCATCTCTCCAGCCGGCGGCATCCTCGGTCATATCATTGATAACCTTCCGTGCAGACGAGACCAGATTTTCAGCACCTGATAGAGAGGAATCGGAGGAAAGTGAACTCCATATTCCGTCTTTACTCATGATTGTCAGCTGATCTGTGACTAGCTCAATGGTCAGACTCAGGCACAATACGATCTCCACCTGCGTTAATAGTGGTAAGGAGTCGAGCTGAAGCACTGTAGAGAGTAGTCTGCTCGTGTATATCGCCATTCGCCCGGGAATTGAACAGCCGTCTCTATCCCTCTGTACAGATGCAGTCGGCATAGGTGATGACTGTGAAGGAAGGAAGTATGCGCCACCAAGGGTGCTTGTGAAGGCAAGAGATTGGTTGGGTGTCACTTGGAGGAAGAGGTCCAATTCTTTCCTCCATAAGCTTGTGTCCGGTGTCAATTGTTCCAGCTGCTCGTTTTGATTTATGTTTGCAGCAGAAGCTTGGGTGACTTGAGATACAAGAGTGTCGATGCTATTCCACGATTAGTAGTGTCTTAAAACCAGCTAAGAACGTAATTTACCTTAACGAGTTTGGGCCAGCGGTTGAGAGACTTTGCTGTATAAGCCCAGATAATCTAGAACTGCCAACCGAAGGGCTTTCCATCAAACCCCTTAATAGAGCTATATCAGAGGTAGCATCAAACCGTTCAGAAAGACTTAGGAGGTCCGTCATCAAGCTCATATGAGTCACTTCGTCTTGTAGTAAGATATTTGGGCTTTTCTCCGCTATAAGACGCAAGCCTTTAATCACACCTTGATTTGGACGACCTGATGCGTTCGTAATGCGATTTCCTAGTTCCTTTGCAAGTCGCTTCGCGGCAGTACCTGTCAACGTATTGAATGTGAACACAGCATCGAATAAGTCCCAGCCTGAGTCTGCCGTGCCCATAGCGCACATCAGACACCGCTTTATAAGCTCCCCCTGTAGTTCTTGTATCTGTTGAGCGAGGGCGCTAGCAGTTTTGGTGGAGATAAGCGTGGTGAGTGCCGGTACAGCTCCAGGGCTCTCTATGTGCTTCAGAAGAGCCGTGATATTCGCGTTCCAAATCTTTTCATATTCCAGATTTTGCTCAGGAATTTCGCCAAGGAAATTGATACTCGAGAAGATAAATACCGCGGCAGGTGACTGGAGAAGTTCGACTCCGTTCCTTGAGAGTAAACTCGCGAAAATACCAAATATTTCATCTGCTCCATCTGAGGGCTGGCTGAAGAGCCGCGGGGATTGCTTAAAAGCTGATTGAATGGTCGCTGCTGCTCCAAATGGTTTCCAATTCCTTGTCTCTAAGAGTTTCAAGATATCTTGAAGCAGCTCGAGGGAATACTTGGCTGGTATGTTCGGGATCGGGCGGTCAGTGCCAATTGTTCTCTCGTGGGCATCCGAAATTAAACCTGTTAATGTGAACCATCTAGCGCCCTCGTCGGCGATTGATTTCTGGGATTTGTCATGTTCCTTGGACGCCTCAGGCAACGAATTGCGAACGCGAGTTCTAAAGTTCTCTTTCCATTGGCCCCATTCAGCCTCCGTGATTTTTACGATATCTTCGAATGGGGAGGTCGCAGTCGACGTGTATGCCTTAATTAGTACTTGCTGCTGGCTTCCAGAAGCCCATGTCGATGTTTCAGGGGTCGGATACAGATAGTGCGCTGTCAGGGGAAATATATTTTCCTGCACTATCTTGACTCGATCTTCGCTGGACGGCACCATTGTGATGAAACGTTTAGCAATGTTGAGATATGTTGACCAACCATCAACCGCACTGCCACGAGGCTCCTCTCGCCTAGTCAGACCTAGCCTCATAGACTTTAAGAAGTCCGAAGCGCCGTCTGGATCCTTCGGAAGTATATCTGTGGGTATAATTTCCAGCAGTCTATTAAGTGACATCCAAAACCTCGATGAGGTACCCTGCGAACCTTTCTCCAGGAAGCCTTTGAGTCTTGATATCGGTGACTTCTTTCCACAATAGTCAGACGTCCAAACCGTCGGGTGTTTCGTAGTTAATTGAGTTAACGCATCAATATAATCTGCTGCGGAGCTAACCTGGCTAGATTTCAAGCCCTCGGCAACGAAATACTTGCCAAGTCGAGCGAGGTCTGCTTCAATCCTGCCCGGGCGTTTCTCAAGGCATATGGATAAGAGCTGACAAGAAAGCTGCCTAACGACGGTATCGTCGGCGACCACACTCGTCCAGACCTTATCCTGCTCGAAGAATTGGTCATAACTATCCTGATATTTCTCAAGGTCTCGAAGGTCTAACTTCTGCAGGAGGTTGAAGACCAGTGCTAGGCTGTTCCCTAAAACGCGATAATACTTGGTTTGAGCATCATCGGTGTTTGTAGACCTTTCGTCACTAAGCGTTTCCGCAGTCTCCTTCATTGCGCCGGATGAGTATTCCAGAATTTGTGGCTGGCATCGCCTCCAGAACTGAACCACTTTCTCCGGTGTCGTGAGAAAGGAAGAAAGACCTTCGGTAGCCGCGCGGGATACGGCTCTATCTCTATCGAACGTACCTGCGAGCCATGAACCGACAATCTTAGGTATATGCCTCTCCGCACGCTTTCGGGCGGACTTCATCAGTTCGAACTGTAGGATATGAGAGAGTTCGCGAACACGGCGGGAGTTATCTATCGAGATACGAGGGTATAATTGAACCTGCCATACACATTACTAACTAAGCACAGCGAATATATTAATTCACATGATCTACGCACCCAAGCTTCCAAAACAGCTTCCTCTGCGCCGCCGTCTCGCTCATATGGATGAGCCTGAACATAGGTTACCAGCTCCTCCAGGGCCTTCGCTTTGGTTGTGGCATCCTTTTTTTGCAGGTTCTTGAGCGATACAATGACATTGGCGTCGGATACCGAGGATAGATCGGGTGGTTCGGCCAGATAGGAAAGATCGGTGCCTTTAGAAGCAGTTGAGAAGGCACCAAAAGTACCGGAGCCAAGATTCGTCGATACTTTGCCGGCTGCGGCACGCGACTTGGTCGGTTTCCGACTCATGGCGATAGGAGGAATCGTTCGTTTAGTTTACTTCAACCATGAGGCAGCATCTGGTTCGCCACACCGGCGTTAATTTGTCTACCTTCCAAGGCCTCCCCCCAAGAGCCAGACGATTATATCCCTTGATTAAGTTGGCGAGATGGAAAATAGGGGATAAAGAGTGCGCCGTAGCTGGTAGGGATGATAGCTCATGTCGCCGTTGCAATTTGTGAATGGAACATTTTTACCCCACGGTGGGGTACAAAAGGTATCTTTCTGTGACGTCGCCTATTGCTATTACATAAGCGGCGCTAAGTTACAACACCTGCACAACTTTGGGACGTGCTTGCACATTCAAGGTTCATATACTTGAGTAACATGAACGTAAGCACCTCTTTGATTTCTGATATGGATTTAAATTGAGCCTTCTAACACTTGGCCTCAGTCATCCTTCCTACTAGCTATCAGCTCTACATAGTAGTCTGGACTTTGGAAGTCAATAAATACATAGATGGATCAGATGTGGCATAAAATCCCACAGGACTCTAGGTTCTCTGCTTGTCATAGGAAAGCAAAACATACATTTGCATCCGTGATTACATGTGTACATGTACTTATTGATAGTACCAGACCCAATGTATTCTGCTTGTACAGAAGACTAGGACTAATAAGTCATAGTATCAATATTACCCCGCGAATATTCCCCCTGTTTTTTGTACAGTGTAGTCCATATCCCCCCACAGTGCTCCGTATATTTCCGGTAGGGGAAGTGCTCCTTTAAACCCAGGGGGCATGCGCTTGGATCCAGCGCAGTGGCAGTGAAACACACTTAGCCAACTATCCGTCATAGCCCAGGCTTAAAATCATACCCGCCCCAACCCGTTCCCCAGTTCCCCGCTTCCGAAGTTCCCCGTATAGAGGTTCACTGTTCCCAGTACCAACCTTGGAACTCCTCATGTTTTCCTTTCAATACCTAACCTAAGTTTGCCTCGGCCAGGATAGGTAGGTAAGTATCAACATAGACCTATCTTCTCTAGCTAGCAGATGACCATACAGTTGTCTCTATGGTCAAATCTTCGTCTTTGTGTATGTGTCACACCTCCATAGCGATACTCATCTCGTTACATCAACCGAACAAACGGTGGTAGTATCATTCACGCCTTGTCTACTCGATCGTTGTAAAGTGTCATCATAGCTAACAAATCCCTTTCTCCTAGTAGTTTTGGTAGATTGTGTAGGATGCGCCCGCTGCGTGCGACTCGATCAACATGTTGACCCGCGCCGTTTGCCAGCCTACATCCAGAACGGGATCTCTTCAGACCCGAACTATGGCTTGTAACGCTGTACGCCCTACTGGCACCTCTCTTTTGCGGACAAGTCATTACCAGCAGACCCGTAGCTTTCGCTTTGGCATGTGGTCTTCCTACCTTGACCCCGAATTCCAAAGAGAACTCCGACACCGCCATCGCGTGCTCAAACACAAGTATTCCGAAGCACTCAATAGGAAGCTATTGTGGGACCAGGGTTCCCTAAACGGGCACCCGAAAGCCGTCATTAAGCACATGCTTCGCAGATACTGGAATCCAGCCCACGCGAGATATGGTTTGCGTTTTGTCAACCATGACGAATTGAATGGTCGGCAACAACAATCCCGAGCTACTGCGGATACTCAGGATTGGTATACGATGTCATCGCGCGGTTGGATGGGTAGGCGTTGCAATTATAATACGTCTCCGCCCAATTATACGTGGAAATCACGGTTAGATGAGGCGATGGATCGCTGGACTGCGCAAAATCCGAAGGACACCGCCGGAGCCGAATCTACTCTTCATTCAGCGAAATCGACGGTCGCAAACGCCGAGTCAAATACGAAGCATGAGAATGTTGTGGACGATTATACGATCGATCCCATTACAAACCGGAAGGTTTTAAGGGGAACTGATGGATTAATCGACGGCACGGAACCATCAGCTGCCGGTTCTTTCAAATCCTATCGAGCCCAATTTGCCGCATTCGCACCCCCCAAGGATGGGGAAACTACGGAGCCCATTCACTCGGATGGACCACCCCCTCCCGCTGAGCTTAAAGAGTATGGCCGAATCAAGATTGACCATGATGAATTGTTGTCACCTGGAGAGGATGCAGAGTCTCGATATCCTGTCATACAGAGCGAAGAGTACGCCCTCAACCATCTCCCACCCGAGGAACCAGACGAACAGCATGATGACCTTGACAGATACGAAGCATACCAACGCGGCGAGCTTCAAGACCAAGCCCTGGAACCGACGGAGAAATATGAGGATCTGGATAAGTACAAGACTTACGGAGCCAGGGAGGCGGAGAACCTCGATACAGAGGTCACCCAAGACCGCGACGACCTGCATGAGTACAAACCCTACATGCACAAGGAAAACGCGAATGCCGAAAAGCAGGCAGAACGATATGATGACCTAGGAGACTATGGTCCGTACAAGTATCAAGAGGACGTAAAGAGGGACGAGTCGCCCGAGAAATATGACGATCTTGACAAATATAATCACTATGATGATAACGGGAAACCCGTGGATGATGTGGTACCTAAGTATAAAGACTTGAATAAGTACAAGTCGACCGACTTCCAAGATTCGCAAGCGGAGGAACAGCCGTTTCAACAATATGGCGACCTCGAAAAGTACAGAGCGTTCAAGCATCAAGAGCTTAATAACCAGGAATCTTCTGAGCGAGATATCGTTTCGGAGAGTCTTCAAGAGTTTGACGCAAAAGAACAAGATCCAAACTCGGCCGATAGTCTCAAATTTGGCGTCGCTGACAGCCTTCGAAACATGGATCTTAATGATTACCCAATTGCCGAATATCCAGATTCGACCCCACAGATGACATCCTCTCGGGAAGTTTATGGACACTCGCCCATGAAATCAGAATCCCGAGAAGCTCTAGAAAGGTCGATAGCTAACCACAATGAAGCATCAGACGCCGCGGACCGAGAAGCCAGCTCCAATGTCAAGAAGTCACGTATGAATTTCCAAGAAAGTCAACGAAAATTGACTGGTAATTATGTGCGTGATTTCCCAGAAGAGTTCTCGGGGTCGTGGGATCGAGCTTCGCGGTTCAACCCGGAATCTGCAGCGCAACTAGAGCCAGAAATACCCGCCAAGCTAGAACCCAGTTTGGATAGACAGCAATTCGAGCCGAAGCTGGAGTCTACTACCAACCAGGAGGATGCACGGTCTACAAGAGGCATGTTCGATCACCACTTTAGAGCACAGGCCGAAGTTGACCCATATTCTAAAGAACCACAGGGCCTGGAAACGTCGTACACCAAAGAGTGCGACGCGCAACAGACCCCGCCAACCTTCGTTAAGACATACGGCGGCGAATCGAAGGAAGAAGTTCTGGAGTCTCCTTCGAAGGACGCTAGTCAAGGTATCTTCCAACTTAAGTCGTTGTACTTTAGAGACCCTGAGATCGACGGACGACCACTAATTCCATCATCCGCATCGGATTCCAAGGTCGAACCAACTCCCATTACTGAACCCACGGTGTACAAAGTCCTAGCCTACGACCCAGCTATGCAAAAGATTAACATCGCCGAGACTACCTCTGTCGTTCCCGATCAAGCATCTCCATTAACACCAGCGGAGGTACTACTTCGCTTATCGAACCCCACCAAATTCTTTCCGCATTTTGCACCCTTGCAAGCCGAAGGCTTTGAGATCGTGTCCGGAAGCGGAGACGTGCTGGTCTTCCGTCAAGTCCGACCTAGCAAGACAACCATTAAAGACACCGAAGTACCTATTAACCCCATCGATATGATGGGCAAGCCAACAGCGCTCCCAAGCGCAGCAGCATTCGTCTCCCCCACAGGATTTATTAATTACGATGTGCCACAAGTGGAAGAGGAGACCCAAGCACCCCCGTTCCGTTCTAATATTGACGTCAGAAGAGAAGAGCCCGTGTTCAGTGGCCCGAAGTCAGCAGCTAGCGAGGATACACATAAAGCTCGAGAGAAGAGCCTCGGAAAACGTGCGCTGGTTGGTGGAGCCTGGGTCGCTGGAATCTCCTACGCACTCGGTGTCGTTAGTGAGTATTTCATGACCGGAGGCGCCGATGGCCGAGGGCCAACTGGGTTTTAATATCTGTTATGGCAAACGGTCATTTTAGCTTGGCGACGGTCTGGGTACGGGAGTGCTTGGGGTTTCTTATGGTCATGGCATTTTCATGGGGGGCAATTGGTGGCTTGTTTTGGGTAGCCGGATTCGGGACTTTGGAAGCTGCCTCGAGGTGTCAATCTTTTCAATCGTTATAAAGCTCTGTTGTACAGTAGTCGCTAGGCACATTACACCCCTTCTCCGTTATGTATACTTTGCTTAAAGCTCTTGAAGCCTAGGCGTTACCTCCTCAATCTACGATTATCCTAAACCTCTAGGTCCGTGCGAGTACTGTTACTTTTAAGCCTAAGTGTATTGGCATGTGAACAAGTCTGTCTTGACGTTGAATCTGGCTTAACTTAAGCTTACCCGGGTGAGGGGGGAAGTTATTCAAGCATTTGATAGAATGACTATCCGATGACATGGGCTAGGGCAAATAACAAGCTTTATATGCCAGGTTGATATATATGTACGTATATTCAGCTATAACGAATACCCTAAAATAGGCATACTCATACAATTTGGTGTTTCTAGGAGCA
The DNA here is from genome assembly GCA_022984865.1 of Hypomontagnella submonticulosa. Classification (NCBI taxonomy): domain Eukaryota; kingdom Fungi; phylum Ascomycota; class Sordariomycetes; order Xylariales; family Hypoxylaceae; genus Hypomontagnella; species Hypomontagnella submonticulosa. The sequence goes on from JAJKLF010000029.1 coordinate 151,472, forward strand.
TGTTATACCCATATCATTGCTCCATCCCTTTTCAGCCCCTCCATAGCCTACTTGGTTTGTCCGTCGTTCGACTTGAATTACACTGAAGAAAGCCTCTTCACCCCTTTTGACTATAACTCCGAGAACTCCACTGCTACTAGTAGTCTCCGCAGAACGCAGTCTCGAGATAGTCACAAGCCTCGCTATTTCAAACACGGCTCGGTTTGTTGCTGATTGCTGATTAAACTAAACACGCCGCATAGCCCCAGAGCGTGGAGCGAGAGAACATAAACCGAAAGCATGGTCCGCACAGGAACTCGACATCAGCAATTGTTGACCGTTAGATACATAGTTTACTTGCGCTCGCTGAATCCGGGGCCCTCCTTGAGGTCCTGGACGCCGCTCATTTGCAGTGCGTGTTTCTGGTCCTCCTTGTGGTACTATAGGTGCAGAGAACGAACTCGGGTTAGCTATCATAGATACTGTACGTTTCTTCATTATTTCTATCCTCCCTTTTATTGCAATTATAAATGAAGAGAGGGGGTGGGGAGTGATGTAATGAGATGAATGATGAGAGGTTCACACTTACACTCTGTCTGCGTCCAAAGGTCGGCTTCCAGCTATCCGTGGCGCTCATGGCGCGCGCAGCGTCCTTCTCATGTTGTGGGCTGGTGGGACCTGGCAGAGTTGTGGCGGGCAGGTTGGTGATGTCGAGTTTGTGAGTATTGCTCTGTTGGGAAGACATCGTGGGTGGTGATGTAACGTAAGGTATGAGGTGATGTTACGTAGGTATGGCTCTTGTGGTATTAGATGTAACTGACTTGGTTTCAGTTGATAGGTACAACTTCGAAAGTGAATTCAGAAAGTATTACAAGTTTTGTTTGACTTAGGGAAGAGTGTATGTAGGATCTGCGGATGTTCAGGGTTTTTATAAATGAAATACTATGAATTATTTGGTAGGGGGTCTAGATCGCGATGAAGCGTACGACTGCGGCGTCAATCACCAGTTCTTCATCTGTAGAGCAGTCTCAGTTAAACATCGTGGTAATGACGAGGCAAACAAGATGCATGAGCTTAAGCAGGAATGCGGGGTAGCTCCGACCGATAGGGACTTATCAGCGTGGCAAACAGCTTAGACCGAGCCAAATCCGCCTCTATCAGCCCCACTAGACTTATCGTCATAACCACCACCGTCACAACTTGACATCACTAAACATCCGCCTAAACCCAAATGAAGTTATAAACACGTGCACACATCCATCATCACAGGCTAAACCATAACGTTATATGAGAAATTTTCACTATTCCCCTACGTGTACCTGATTCAGCATCGGCTTATATACCTAGGTAGTCTCCCTTCTTTTTCTCGTGCCTATGCCACCATACAAACTGGAGAGGTGTTACGGGTGAGTGATCACGCCGATCTAACTCGCGGTTCCCTCACATGCTACTTCGAAACGATGCAGCGGGATATCATCGAAAAATCATCCTTAACTCCGGTTGAAAAATCATAAATCATCGCCTAACGCCTTCAGCTATGCAGAGAGCGGTGACAGTGCCGATGCAGTTGCCAACGCCGGAATCAACCAAACATGAAGAACTCTAGAAATCCACATCCCAGTCCACGGACTATTGCTGAACAATGTCAAATCGGACATGGATTCGCGTCGCCGATTTCTTCGTAATCTACGGAGTCTTCGGTCGCTTCCAGTAGTATTGCTAGACACTATTAATATCTTGGGTTTCATTACGGTGAATCGTGGAATACGTACTTTATGTTGCTTACGACAAGCTCTCAAGCTCGGCTTTCGCAGTCCATCGGTCACAGCAATGCGTCGGGACTCATCACTATCGTGCTCGGGAATATAGTAATATTCACTCTCAAGTGGTTGGCCCGCCGCATCCTTACCTTGGCGGGTGATGACGCCAATGCAAGATGTCGACTCAATGAGGCCCCGCAATTCAGCCTTGGTCAAGTCTTTCTTCTCTTCAGCAGGAAGGTTATTGAGAATCGCTGACAGTGGATTTGACGAGAGCCGGGAGTATGCCAGCTGGTTAACAACATGATTTCTGACAGCAGCTATATCGATGCGAGCGCTAAGCTTCTCCTCCGGTTCTACCGACGGCTTAGCTGTCGTATCGCCCGAGAGTACACGTGATGCTTGTTTCGGGGAGTTTGCTGTGACGGCCGCCAGACGATTCGAGAGGTCGGCGCCAAAAGGACCGAAAGAGTGGACGATTGGGTCGTTTTCCTCATCGGGGTCATCGTCGCCAAGATCACTAAGATCACTAGAGAAGCTGTTCGTAATCTCCGTTTGTGCAAAAGATACGTCTACATCTGGTACGGGGTTCGGAAGCTCCTGTTCATCTCCGCTCGCGTCCTCATATATCTGAACAGGCTCGCTTGAATCATTGGAGAGCAAAACATCATCAAGGTTGTTAGAAGAAGATTTGCGCGCCGGAGTAGGGGATTCGGGCGACGTGATACGCGTCTGTCGTCGGAGAGGGCTCGACTGAAGAAAGTCTGAACCAGCGTCATTATGGCGGACTCTCGGCCGTGGCGATTCATCCCAGGACGAGTCTGACAAGTTCGTGATGGCATCATGGCGATCCTTCTTAGGCCACTGCAGCATGACCCTCGCGTCTTGCACGTCAATCATGATCTCCGCACCTTCAGTCTCTGATGTGAACGTATCTCCCTTTGCGAGTTCCCAAGTTCGGCCTTGACAATGCAACTTGATACCGTTCCAGCCATTGCAGATAATTTCCATCTTGTTCGGCTCGAACGGCTCCGGGGCTGGGATATATCGTGCTTTGACGTGGATACGGGAGACAAGACGGTTCGCTGACAATTGGTAGTGAGAGGAGTTGCTAGATCGGCCCATCAGGAGCATCTCTCCATTCTCATTGAGCTCGACAGAAGGTACGGCGGACAAAGGTGCTCGCTCCGACACTGTTGACTGCGAGCGTCCAAGTCCAGGTCTAGAGGATTGGACGCGTGGGGGAGAGGATGACAAGATCCCAGTACTGGACGTGGGAATGGGGGTGGGATACTTGAGGAACGCCCTCGACTCGATGAACTTATCTCGGTTTTGTCTCTTGGCAGGCCGCGGGAATCCTGGCGAGGACGAAAGTGGCTCGAATGGAGGAAGTAAAGAAGGTGCTGGACGCTTCATACCAGCAATGCTCGACGAGGAAGAGGAAAGCACGGCAGAAGCAGGGGGGAGCGTGGGCTCATCTGCAGTCGCGACGCCCATACTCTTTACGGGTGATGAAGTCATGATGAAAGGCCAAGAGGCATGGCAAAGAAAGGAACACTGTATATGAATGACAGAAAGAGTGAATTGAAGTTTAATAAAGGAAGGGATTAGGAAAGGGTTGAGTAGGTAAGTGGAATAGGGTTGAGAAAGTTGGCTGTATCACAGTACGAATCCGTCCTGCTAAAATGTGTGGGCTCTCTGCGCGTCTTAAAGCTAGGACCTGGATTCGCGGTGCGCGTTCACTACACGCTCTTTTCTTAGTTGGATCTTCCCCTCTGGGGTCTCCACTTAATCCACTTACACGATATCCGAGTTGGCTCCGTCCCAGCTTCGCAAACTTTCTATCCTTCGGGTGTATTGGCGAGGTGAATTGGGCGACGAAAAATGTGTGTATAGAAAATAAACACAATGATGGAATGAGAAATCTTTTTTCTGTTCCCCAGAGGTCTGAAAGTTGGCCTGGTCGCTTGGTCTGACAATAAGAGACCCAATGGAGAAGTAGAGAAAAGTTCGCGGTCAAGTCCCGGCGCAGTGTTCCTTAAAGAATTCGGCGTGTGGGCCCCACCCCGACGTGATTGCCTGTAATGTTCGACGCGGTTTCTCCTCATTACTAACCCAATTTGCCTGAGGTCGCGGCTGCTTTGTCCATTGAAATTTTGCCCTGCCCTGCAGCAGCGCGTTTTTAGCCTTTACAATAACCAGCCTCCGTAATTGCCTCGCTTTAGTGGGCCTGAGGCACTAAGTTCTAGCGACCTAGCCGCCTACTAAAGTTGTGCATTCATACCCGTGGACCTGCCTAGGTACCTACATAGTACTAGGCATGTTGTATAATCCACGCCGATATAAGTTAATAGGTGCACCTGATAGGTGCTTAGTCAAGGGAGTACAGCATAAAGAGGTCTGTTATACCGAATGACGTCTAATCTTGAGACGAGCTACCTGACCCCTAATATAACCCAGAATGCTGCCTCTTGATTATAGCCACTTGCGTTGATATCTATAGCTACGCGAGGTTTGTACATGTATACTGATACCAGTTGCCGTTTACACAATTATACCAGAGAGGTTATACTATATATATATTACACTATTGTCATGAACAACCTCATGATGAGATGCTACGTAAATATCACTACTTAAAAACTTGCTTGGTATCATCGGCAAACAAGTTTGAAATCCAGCAAACCTATACAACGCAGATACTTGTACTTGCTTGCTTGCCAACAGGAATAGTGGTCAACATCATTCGTCCCTTCGTGCATCATCCCAGCCTCCTCTAGGCTCTCCCCCATCTCCGGACCAAGGCGCGTCTCCACCGTCTCTCCACCGCCACGGTCAAGATTTCTTCGAGCCGCCTCTTTAATAAATTATGTAATTTGTCCGACTCCTCCGGAATACTGATCCAACTCCAGGAAGAAAAAAAAGAGAAAAAGGGAATATCGGTGAGGCGACTTTGTAAAATGTGCGCCGGGTATCTTATATACGGAAATATTCGATATCGAGTACATAAACCGTTAGGAAAGCTGCCGCTCAGGTCCAAGTCCAAATGCTTCGGAAGTCAAGGTCCGGCTTGTGTCGACTATTCAGTTCATTACTAACCTCACCATGCTGCTCTGCTTATCCGTCTGACATCCGCCTGGTCCTTCTTCAACATCTCCGTGTACTCTATCCTCTTTCGAATGAGGAAGGCGAGCGACAGCATGAAGTCGGTCTCGTACTTCGTAGATGTAAAGTGCATCAGGGGTTTGATGAGAACACCGGCTAGTCGTTCAGCCGTCATGTCGTTCTTTTCTTCTGCTTGAGCAACATCGGCCCAGAGGTTGAGTAGTAGCTTGAACAAGGTGCGACCGGGTCCTCGAAGGCCGCCCAGTGCTTCCTCCCAGAAGTCAATACATTGGTCAAGCCGTGTGCCATGAGAACCGGACAGCGTAGCTTGTCTCGAGAGCGTGATCCATTGCTTGGCGATGGTCTCCGAGATAAGCGGTTTCGGGAGTTGCGAGAGGTAGAGCAGAATGAGATCTGCGGCATCGTACACGCCAAAGTTATTCCAGTTAACATCTTCGCCGTATGTCGGGCCACTACTGAAAATGTCCTTGAGCTTCTGCACTCGGTAGCTATCGCCCGGCTCGGCGAAGATATCTGGTGCTTCAACTCCTTCGTTCTTCAGGAAAAACGAACACTTTTGCATGCAAAGCGGGAATTCTCTTCGCGATGACCCCCCGTTGCCCGAGTGATGGGTTTTGGCAGTCCCTTTGGCAACCTGCATACTCTTTTGGAGCGAAACGCCGAAGACGGCGTTGGAAGTTGGACCTTCGGCTTCATCTACGATCAGTTCGGAGTTCCACATTGGCAATTTCTTAAAAGAAACAGACAGCCTGTGGCTACCTCTTCTTACCAGGCTAGCCTGGATGATTGGCGTAGCTGGTTGTATATCTGTTCCGGCCGTCGAGGTTGTTGACCGTGTATGAGGTCTGGTAGTCTCCGAGATTGCGTGCTTAAGAGGTGCGAAGAGTTTCCCAAACCCGTTACTCTTCTTTACCGAGGGCGGTGGCTCCGCCGGCCAGCCCTCGGAGCTAATTTCGGTGACGATACCATATGGGTTAGTCGGCGAATCTGGCATGGCCTCGAATGGAGACACCATGTGGCTCCGGGCGAGTTCGAGTCTCTTAATATCCTTTGGCGGTGGAGTCGGTGCTCGGCTGGGAATGCCGGCAAAGCTGGCCATCAACTCTTCAATAGTCGGGACATTCTCAACGTCTTGTTGCGTCAAAGCATCATTGAGTGTTTTGAAAACTGGTTCGACACTAACATCGATTGCGCTGTCTGGTTTGTCCCCGACATAAGCCCCGAAGAGTTGGGTCTCTCCTACAAAAGCGCCCTGGTCTGTGTTTTGTTCTGGTTCTCGGATATTCTGTTCAGCCTCATGCTCGCTTTCCTTAGTGCTGATGATTTGCTCGGCGTACGACTTTAGGCAGGTCATGTAGTCATAAAGACTGAAGTCCATTTCTTTCTTCTCGAACTCCCCCGGTAGTCGCATCCGTAGCTGGCTCATCTCCACCAGGATCCGTGAGACATCCTCCATGACGGCAGCGCTGTTCTGGTGCCTTTGTATTGTGTTCCGTTTGTTGGGTTCCACGTCCGAGGTAGCATCTCGGATTGTAGTTCTATTAACTATCATTAGCCATGCACTTGCCCACAAGCGACATTCTACATACGCTCCGACCAAGTCCAGCGCAAGACCTAAGACGGCCTTATGCGCCTCCAAGGAGGTTCTAAATGCCGCGATCTCTTTCCTCCCAGCGGCTAGCCATTGTGACCTTTTTTCTTGCTTCGGTAGTTCGCTGCTGTTGAGAGCAGATATAGTCGTATCTAGTTCATTAACCACCCCAGAACAGTGCCCGAGGACAGTAGGGATCCGTTCTGCTAGCTCCGGAGGAAAAAGCCCAGCGTCTTCCTTCAAGAGTTCCAGCACACTTTGCAGCGAGTGCAACTCGCGCGATACACCGTCTACGTCGGCTCTTGCCTCGCGGACCTCACGAACGAAGCCATTTAATATAGTGCCAGCTTTAGTAATTGTAGTACCAAGTGTGGTGCAGTCGGTAGTAATAGACCTTTCGATCATCCAAGTCAGTGTTTCGGACGCTCGAAAAAGGCGCTCGGCGGAATTTTGATGAGAAAGCACCCACAGCGACTCCATCGTGGTGTTGACCCGCGGTCACCCACAGATTCAAGATTTTTATCCTTCAAAAGCGCAAGGCATCGGCCACATATATTAACTCACGATAAAGAGGTGGCACCTGGGTAGTCGGCAGTAACGGTAGGGTGGGGGGTTCGAAGGATGGGCTTCGCACACACACACCCTTCTCGGAAAGTTTGGTTCACACAAGCGGACGAAACCTATAATAAGGCGGGAAGCCTGTCGTCACCGACACAACCGGACGTAACTAAAACCGACAAGGGCCCTGACTTTTAAGGATGAGCTTTAAGATTACGGACGGGGGGAACGGCACAGGTCGCAGTTATTCTGAATACATACATAAGAAGGTCGAATATGGAAGCTCGCAAGGTATGTCCTCCTTCTTGTATGTCTTGTATGTTATGTCTGTCCCCTTTCATATTATGTTTGTAAGGTGAAGAAAATGGGGTTTCTACTGGTCATCTGACGAAGCTAACTAGCTCTCTTTTCTTTTGCTGGCGCGGCTGCGCGGTGCTATGCTTCAGATGGTCGATTTCCCGTCGGCCTTCCCATATGAAAATCGTCTGGCGAAGCTAAGCATGGGATATCCCGGCACCGCCAATCTCCCCTTATTGTAACGTCTCCTTGCTCCACGGCGAACTTCCCCCGCTTGCACGTGCATATTCCATCGAGACCAGCGCACAACCCATCGAAGCGACCTATGTGGCAATCGACTGCATGTCTCTTCATCGTACACAAAAAGACGGGAGAGGCACGGATAGCGCACCTAGCCAGGCCCCCCTGCTTACTATGGTACATCGTCTAAACAATCTTGCATGAGCTTTTCTACCTGTTTGAGCTTCTTTGCCGGGAGAACCAATCAACTCGCCTGCTGACATCCACCAGACTATGAAGCTTAGGGTCGCACTGCAGCATACAGCTGCGACATATTTCCAGGTTGACGGCATGTTATTAAGCTACCTAGATCTAGGTACACCTTGTTCGAAAGAAGGGTACGGCGTCGAAGCAGGAACGTGGGTTAGGTTGGGGGGTTGTCTCGCAATTACCATCAACTGACCTCGCAACTCTCGACTGGCTTCTAAACCCCCGTGTGTGTGACCGACGCGCATCCCGTTTGATAAACAGGCCTATCTTTTCGGGTTCGGGCGAGATTGACGAACTTCAACGTCACCGGTTTCCCCTAGCAGCAATCGGGCTTTTCCTCAAAGGGGTCACAGCTTGACGCTACTGTAGATTTTTCTAGCCCCCGAGCGTAGACGGTCTAGATAGTACTATGTACTCTATTGACCCGCGATTACAAGACGGATCTCGCGCTTATTATCACAGGGGTCCAAATAGCTCGCAGCTCTGTTTCTAGCGAAGGCCCTAACCTTCCTAAAGTGTGGGCAATGGTCTGATACTGGAGAAAGACTATTACTGTCGGGGAGGGCACAGATGCAATGCGCAATGGTTTATTATGTGGATGGTATACGAGCGACCTTGGTATCCTTGTTACGTGTCAGATTTTTTATTCAAAAGCTTCTCGGCATAGGCGCAAATAGTCGAAAACGTCAGCTCGAGCCTAGCATATTCGCTGGGCAGGATTGGGGTTTAGCTAGAAGGATTCGAGTGCGTACATAATCGCTAAGCGCTCGCCAGCATACAGACAACCCAAAGTTTCGAGTCTCATCGATCCAACGTTTCCAACGATATTGACAGGACCTCGAGTATTAATAGGTACCAAAAGTAAGCACCTTACTGCATGTAGGTAAATAGAACGAGACCAACTGTAGCCTGTAGGTACCTGCCGGTCAGGGCCGGGAGTCTTCGACAAGGAGCCCCATCGAAGAAGCTTGTCATTTTAAAGTGTCTTATGTATCTCGGCTGCGATCCTTATGTCGTTTTCTTCCCTGCTACTCGGCCTAATTACATTGCATTTGGCGTCATTGGGCAGTGTTGTCAGTACTAATGGAAGGATCCTTCAACATGATCAGCCTTCTATAAAACGACCACCTGCGGAACACTTGCGGCGGTGTTGCGGCGCGAATAGTTCAGGTAGCTTCTATACTGTAGCAATGTCTAATGATTTCGTCTCTACTTTTGTCGCTTGTCTTCCCTTTTGCGGCAGCCGGCGAAGTTGTACGAATAATTATTATTAGTTTATCTATCTCACACGAACGGCTACCAATTCCGGCGCAATGTTGGCTACCTTTCAATTTCATTAGTTGGCATTATTTGACCGTAATTCTGTCCAACCTGTGGCTTCTATCCGGGGATATACCTGCCGAGCCGTCCCAAGCAAACCTGGTAGGTACTCTAAGGGCCAACTTGGAATATGGTCATCGGCTTGCCGAGACCGTTCTTACAGCCCGGAAAATGTGACAGACAGATTGTCATCCCAATTTGCTCGATACCTGATTGTTATTGCGATGTATTAAGATTGGGATGCCATTTGGTACTCCTCGTTTCGTATTGGATAGCTGACGCTGATCACTTGAGAATCAGATCTGCAAAACTTGGCGAACTTGGATCTGCCACGACACCAACGTTTCAACAGGGCGCTCGGATCATCTTAAGTGATAAAAACTTTGTTATGACCCTCGATCTCGCTCTTGATTGACTTCTGCGGCATGAATACTTTGTATCCTACATAATTGACGGTACATTCCGTGTATAAGTACATAAATGTAAGGATCTGGAAATTTCCCGAGTGGCTTCCGGTATCCTTGTTCTGAAGGTTCTATCTCGGTCTAGATACACAGCGGCTCCCCAAAATTCCGCGAGGCGATGCAGTTCAGGGGAAGTCCTAAAAACTTGAATATTTGGTCTCGACGCCCAACGTTCTGCAGAAATGGGCTGAAAATCAATCAAATGTTTTAAGAATTTCTCGATTTGCTAAATCCAAGCGACTTCAGCGACTTTATTACTACGCTGGACATGTCAAATTCTCAGCTGCGTATCCATGTCCTGTCAGCCGAACTACCCCAGATTCCCGAGCTTGTTTCATCACTAGAGATCGTCTAAAATCTGACGACAACGAAGGTCTGAGCGGTATCGTTGTTTATGTATATCATGATCAACGATCAACCGGGAGATCCGGCCGATACTATGTAGTAATCGCAAGGACAGTGCTCGGTGATCCCGTCCGTGATGCACTTTCTCGGCGTTACCAATAACTGAGGATCACCTCCTTTCCTAGGGAAAGGCGGCCGCGTCGCTGCAGATTTCGCAACAGAAGATAAGAAAGAATCTCAGAGGTATTCAAGCGTCATTCTGGGACCGGATGAATTCTCGCCGACGATCATCACTGAGAGCTACTCTACTTAGGTATTAACGAAACCTCCATTATCATGTATTCCAGGTTATACTTATGTAAGTGCAACCTACTTACTTTTCTAGACATTTATTTGGCGCTCCAACCAGTAGGAGCGCTTGCCGGTGAATTATGACTATGCTGTGAAACCTACGCGGAATTTTCTTGTCAGGTAAAACTTGCGTAGTTAGAACCGAAGACGATGGATCTTGAGCGTTGATACGAACGGTGTAGCGACCACAGTACACAGTAGAGAATCTGTTGCTCCACCCTAAAATCAATTCAGGTACGCGTTATCGGTCTTTATAACCCACGTCGTAATTGTGGCTGTATGAAGGTAAGTAGAATTTCACATATAAATACGAGTAATACTTAGAATACACATATTTGCTACTATCCATCGTTCACATCTCCTAGCTATCAAGTTGACTTTTATAAAGAACCATGCCTACTCTATCAACACCAGTTTTTAGCCCGCCAGATGGTTTCTTGTTGTAGATACATTTGAGACTATTCATGGCGAAAGAATAACGTATACGGTGAGAATAGAAGGTGGATACTCTATTACTGATGCTATCATCGTAAATGTAGATTAAGAAATTGAAATTGTACGAATAATTCCGTACAAAAGTCTAATCTATCGACGATAGCAGACAGGAAAGTTCGCAATGTCCAAAAAGGGGCGTTGAGTCTGCAAAAGCTCCGTGGTGATTGGCCAACACGATGCTTAACTTGCAGGGATGTTTAACGGGGCAATTCCGTGAGGAAAAGCTTTCCTAAGCCTAGGCGCTTGGACCAGTTCCAAAAGATTTATGGCCCCACGCTCTAAAGTTTTGATACCAAAATTTTATCGATTTTATCGATTCGCGATTTCAACCGTGAACAAATCCAATTCACGAAGCTGATTGTTTACCGCAATGGCTACTTCTAAAACAGTCACTCTGCGGAGTGAAACTGCGGTCTCCCTGGTAGACCCTGATCAGGTTTGTTTACTTCCAACCGCTCCAGTCCTCCCCTATTCTAATTTTTCCGCAGACTCTGAAAGCTTCCAAGGCGCTGCTGGCGCATATGAAGAAAGCCTCGAAGGAGAAGGCCGCCAACGCAGAGAAGAAAGACCTCTTAGCCGACCCAGATGATGAAGAAGGCACCGGGGAACTACCAATATGGCTTACCCTCACCACTAAACGACACATTGCCGATTCTCGAAGCTTAAAGCCGGGCAAGATCGTTCTTCCGCACCCTCTTAACACCGACCCCGAGATTGGCATCTGCTTGATTACTGCCGAACCCCAGCGCGCATACAAGAACTTAGTTGCTTCCGAGGAGTTCCCTGCGGAACTGCGCAAGAGGGTCACGAGAGTCATCGACGTCTCCAAGCTGAAGGCGAAGTTTAAGGCGTATGAGGCTCAGCGTAAGCTCTATGGCGAGCACGATGTCTTCCTTGGGGACACGAGAATCATCAACAGATTACCGGGAATCCTTGGAAAGACATTCTACAAGACGACGGCGAAGCGACCCATCCCTGTTGAGATACAAGCTCGTGTGCCCAAGTCCGACGGAAAGAGGGTGAAGCGCACGAAGGATGCAGAAACGGTGAACGCGTGCACGCCGGTCCAATTGGCGGGCGAAATCGAGAGGGCCGTCGGTGCGGCGCTTGTCAATCTCTCGCCTACGGTGAACACGGCGCTCCGCGTTGGAAATGCCAACTGGACCGCCGAGCAGATCGCGGAGAACGTCGACGTGGTGGCGAAGACTCTGGTCGAAAAGTTCGTGCCGGGAAAATGGAAGAATGTGAAGAGCATCTATATCAAGGGCCCAGAAACCGCCGCCCTTCCCGTCTGGCTGACAGATGAGCTGTGGCTAGACCAGAAGGACATCGTGGCGGACGACTCGGAGGAGGCCAAGGCTATCCTCTCCAGAGAAAAGGCGAATATTGGGAAGAAGCGGAAGTCCCTTGAGGGACAGCCCGAAGCGGCCGAGCCTGTGGCAAAGAAGGCGAAGAAGACGAAAGCCGCCAAGTTGCCCGAGGGCGACGATACGAAATTGGACAAGGAGATTGCCGACCGCAAGGCGGCGCTAAAGAAGCAGAAGAAGGCCGCGAAGAAGGCTTTAGAGGTCTAGGGGCTCTTGTCAGGTCATCCATCGTGAAGGAGGCATATGTGCAACACCAGGAGTTAAAGTCTACTAGCATAGGCTTAGAAAATTATTCAACAGCGTTTGGTGGGAATAGGTACAAAAGCTTATTATACTAAATTCTGATGAAAACATCGCGCTTGAGATCCTCCATGCCTGATAACCATGCATAAATTGTACAGTGATTCATGAATATCCTAATGATTACAACTCGTCCGAGCCCTGGTTTTCCTTTGGAGTACTCCTGAGGGGACCGAAGTATTGGGCAAATGCCCCTTCTAGGACCTCGTCTGAGAGTTGCATGTGTTCACCCGGGGTGGTCGTAAATTTCAATCCACCCTTCCTATCAAGAGCCCTCAAACCAATCCAGTCTTCATGGTATATCGGTCGGGCCCTTAGCGGCGTGATCTCCGTGCCGTTGACCTCCTCAAACCAACCCGTCTCCTTGGGTATGACGGTCGTGTCGTTTTCAAAGAGATACATGACGAAGTTCTCGAGATTCGCGATGTTCTTCGCATACGTCTCGTTCTTTTGCTTGCGCTCGTTGTTGATATCCGCTAGGAAGTTCGAGTGCTCCAGGTAGCTGTCCAGGTCCTTAGGGTCGCGGAAGTACTGCGCCGGAACGAGCCGGCTCTGCACCCACGAGCTCCAGGTGTTCCCGTGCAGCAGCGCCATAGCGCCCTTGCACAGCCAGTCCGCCGCCGAGCATGCCTTGTAGTCGACGATGCCGTTGTGCTGGCTGCCGAACGTGACGAGGTTTCGGACCGGGGGGAAATTGCAGCGCTCGACGTAGCCCCGCAGGAACTGGCCGCCCTGGCTGAAGCCGACGGCGTCGATGGCGGGCGCGGTCGAGAGGATGGGGTGCGAGGCGAGGTCGTCGCATACCTTCGCGATCTGTTCCGTTACGTTGCCGTAGAATGTAGCAGTGCGATCGTTGGAGGGGCTCTCGTCGAGGCGCACGAAGTAGACGAAGGTACCGGGGTTGATCTTCTCGACTAGCGCGCCCACGGACTGTATGCCATCGGCCGAGAAGGTGTCGCCGAGGCCGTGCCAGATCACGACCGGTAAAGGAGTATCGTCTACATCGTCGGAGCCAGAAGTTCGGTGAATAGGGGCGGGGGTTGCTAGGATGGGGCGGAGGAGGAAGGTAAGGCTAAGGAACACGGGTAACTTCTGTAGCAATGACATCTTTTCAGTTTCTACAGGTGTATTTTGTTTGGATACTAAAGGTGACGGGATATCATAATCGGGGGCATGGAGATGATGCACCGACGAAATCGGAATGAATTAATAGAGGATTAATGGGAGAGTTCAACTAAAGTGGCTGTGTCACAATCGCGACCAGGTTAGCTGACCTTATTTTAGACTTGAGACCAACGAAATCCAGCTTCCTAATTGGTTGGACGGCTGAAGCTTCCAGCTCGGCATTCCTTCTAGCCTAACAGAACAGGCCTTGTGAAGTATCGCATCAACCGACGATAACTTCACGCCGTCTAGCACCAAGCTTACATGTAGCATCTGATCTCAGAAAAAGTAGTTAGCCCTACCATACTTTAACCTTAACAGTCCTCATCTAAACCTACAAAGCATCATACGTGAAAATTCGTGACTGTCAACATATTGCGCACCCGGTGCTCACAGCTCCTACCACAAAATTTAACTTCGAGTGGCTGATTATTCCCTAAATCCTACACCATCCAAATTCTTTCCCAAATTCTTGATCATTCGCTTGAAGGCGTAAAGACAATGAATCCATTCCAAGGCCGGCCTAAGCCGGCGATGACTGAAGAAATGGACCATGTGAATGTGGGCCCGGCACGGACCGCGCTTGCAGCCAACGCCCCACCCGGAATGCAAAACCCATCGGAGCGGAATATCATGCACTCCGGGGAAAGCCAGGACCAGAGCCCCACGGTCGGGATCTTAAGCTCCAGCTCCAGTTCCAGCTCTTCTACGATTGGATATCAGCTTCCAATCCGATTTAAACCCGTCAACGCTACTCCGGCTGCGACAACTACCAGTGTCCATCATTCGGGTGCCTCTAATATTGACTCTTCCAATCCTGTGGAGCGTGAGGCCGATGTGGTTGGAATTGATGTGCTTAATTCATCTCGTCTTCCCAAGGATTCTATCCCCTCGACTACCACAGCCGTCGAGTCGATAGGAAGCGCTGCCTCACTCAACACCGAACAAACCGAATCTTCTTTCTTGTACCAAGGCCGTGGGCTTAGTGGTGGTACTGATCAAGATCAAGATCCTTCTTTCGACCCGGACACTTCTTCTGACTGGTACGATTCCGAAGACTCGGAGGACACCATCACGCCTGAATCGTACGCCTGGACCGTAGCTGCTCTCGCGTACACGGGGCCGGAGTTCGTGGTGGTTTACGAATACGACGACGTTGAGCCTTCGGCATCGGATACTACGGATAGCATGGCGCCGAATCATGCCGCTAAGAACGGCACTGTGGAATCTCGGACAGTTTCTGTCGGCCCGCCCCTAGGAACGATCAAAGTTGGCCACCAGTTTGTCTGCGAATGCCATATTCGCCGCATGTTCAATGAGAAACGGCTGGACGCTGCTAGAGAGGCTAACTACCGTCTCCAAGGCGTTCAAGTGATCGAGTCAACTCGGGAAGCCCTTCTTCTGTGAGTCTGACTACCTATACTAACGATTTTCTTTTCAAGTTGGACCTCCTAATTAATATTATAATATACTATAGACCAGTCAAGACCTACAATACAGCGTGTACCTTTTACCACCGCTTTCGCTTCGAACATCCCACCCCCGACTACAACTACACTGATGCTGCTCTAGCCTCTCTGTTTGTGGCGTGCAAAGTCGAGGACACGTTGAAGAAGTCGCGGGAGATTATATGTGCCCATCACAACCTCAAGAACCCTGACCATCAGACTACCCAGGACGACAAGGTAGGTTACTTTTTAATACACGCCCAATACCCAACATCTTGATGCATATACTAAACTCGATTATAGATCTTCGATCAACCGTCTAAGGTCATCATCGGGATAGAGCGCTATATGGTCGAAGCTATCAACTTCGATTTTCGCGTTCGATATCCTCAGAAGATCTTAGCTAAGATCGTCAAGAAGGTTGTCAGTCCGTCCGCTGATTTATCAGTCTTCTTCCCCACGGCCTTTAAGATGTCTATCGATATGTACAAAACCTATGCCCCTCTCAAGCACAGCTCGTATACCTGTGCCCTTGTCGTCGCACAACTTACCGCGATGATCACTGGCCAGTTCGCCGATGAGTTCCAGTCTCTGGATGCGCTTGATTGGCACACCGATGAGCAGTGCTTGGTGGAGGTCATGCTTGATCTTCTCGACCTTTATACCCAGCATGGTAAGGCCACCAAGGTTGGTCCGATGTTCGACTTGCAGGTTTTTATCGACACCCAAATCCGAATCAACCAGTACGTGGAGCGCGAAGGCCTTTCGCGTTACGTAAACCAATGCCGGGAGTGCGATTCTTCGATCCTCCCTCCCACGCCGTCAACAGACTCGCCTACGTCACTAAGCACGCCCTCCGCCGCCGGAACCAGCACCGTCAAGCGCGGGCCTAAGGGCGCCGAGGGAGGCACGACGCGCTTCATCTTCGACGCCGACGAGGCCGTGCGAGAGAAGAAGTCATACGACGAGCACACCAAGGATGAGTGGGAGGAGTGGGAAGATGAGGTCGAGGAGACGATTCCGGATCCTCGCGAAGACCGACGTCATGAGCCTCGCGGCCCTAGAGGGCCCCGTGGCCACGGTCGCGGTCACGGCCGCGGCGGTTTCGATCCTCACTGGAATTCCCGTAACCGCCACGATCGTCGTCGTCGCGGTGGGGGTGGAGGCGGTGGTGGTGGGTTTTATTGATATCTCCACTGTAGCAACATGTCTCCAAAGTTATTCCCTCTTATGACATCGGGCTTTCGAACTACGGATGGTTGCGGGTTGAAAATGTGTTTACCATGATGGCTGGGTTTGGCCACTATTTGCATTTGGTGGAGTACGGATTGGTTGATACCCCTTCTGAAATTTGGGTGGCTGCGCTGCGTGTGGTGGTGTTGTGCGACTTAGGGGGCGGTGTTATTGCGAATGAGCTTTTCGGCTTTGGCCGTGCTGGTAGGCTAGAAAATGCATTTTCACCATTTGATACCTAGGTAGCTATGGTTGCATAGGTACATAGGTACATAATAGTTCCTCGCAATTGCTAGGTACCTAGTATTTCTATTGTGTTTCAAGGTTCTTAATAGTTAACTGCTTTTTGTAGTGATACAAGTTCCTCCTCGCATATGCAAGTTTTCACTACGAGGCTGCTGACCTCTCACTTCGATGTGAATACCGGGCATTACACTTAAATCCATTCATGGGATGTGAGTTTCTACCCCTAAGTCGGTGTGTAGTACCTGAAAGCCGTCTCTAATTGAGCCAACCAGATCTGAAGCAGACCATATCACGCACTGACGCGTCCTTCACTCTGACTGGGGATAGGTGGAATAATCTTATGGCCCCCATCCGGCACAGAACGCCTTCCAATGACTCATCTACTGACCACGTCGAGTTCCGATCCATGACGATAGAAAGCCCAACGAGGGTTCGACACGGTAGCTGAGCGCATCATAAATGTTTCAACCCTTACATTCTTCTAACCACATTATTATTAGCTCCTAAGCATCGATCTTTGCAATACTAGGCGATATGTACTCACCGCAGCGTAGAATACTCCGTCTTCGAGGGAGGTCAGGTCACCTATTAATAGTCCGGGAATTTGTTCAAGTGGCACAGGTGTTTCCTGCTGTACCTGTGCATGACTGCGCTGCCGAATAAATCGGATAATGTATTTTATGACCGGAAGGCACATTATGAGTAGAGCAATGATCGCTATAATTGTCTGGTCCGTTACTGTCATCATGTATGTTATCCTCAAAACTTCCATAGCCTTAGTCCAGTATGCACCGGAAGCGGTCTGATTATATACACTTCCTCTATGATAACTAAAATGCATGGGGCTTCCCATCTACGAAGAGGCAATTGGAAGGTGAGAAGCCCTGTGAGGCTGGCAACCGGATTTTGGACAAGATTTTGGACAAGATTTTGGGCAGTCCAGCAGTAGCTCGGCCACTCCAACGTCGGATGCGTCACCAGAATTTGGACAGTACGCGCCCCGACATGGCGCAGGATACATTGGCGAATAATGTTACGCCAGCTGCACTGAGCCCCCTATTATAGGTCTATTATATAACCACACTCACAGCCTGCTGCTCGCGATCAAATTAGGACGAGGTCCTTAAAACGCTAGGCTTCCCCATATAGATAGGCGGGATAGAGATCATCTTCAAAGCTCATTATTGAGTCGATTTTGGCAAACTCTTACCGTACTTTCCGTCGCTCCTATTTCAATCAACCTATTAGCATGCCACCTCTTGGGCGTCCCTTGGAGGACCCGGTGAGGGGGATATGGGAGCGAAATGAGCCTCTCATTCGAAGGCTCTACGAGGCCGAAAGGAAAACGCTTAGAGAAGTAAAGCATATTATGGAGAGAGAACACGGGTTTCCAAAAATTCCGTACGCAGACTAACGCTATACCTTTTATGAAATCACTAATAACTGGAATAGTCTATCGACCTACGAGACGAAGCTTCGAGATGAACTTGGACTACGGAAAAAGCTAAAGAAGGAAGATTGGCATGCAGTGTACCAGCATCACTTGAGCAGTGGGGGCAAGCACACTGGGGTCTATCTGAATGGAACGAAGATTCCATGGAAGAAAGCATGGAAAGAGATTCGAAGATCGGGAGCTCGGTCGACCAGCGAGCGTAAGTAAACCCCTTGGTCTTTATCTGCCCCATAATTCGTAGCATCGCAAGCTACAGCACCTCGTCAGTATGTAATGTCAGACTGAAATCTGGATCAGATCGAGATGCTATACTTCCGGCAGGAGTGATTGTGAGGACGCCATCACCTCCAGGGCATCTTGCCCTTCCTCTTATGGAGCTCGATCAACATAACTCGACGGATCCCTCACACCCGTCCTTACAGCCTCTCGTTCTAATGCAATGTTCACTGCCAACGTCGGATATTCCTACGTACAACCCCCAAGACAGGGCTCAGCTGGCTGGGGGTTATTTACGTTCTTCAGCATCGGTACAAGGCACTTGTGTCTCAGGCTTTCTGCGGGTCGCTTTTGAAAAGTACTCGATTGCCCTTCAGAATATCCCGTGGATTATGTTTACAGAAGCAGCATCCGGTAGGTGTTTTGGATCTCTTGATTACCATCCTAACAGCTGAACTGACAATAACGTTAGCCTTCGATAACACTGCGCAACGTATTCCTAGTGGATGTAATGAGACGTCGGGCTCCCTATTCAAGTTGAATTTTATGGGAGGTCCTATGGACGTCGAGATACGCAGGACTGTACTTTTATCACACATATATCCCTGTTCAAACACCACGGCTTCATACTCGGCACCCGCTCTAAATTTCGCTACTTATCATTTCCTAACTGGCGCCATTTACCATATCTCCAACAAGCTTTACCGTAAACCCAACAGATACGGCCCTTGCCTCCCGGATGAATGCCCTGATATGATCCATATTCTACTTGACCGAATACCTCATGGGCTCCTTGGTGAGCTATTCCAGAGTGATCTGCTCACAATGAGAGCTACGTGGGAATTCCTGGCCTGCTGTGCTGGATCTTATTGTTACCGGGAGACCTTCAAATTTTTGATGCATATTGGACTTCGGCGTCCCGAATGGATTCTTCTTGGAGGCGCGGCATACCTCTCCTATGCCGCCTCGATGGGCATAGAGGATATGGTTCGGGCACTACTTAAAGTTGGGGTTCGCGCCGACGATGAACTCGACGACGACCGGTGTCTGATGCCCGCTATTATTGAGGCGGCTGCGACCGGCAATCTAGAAATCATGAAGTTACTGGTGGAAAACTGCGACATAAATCGTATTATTCTTGCACATCGCATACCAAGACAGATTATGAAACACTCTAACTTCAGCCTCTTCCTTAGTATATTGGCCGCTGGGAAGTACTTTACCCCCTTAAGGCGAGACCATGGATACCTCCAGAGCTCTTCTCATAACACATATACCGTTGTATCTTTCGGCCTAAATGATGAATCTCAAAGCAGAGCATTGTCTATATTATTAGATCATGGCGCCAATGTCGATCTGCCGTGGGAAGGCTCTCCGATACTGGACTTGTCTAAATTCCGCCCAAGGAGTAATCCTAAGGAGTGGCGCCTTACACTCCTGGAACAAAGCTATTTCTGGGATATAAAGCTTTTCGACAAGTTGGTTCCATATAGCGTTCAGGCAAAACAGGGAATGATTCGGCCATTTATATATCGCTCCGCGAAACAAGGCAAGGAAGCTCTTTGTGAATATTTGAAATTAGCAGATGCTAATTTCAATATGCCGGAGTTCTTGGAATTTGTGCTCGCCGAGCTATTCTTACCGGGATTTTTTATTGGAAGAGGTACAAGTCTTCTACCATTAATTTGGAAGGAAACTATGGAGATCGATGTGGACGTTATTCGAGGACTTCTCGAATTTGGCGTTAACCCGAATCTTCCTTCGTTGCCACTGGATATTAACTATCTCCTCTACAACCTCGTCCAAAAAAGAAGCAAATATGGCTGTAGTAACGACTTTAGTAGCATTCTAGAGTTGCTGCTTCGACTGGGCGCGGTGATAGATTCGGAAATTCTACAAGGGAGTGTCGAAAGGGTTGGCATCGATACCTTATTGCTTCTCTCCCAACACGGCGCCTTGGTGAGCCGAGACGGCGCGGCAGCATTAGTCGTAGCGGCTTGCTTTGATAACTATGAAGCAGTCTCATGGCTGTTAGAGGCAGGCGTAGACATCAATGCTACGATAAATGTCGACTCAGAACGATGGAGCGTCCTCGCTCTAGTTAGTGCTGGTAGCCGTCTGCGTAGGTCGCGGTTGGAGATGTTCCCCTACAGAGATTTGGAAGCCGCAAGCTGCGAAATGCTCACGTACCTGATTGACTATGGTGCGGCGTTGAAAATCAACCCGGAGGACGTAACTGCTTTTCAGTTTCTGCATCGTATTATCAGGAGAGGCATTCGGCGTACGTTATATGACAGGGTCAAGTTTTTTTTGGAAAAGCTGGACAGCCGCGACCTAGTAGACGACAAAAATTGTCTATATGGAGCTTGTCTCGACGAGGTGAATGATAGCAGGCAAAGCGTCTTTAAATTGCTCCATAAGCATGGTGTTCCAATCAAGGATGGCTCTGTGCTACCTACTCTTATTAGGCTTGGAGACTCGCCCGAGCTGGTTCAAACACTTCTGGAGGCTGGCATGGATATTCACGCCTATTCTGGAGAGATAGGGTCGACTCAGCAGAGCTATAGCCCTATTCAAGCTGCCGCTTCGAGAGGGGATACTGCTCTAGTTGAGCAGTTACTACACAAGGGTGCGGATATTAATCAACGTGCTTACCACTACTTCGGAAGAACGGCCCTCCAAGCTGCTTGTGAGTGGGATGCTCATTCCATAGCACATAAAATCAAGATCATACGATATTTGCTTGAGAAAGGCGCCGAAGTCAATGCGCCTCCAGCGCGGATTGGTGGCTTGACAGCTCTGCAAATCGCCGCTAGGAATGGGAATATGGAGGTAGCGCTCCTCCTTGTCCAAGCTGGGGCTAATCCGAATGCTCGCCCGGATCAGTATTTCGAATTATGTGCTCTGGAAGGAGCTGCACAATTGGGTAGGCTTGATATGGTACAGTTTCTGTTAAATGTCGGCGCTCTCAGTCACTTTAGGGGCGAGACTGGATATGACGGCGCCATTGAGCTTGCTAAAACCATGGGACACTATACTATTATCGATTTGATACGACGGCATGTGGAAAATGATACGAGATTATTTGGTGGGAATCTCGCTATGACCTTCCAGGATGAGAGGGAACTAGGAGAATTGGATGCGTGGAGTAGCAGCTATTGTAGTGATGTCGATGGGGAAGAGACCGATGAAAACGAGGCTGATGAAGAAGAGACCGGCGAGGAAGACTAAATGGGCAAGGATGAAGATGAGGTGTCGGATGAGATAGACAGAGATGGTGAGGGAGATGATAGAGATAACGGTGGATACGATGCTTTTTAGGCGCCAAGGGAGTATTCACTTAGGTACCTATCGTGTTTTGATATATGGGTTCAGATAAAATGATGGTTGAAATAGGCAGAGCTTAAATATTGAACCCATGGATGATCCTCTTCCCTCTCCCTTTAATAGGATCGTAGTAACATAGGCAGGCAAGGGACAAGTTATAGCATATTCGGATTGCAAACTTCGCTCGTACGTAACAAGTGTTAATGCCGGACCTCCGGGTCTGAAATCGAATTGTATCGTCTAGCGCGTAGCTCAGACTAAGACATATGGCCTGAAAACCGAGGTATGGAATTTCTCGTATTTAGTTTAGTAATGCTACTGATTAATCCTTCCAGCTCCATCTATTCCCGATCAGTTTGACAACATACACAAGCCCAAGTAGAACCGGTACTTCGATAAGAGGCCCAACTGTGGATGCCAAAGCTTGATCGCTATGAGGGCCGTAAGTAGCGATAGCCACAGCGATAGCCAGCTCAAAGTTATTGCTAGCGGCGGTAAAACTCTGCGTGGTACCAAGAGCATACCCGAACCCGCACCGATACGTCGCCCAGAGCGTTAAGAAGAAGATCACGATGAAGTATATGACGAGGGGAACAGCGACCCGTACGACGGACACGATCTGATGGACGACCTGCTGGCCCTGGTAGGCGAACAGCACGAGGATCGTGTATAGCAGGCCGACGAGAGACCAAGGCGCCACGAACTTCAGGAAGACGCGCTCGTACCATTGCGGGCCGGCTAGAGCGCGGAGCCCGAAACGCGATAGCATCGCCGCGCCCAGCGGGATGCCGAGGAAGGTCCCGACGCTGGTCGCGACGACCTCGTACGAGATGTCAAGCGGACCAGATTCGCGGCTGATGATGCGGATGAAGAAGACTGCTAAAGGGGCGAATAAGACCATCTGGAGGATGGAGTTTACGGCCACGAGGATAGCGCAGTACTCGCCATCGCCACCGGCTAGGCCCGTCCATATCAACACCTTGTCAGGTCGATTAGTGCCTATGATATACCTGGAGGGTTCCATGGGATGCTCATACCATTGCGATACATCTACCCAAGCCTACGAGGATTAAGCCTGCACGAAGCTCTGGTTGGTCTGGCAAACATGCCCATGCGAGCGCTAGCTATAGGTGGGATATGTAAGTCAATGGTGGTTTAAGAAAATCAAGGGTTTGCTACGAACCATCAGGAACGGAGCCACAATCCAGTTCATGAAGACGCTAAACGCGATCTGCTTCCAGATCCCACGATGCGAGAAGATCTCGTGTAAAACCTCGTATCGGACCTTGCACAGAATGGGATACATCATCACGAGCAGCCCGACAGCTGGGGTGATTACGGGTTAACCTAGAGTAGAACATCCAGCGGAAAGTAGGCGTCAAATACCTATTGGTACTGAGACGCCGACGAATTGGCCTTTCTGCAAGGCTATAGCTGTCTCTGGTACGAAATTGCCTAGAAGAATCCCGATAACCATCGCAAGGAAGATCCAGACGGCGAGGAAACGGTCTAGCCAGCCGAGTGATTTGAACGCAGATTGTTTCGGCGACTCTGCTGATACCACGGCTTGGTCCTCGGCACCGAGGCCCTTTTCAGAGTCACCATTCGGCATGGGATGGACGTGGACTTGTCCCGTGCCAGGGAGATCGGTATCAGCCTTTGTATCCTCTCCCATGGTCAAATACGGAAAAGTTGAATATTTGCGTGGTGTGTGACTTGGCGCTGCTCGTTCTTAAGACGAACGTGTTAATGTCTCTTGATGGTGCTGGACTATATGTTAAACCTCGATGTCCACCATAGGAGAATATGGCGTTGTGGAAACAATATGCCCTCGAAGTGTAGAAGTAGATGGGAGAAGAAATATATCTAATGGGACGGACTGGCGATGGCGAAAAATGTTAGTTATCTCTTGTCCAATCAGGCGGGAGGATATCGGCTCTTCTTTAGTGGGCCACGTTCTCAAGGTCGGAGCCGCTATAGGCGGATACGTGGGGGAAGAAGAGGCGCGGGGGCTTGGCTTTCGCGCGATACTTAAGTACGAAGGCGGGAGCAAAACGCCTTAGTGATTCGCTTGCCTGCTAGATTGGAATGACAACTTGAAAAAGGAAAATCATGGATGGGATAGCATGATTAAGCCCCAATAAGAGTCTGTAGAGTAGCCAGGGGGAAGATCTTGGGTCGTCCTCAATGATAACTCAGACTGGAATAGCGAGGAAATTCATATCACGCGGTGATTGTTGGTGTAGTAATCAGTTCGAATAATAATCTTCACAATATCCGGAACCACTTAACTGGTGCAATCCGCTCTGCTTCTGGGAACACCTTCGTCATGTCAAACTTCGGAAGAGGGTCACCATATGGTGCTTCTGATCTACCTAGATATCCTCTACCCTGTACACTTCATAACCCGGTTCTTCGTACGGATGTGCCCTATTCGCACGGATGTTAATAATCAGGGGAGTCCGTTGGATGGCTAGGAAGATCTACTAAGAGTGGCTTACTTCTTTAATGCCTCAACGGCTTTCCTGGCGATATCCTCTCCTACGCAGAGTGTCTCTACTCTAGCCTCCGGAGTCTCTTCGAGTTCGCCAATTTTCCCAATGTGAGGATTTGCGGCGTCTCCGGGCCGGAACTGACCGGTACCCAATGTCGTCCAACAGCACTCGGTGTAGTTGCCCGGGCCCGGATAACGACCCGCACCGGCAGCGAAAATAGCGCTCTTAACAGATGCGAGAGCTGATGGTGGCACGCGAAATACGAGCTTAAAGCGTGGGGTAACCGAACCAACGCTCGCCATCTTGATCGAAGTCGCGAATGTCTGTTTGAATGAAAATATTGCAATAGATTTTGAAACTATTTTCGGGAAATGGTTCACTGATATACCTAAGCCTTCCGGCAGTGAATAAGCCGTAGTACTTAAATATCAAATACGCCGATGAGATGGAGCTGGTTATTCCCTCGGTGTAAATGAGGGGTAGGCAAATCCGAGCCAATTGGGTCTGGCGATTGCATGCCATATAGATCACCTGAATATATAGACGGCTGGTAATGGCTTCCTTGAGATACGACGTCTTCTCTCAGAATCTAAAAGCCAAAGATGAAGTCGGGTCTCCCCTGAAAGTAATCGTCCCACGTCATACGGGAACCGGCTGGCGCAGCTGCATCCGCAGCCCATTTGCGCCTAAGCTCATCGACAGCACTAACCGGACCGAAAGTGCCCATCGTCTGGCCTAGCATGTACAGTCCTCTCGTGACGAACTCTTGGAGCTCACTATCATCAGGGTCAGCTTCCATGCCACATATGAATATTGGAAAGAACACGAGCTTTCCTATTCGCCGTGCGCTGTTCGTGCTGAGGAATAAGGGGCCGAGCGAAGTGGCGAGATCCTGTCGCGCCTCGAGCCTTAGTTCTTCAAAATCTAGCGGCCGCTCTTCATGCAGGAACTCCTTGCTTTCCGGTAAATCGAGAATCAGTGTGCGCATTGTGTATAGGAGGATTGCTGCTCGGTAGATGACGCCAATACTCAGCCAAAAACTGGATCCCGGGGTACCTGATGAACGAGCTACCGTCGGTACCTCGTTCATTGGCGAGGATGGGCCGGACTGGACGTTACTTCGAGTTCGCTGCTGAATTGGCGATTGAACCTCACCTAGCGGCACATCAAACTCGACACCATCGCCGCTTCTCTTCCAGCCTCTAAACCCTTTCATTCGAGTTGCCCACTCAGCAGGGTTAAAGGATCGAACCTTTTCGAATACCATTCGAGTCCCGGCATGTCTCTTCGAAGTCAACTTGGGCTTACTCGAGATGAACCGAAGGTAGTTGACGAGAATGAGACTCTGAAAGAGTTCCTCGGGACAAGGCGCGCTGACAGCTAGAATAGATTGAAAAATACCGGTCTCGATTTCCCAGTAACGAAGGGCCATTGAGGTCGCGGCCGCCATATATCGATGTGTAGACGTCGTGGTCGTGGCGGCCATCACATCGATACTGCGGAATGAAATCAGCTATGGTTCTGGAAGGGCAGTAGCCGATAATCAGAAGCCTCACATCATGAAGAGAGCTATCAACGGTTTGAGATGTGGATTTTTGCTTATTATCGCTTTAAGGCCGCCCCGCAATTGGATAATTCTTCGAGCACCCTCGAGATGAGCTCTCCAATCCGTGTAGGCGGATTGCTGCATCTACATGATGTGATTAATAGGTGTCCAACCATAACGCTTCCGGGAAAGGGATCATAGGAAGCGGGAGGCTTACTGTGGCTAATAGAAGACATATTACACACATAAGAGTCGAATCGCTAGTCTGTAAGTCTGCTTTGCTAATACGATAATTGACCTCCTGTAGAGCACGGATGCGGAATTGGAAGAGGTCCTGTTCTCTTTGAACTAGTGCGGAGGAGCGGACGAAGGAAGAATCATCCTGCATAGCTCTATGAAGAGTTGCCGTCGACACGATTAAGTTGGTGTAAATCCTAGGGATCTTTTCAACCCCGATCATGTCAACTTGGAATGGGTTAAAATGGGAGTTGATGGAGATGAGATCTCCGCTGACACGTTCGTTAACTGCCGTCTAAGTCAATAACCCATTCCGTAGACGAGATCACGAAGTTGACTAACAGTAATGCAAGCCGTCAAAGACGGTTTGTGCCTCGCTATATAGTGGATGGACCGGGTCCCAGGCAATCCCGTGCCTCACCTCATCGGGGACGGGATCGGGGCTGAGGCGCGACAGCACCCGACCTTCAGCTTCGACCACATCCTGATTGGTGTTGTTGGATGCTACGCGTCGCAGTGACGCCGTGGCGTTGTACCCGGGATAATCAACCCCAATGGCGTAGCATTGCGACCCTGCAAGCATGAGGGAAGCCACGCCAGCGTCCAGTTAAGTGCCTAACTGGGTAGGTTGGCGACAGTATCGAATTATCAGTTTCGGGAAATAGTTAAGTGTTGTCGACTGTGTACTCCGACCTTCATTGTGTACATAGTAGATTTATAATAAAAAAATCCATGGGATGTATCTAATTAAAAAGCCAAGTCAGGCTAAATATATGGGTTATCACCGTATTATCGCTCTTTAGATATTCCATAACGCCGATATCAGTTAATTGACAGGAATGTAGCCGTCCCAGCCTTACAAACGGCTCTGGGGGCCCGTCAGTCGTCATGAACATTTTGCAGTGATGTATGTCTGGGGCGCCGTAAGTCGAGTGCCATGTCGATTGTCTACCGAGGAGGTGAAGAGCCGTGTCGTAAGGTTATTGATGTAAGTCTGGTACAGTACTGGGTAGGTTAGTACATAGAGAAGTGGGGGTACTTGACCTTCAGGCGCTATGACGAAAAGCTTGGTTGATAGGAAGCTTTATCGTTCAGCTCAGCTTGGAACGCGGCTACTGCATACATATGTACCTAGGTACATAGTAGTATTATGTATGTACAGTAGTCGCGCATGTGGATGCTTCCTTGCACATCAACAGTGCGTACTACTATGTACACAAATACATTTTTAGAGAGAAACATATATATAATGCGGATGTAATGTAAACCTCGAAGAGTGTCGAGTGCCACTGTTTATCCGCAAATCTCTTCAATCAGTACAATACTAATTGCTAGGTACTGGATTTATGTATTTCTGACGTTCCGAAAATTGAAGATAGGGCAAGAAGGAGGAGGTACTTAGGTACTTATACTAAAGTACCTCTCGAATCTTAGCGCTGAAGCTAGGACCACAGGTTTCCTTAAACCTTGAATGACGCACCGACCACGACCAGAATCCAAGAAACAGTGCGGTGCACCAGCGCAAGCACAAGCACAGACAAGCATTGGCTCTCGTCGTCATTTTTCCCACTTCCATACAAATCCAGCCACCTCACCAGCTTCCGAGTACTTTTTCACCAATACCACATCACCACCTATTTTCTCTGCTTCCGAGCAGCACGCGACCAACGCCTTACCTCAGAATTATTGTCTGATATATTTGCGACAAACCCTCTTCTCTGATCACGATCGAATTCCATCTCCCTTTGTCACTACTACTCCCGGGAAACATGGCACCTCCACCGTCGGCGAATCTGCCTCTCACCGAGAGGATCGTAGCCCTTGCAAAGACTCTACAGTGTAAGTAAACATGACCGCATTCCCTAATTCCCTTGTGTCCTATCTAGCTTATACTGACATTTTAAATCGTGCAGTTGCTTGGTTTAGCGGGTATGTCAAGTTATAATCAGTTCCCTCGACCCTTTACCACGTTGCTCTTCAACAAAGCGACTCGTCTCGGCTCTCTGCCCACCCCTCGATTCGAGTCCCGCATCTTGACGAGGGACCTTACCTTTGAAATCTTTACTCACCTAAATCTATAGACACCTGGTGCTCCTCCTATGCATTCTCCGATACACCATGTCATTCTTTATCTACAACACCACCTCTCGCTGGGCTCGATTCTCGTACCGCACGGCCTTCCTTTCCGCGGCTCTGACGTACGGAATTGTCGTTTACAAGACATGGCGATCGCGACAGAAGGTTGGCGCCAAGAATCTGGGAGCCGTAGGCATTCTCTCTGACGAGAATGTCCAATATCTACGTATGTCACTCCTACTATTCGTGCCCACGCCTAGCGGTTTGCCATACTAATATTTTTTCTAAGTTATGGCACTCGTTTGGCTTCTCACTCCTCAGTATAGCCTCGCTATGCTTCCGTACGGCATCTATTCCGTGTTCCATGTCTTGACATACACGCGAAATAACGTCATCCCCACTATCCAGCCCAACAAGGCCCCGGCCGGCGCTTCTCCCGGTGCCAAGTCCCAGTCGGCCAACCCTGTGGCCGAGGCTATAGGAAGCTTCGTCAAGCAGTACTACGACATGTCCATGTCCGTTGTGTCGATCTTGGAGATTATGCTCTGGTTCCGATTGTTCCTATCTGCTATCTTCTTCCAGCGCTTCTCGTGGGTTCTCATTGCCGTCTATACCGCTTTTCTCCGAACTCGATTCGCCCAGAGCTCCCACGTACAAGACGCATTCAGGGACCTCGAACTCAGAATTGACTCTATTGTCGGTGCTCAGGGTAACCCTCCGGCTATCCGATCTGTTTGGGAGGTCGTTAAGAACGCCACACGCCAATTTCACGACGTTACGGATATCAGCAAGTATATGAACGGATCCGCGGTACCTAAGAAGACCTCCTAGGGTTTGCATGGAAATATTTACCCCGGGTAAGGTCCGTCATGGTTAAACGCCTAAGGTGATATGGCGTAAAGACATACACGTGCCAGGCTTTGGCAGGGAGAGACTATCCAAGATTGTGTACAATCATTGCGCGATTCAGTTCCGTGAGAGGGTAGCAGGTTGCAATGAGTAATAAGGAAGTGGATGAAGCAATCAGCCCAGATACTACGGAGTTTAGAACGAGGAGGTAAAAGCAGTGCGTATTTGTGGGTATCCTGCTTCTTGAGTTGATTGGTGGTCGAACGGGGCGAAGGTCGGTGGCCTGTATTGCATACGCAAGTTAACAGGCATGCTATTATACTTGTTTCACGTACCACAGCTTCTCACCTGAGATGAGCTCTTCATCCTACAAGTTATTTCGTGTAAACCCAAGGCTCTTCGCGTATTAGTGAAAATGTGCCACGACTAGACCCATACATGTATAACGATCAAGACCACACCGAACCAAGCTTACTTCGAAAACTACCATATATCCCATAGTAAGTAAAAGTGATAGTGATTTCCCTATCGTTACAAGACCAAAATTCACGCAACCAGATCATGGAGATCGACGGCCAGTAAAGTCTTATAGGTGCCGATACGCGGAACCCTCGTCCTCTCATATTATTGTATACATGTACACACTTGGAGGGACTTGACACAATGCTACTTGAAGCGGAACTCCCAGGCCTAGGTTTAAACCAGTCTCTCAAATGTCCAGGTGCAGGGCCCTAGTTTATCAACTAAGAATACTATTGTGGCATTATCAACGCCTTTCGAATCACTACGGCCAGCAAGGTGCAACCCCCTCGAAGTGATTAGCTCTACGGCGAAGAGCTAGGTGGATCTTACTTGATCATGTTGTCTTTGTATAGAATTGGGACAATGTGGAAAGGGACAACAAAAAAACTTGTAGTCTCAATAAAGTAACGATGTCGATTGCTCATGAAAAGAGAATGCCGCAAGTATCCCTCCCTTTCTTTCTTTCAATCCCCGAACAAGTGCTCTGTCTACAGAGCAACACCAGTACTCATGTATAGTAAATATTCATTATTACTGATAGAAGCTGATAGAGATTGTTTTGGCTATGCTTCGACGACTGATGCATAAGAGCGCACATCAAGTCGCTTGCAAGTCGCGTAAAAAAGTCGGTTCGTTAGTTAAACAGGTAATAGAGAGAAGCAATATTGATTTAGTCAGAAATACTATTATTAAAAATGCCACCAAGATTAAGGAGAGTACCGAACTTTGAACTGCCCCTGTCGGCACGGGGAGACTTCCAAGCACTGGAAAACTATTTAGAGGGTAACGGCGTAGGA
The DNA here is from genome assembly GCA_022984865.1 of Hypomontagnella submonticulosa. Taxonomy (NCBI): domain Eukaryota; kingdom Fungi; phylum Ascomycota; class Sordariomycetes; order Xylariales; family Hypoxylaceae; genus Hypomontagnella; species Hypomontagnella submonticulosa. Next base: position 181,523 of record JAJKLF010000029.1, read on the forward strand.
ACTGATCCAGATCAAATCATATATGACTGGGATGACGGGCAGGGCGCGTCCTACGTTTCTGGAAGCACCAATACGCCGGGCGTTGGCACCTACTATCCCGTCGCCGTCGGGTTCGACTTTCCCGGACACCTGCCGGCCTTTTTCGAGCCGGGTAGTGGAAGCGTAAGCTTTGAAAGCCTGGGTGGTAAAATGGATGATGACGATGACAATGACGGCAATGCAGCTAAGGGCAGCAGTGCAGGCGGCGACGCCGACGGCGATGTCGCTATGGGGGGCGGCGGAGACGACAATGTAGACGGCAGCGGAGACCGCACCAGCGGGGACCACACTGGAGACGGCAGTGGAGACGGCAACGGAAGGAACAACGGAGGTGACGAGGACGTCAATATGGATGAAAGCAATGATGATAACGAAGGCACGGTTCAGAGAAACGTTAGTGTTGCTAGCGTTCCTCTCGATATGATCATTGATGGATACGATGATGAACACGAACGGAACCTCCCAGACGATCCTGTCGTGGAGTCCGTGGAGCGCGACGACCCTGAGGTTTGTGAACAAGGCTCCGCGGAGGACCAAGACTGCTTGGGCGTAGGGTATGTTACCAAACTTATACACCACAACCAATTTCCTATCCTTCCAACCGCCTTATTAATAACAGTCCTTATACTAATATTTTTATAGTACGTAGACATATCCCCTGCTGCTGATCATTCATATCAGCATATCCTTTTATAAGAGTTACTAACATATAGCAGAGCTCGAGTTTCTCCTGGCTGTATGCTCCAAGAAACCTTCAAGAGCAGACCCGCACCCGAAAGAAACTCGCTGGCTTTCACGTAAACTCTTGCGTTATAGGTACCCGGACGACGATGAGGAGTTAGACATCGATCCAAACGTTAGAAGGGTAAAACGTTATGCCGTAAGGAGGCTTACCAGGTTAGTAAACGAAATTCTCTAAACCACAAATACTTTGAGTCGTCCTGGATAATATTCGACTCAAGGGACGCGGTACCCTTATCTATCCCCAGTTTTCACTTGCCAACCTGTCGTCCGTTTCGAATGAGTAATTGCTAATTCATGGCTGGTACAATAGGGCAATGGCGCGCGGCGGACTTCACGCGCACGAGGATCCGAATATTAATATCGACCTGGCCGATTTTGACTGCAGCGAAAGCGAGTTTGAAGGCGACGAGGTAGTGGATTGGAACAGAGTTGCCGAAGAGTTCCACGTTGATCCGATCCCTTACGAGCTCACGCGAACCGTATACGATAACGGTGCGCTTGGTTCCCGCATTGCGAATGAATTTGGCATTTATTGTGACAACCATCACTACGACTTGATAAAAATAACGGATGCAGCAATTGCCAATCTGGCAGATAAGATATATAACTGTCTCAGGGACTGGGGGTGGACTAGCGTCTTTCAACGAGAATCGGTGACCAGTCACCTCCAGTGGATGCTCCAACGAGAGAGGGGCAGCAGAAAGGACTTGAGTTTAACGTCCATAAAGGCAGCGGAAGATCCTCAGCATGTAGAGGTGGTTGGTCTCATCCCAGCTTACAGGGCGTGGATGATCACGGAGGATGTTTCGGTAGACGGGGAAGGTATGACGCCCAACCGCTATCGTATACCTCAGCACCGAGAAGGTGAGGTACCGATGAATGAATATCGCGTAAGTATTTTGAAGTCTCATTAATCTCTCTGTTTCCGGCCTGTCTTGACGTCTAAGTCTTAATGGGTGAGTTCATCCGTAACTCATCTACCCCGAGACACGCCCCCCCCCCCGATTCTTTACTTAAAAAATGCAAATACTAACTCTCGTCATAGTGGTTTGGCGCGGAGGTAATCAGCCCGGTCTTGCCGGCTGGTACTAAGTACGCATCTGATTCTATTCTTCAGGCTTGCCACGTTCTTCGGGACTATTTCCGAATCCACAAGCCCATGGAGGTCTCAACGGGGCTGCACGTGCATCTGGGCCACAAGCACGGATGGAACCTGTTGCACCTCAAGAGATTTGCCACGTTATGGAGCATGGCCGAGGATGCGCTTATCCACGTTCATAGGAAAGACCGGGGTTCTGAGTATATGCAAGCATGGTGCGCCAGTATGCGCCATCGTAGCAAGCTTGCGATGGCGCTCTTTAGCGAGCATGAAATAGTGCGGGCTGTGTGCAGTACCTGTTTACCAACGACGGCCCCGGATACGAAAAGGCGTTACGAAGAAATGATGGAAACTCACATGCCCACATGGCGGCTCTCCGAGGATGACTTGGAGTTCGTCTCACGTATATGGCAATATGAATCGCTCGATTTGTTATGCAATGCTCTTCGAGGTGGAGCCAGCTTGAGAGCAGCTCGAAGCGGAATAGCTTCCTCCTGCAGGCCGGCGGTGCGGATTCGTATAACCGGCGATAAGAGATCCGAGGATGCCAAAGGGGGTGCTCCTCAGACCATAGAAGTGAGAACTATGCATGGGACGCTCGACGGTATTCAGTAAGTCATATCCCCCTCTCCCCCTTTCCCACGAATTTTTTTGGAGGCAAAGATGGCTGACTTGAAGTGATATAGCATAAACCACTGGATTGCTGTGCTAAACCGCATAGTATATTTTGTACGCCGTGCTAGCACGGAGGACTTCTTCGACCTCATGGATGAACTCATTCACTTGTCGAAACTGCCGCATCAGCAGATGGCGTTAAGATTATGGGGAACACTAAGAGCCCTCAAAGTGCCAGAAGCAACAACTTCTTTCTTCAACCACGACAAAAATAGGGTGCACGATGATGCAACTAACCAGGAGTGGTTTACGTATCCCGACAAGGACAAGGTTGACTGGGAGCAGCCGTTCCATGTCCCTGGCCACGGGGCTACGCATGGACCCCGGTGGGATGTAACTTAATATTGTTAGTACATACATACATACATGTGTACATAGTAATTATATGATCTGAGGTCCTTGAATTGGGATTAAAATATCATGATTCGAGCGGGCACTGTAATGCTGCAGGTTTATTATAAAGGTGAAGTCCAAATGCTGATGTAGTACGGTTTGATATTTATGTTAATCAGGGGTATTAGACATGTTAGCTTTAAAGCCACGTTTCTCCAGCCACATATAGTTTGAACCCGCATCCCGGCTCGGCATACTCCGCTGGCCCCAGCTTCCCGGTCCCACCCAAACCTTGATCAGATTTGTCTCCACATCTCCTTTTGTCTGATGACGTACAGACAGGAGGTACGTATACATTCATTGGCCAAGGCAGGCCTGAACGCCTGTAACCTTCAATGTTGCTCTTTCAACAACCTTGGAAATTTGTCTCTGCATGTTTCTCTGCTCCTCCAGTATGTAATGTAAAAACTCTAGTCGTCATCATTGTTCCGTACTTGCGTTGAGCTGGAATGGTAATCCACAATGTTAATTCACCGCTTCAAAACTCCCTAGCTACCGGTCCGAACTTGAAATTATGGCTTCCTTGCTACGCCAGATCGTCGCCGGGCCTCGTGCCAGACATCCCGAGGCAGGATTAGATCTCTGCTACGTTACAGACAATATAATTGCGACGTAAGTATAAGACTAGCTACTTTAGAAAGTGTCAGGCACGTCCAACTGTCTCGTTCGCGAAGCTGACGAGATCCTGTCGTCAGATCCGGTCCATCGCAGACATACCCCCAGCGCGCCTATCGCAATCCGCTCGATCGACTTGTCTCCTTCCTTGATTCGAAGCATGGGAAAAACTGGGCAATATGGGAGTTCCGTGGCGAAGGCACTGGTTATCCGGACGAGCTCGTTTATAACCGAATAAGACACTACCCCTGGCCTGATCACCACCCCCCTCCCTTCAGGCTGGTGCCTATGATTGTCGCAAGTATGCGAAATTGGTTGAACGGGAATGATCTCGATGCTGACGGTGTCGGCACATCGGACGAAAAGAAGAATTTAGTGGGAAAGGTCCTAGATACGTGGAAGGATAAGAAGAGTAGCCGAGTAGCTGTAGTGCATTGCAAGGCTGGGAAAGGCCGTAGCGGAACCATGGCTTGCAGCTATCTCATCGCCGAATGCGGCTGGACACCGGAGCAGGCTCTCGCCAGATTCACAGAGCGAAGAATGCGCCCCAAATTTGGTGCCGGCGTGACCATCCCAAGCCAGCTTCGGTGGATAGGATACGTTGATCGCTGGGCAAAAGCGGGAAAGAAGTACCTCGATCGAGAGCTGGAGATCGTTGAGATCCACGTTTGGGGATTACGCTCCGGCGTTAAGCTTTCAGTTGAGGGATTTGTCGAGGGGGGTAGGAAGATTAAGGTCTTCCACACGTTTACGAAAAAAGAACGATTGATAGTCGAAGGTAATGCGCCCGGCGATAGCAGCGTAATGGACATGATTTATGATATGGCAGGCTATGGAACGAACTCTACAGCTGGACAAGAAGTACTTGATGAAGCGAGAAAGGCCGATACTGTGGAGGACGCTGACTCTACAAAATCGCCCCTTGAACAGCCCGCAAGCCAGCCGGCGCCGAAAACAAAGAAAAAAACCATTCCAAAGCTGATTTACAAGGGGCCTAAAACTTCATCTACTAGTTCGCTCCAATCCACCGGTGGCGCGCCGGATGAGGGCGCGAAATCGAAGACCACGGCCCCCGAAAACCCACCGTTACCTTCCAAGGGCGATACCGACCCCGAGCCTGGTGGTATGGCAGTCATCTTCAAGCCTCACAAACCAATCAAGTTACCTAATAGTGATGTGAACATATGCGTCGAGCGACGCAATCGTACGCCTACCGCGATGGGACTTACCATGGTTACCGCGGTGGCTCATGTATGGTTTAATGCCTTCTTTGAGGGCAACGGTCCCGAACAAGACGGCAACCCAGACTGCAACGGAGTCTTCGAGATCGACTGGGATAAGATGGATGGGATTAAGGGGTCGGGTCAGAAAGGCACACGCGCCGCCGACAGGATTGCAGTTGTGTGGAGATCTATTGTATCAGAAGGTGAGGCCGAGGCAAAGGAAGCTGCTATGCCCAGCATCGACTCCCCCGTACCACAGATGCCAGCTGCCGACTGGAAGGGTGGGAACGACGAGGACCCAGACAACGAGAGACACTTAGGCTTACGTGTACAAAGTCCCGACAGCGCAGATGTCAGTCAAGCCAGCAGTATTAAGGGGGAAGTTGTCGGTGAAGCTAAAGACAAGGGTAAGGAGATTCAAGATGCGTTAGTAGCGACGAGATCCGATGTGGGCGAAGAGAAGGACGACGACGACTCGGGGAACGAAACGGCCCAACCCAAAGGATGTGAAGGAAAGCAAAGCGATGACGGCCAACTCGAAGCTTACAAGGATAAACTACCCAAGCCTGAGGGCAATGAGAAATAGTCTATGAAGCTATGGGACATCATCCATACCTGTAAATATCGACGGATTCGCAACATTAGTGATGCGTATGCCTAGATACTCGCTCGGTTTGCGCCGAGTTAGCGTCAAAGGGTTTATCATTTGGAGCGGCGGCCGAGGTACATCTACGTCTCCGCAAAGTATCATAGTGGTGTGGATGGGTTTCACACCTCATTCGTATACATACACACGATTTATATCATTTACTACGGTGTTGCCCCAACGTTAAACTTGAATCGTAAATCCGAACCTAAATTCGCTTCGGAATCTACTTTCTCGATAGCCCACCGCCAGGGCGAAGATCACGTCGCGTAATGGCTGAAACGAGTGATCTGTCATGGCGATGCCTTCCTTGGTAACTATTTGAGAGCGACCTTCTTTAGCCTCTCGAATAATCTCACCACTTCAATATCAACCCACGGAGCGAGTATTACACCGACAACATCGGCAAGATCGTCACTATCCTAGCTGGACCTCGCTACCTGATTTCACCAGGTGAGTTAGGTAGGTACATGTAGATAAGTAATAAGCTGTCAGGACTATTGCAGCTCACAATTTTACAAGTACATTACATCATGAGCTTGAATTGGTCTAGATCTCTCATATCGTAAGAGGCTCCTTAAGCGGTACGGTGAATAATAATTACTAGTGTTCTCATGGCATCAATTCCAGTAGACAGATTATTGTTATATTTATGACCTAAGGTCGCATAATTCTGGGGGTCTGGGGGACTTACCTATATGTACCTACATGCATACATGTGTACATGTGTATGTACATTGCTGTATAGAGGGACATCACCAGTCGGCTGAGCGGAGATCTTAATACCACTTCGTCACACCCGTTCACTTACAGGCCTTCGATCGGCAACTTCAACTGTAGAAGTTGTTACTGGAAGTCTCGTATTAGGAGCGAAGCCCGAGAACCCTTCCGATCAAACGGGTATATCATGTTTTTTTTCTTCCCGGGCGCCTATAGTCCGATACCCGAAGCGTGATGGGTGTAACAATTATCTACTTGAAGCCTATTCATAGCGTTACACCGCGACCTGGGCAGACTCGCACATGAACGAACACTTCATCCTCTACCTTCTGAAGCGGCTAATCTTCGAGTAACAGAGAACCCGCATCGGGGATCTCTATTTTGGTGGGGGATCGCTTTCGAGCTCGAGACCTGGGGTATCGAGCGCCAAGATGTCAGTGGATAGGAAAAAGAAGCAAAAGAGGTATGTAAAAAGTGCAGAAAGTGCGGTAAGTGGGCGGCGCGCATTGTGGTATTCACGTTGAATGATGGATATTAAACTGATTCTAATTTCAGCATCACGTATAGATAGAAGCTCTGCCAAGTTGCCTCGCTGCCAACTTATATATACTTTCTCAATATAGCGTTACTTGCTTTGCGATGCTCTCGAAGGGCCAGTACTTATAAAAGCTGTGACCAGAATGTTCTTACAATATAGGGCCCCTTTCTTGATTGGATGTACGGACAAATAGGCTTTAGAGTTGCAGATCTGGAACCAAAGGTCGACAGATGCAACTCCTCGTTTCTCGGCTGGAATTTGTTGGGAGCCCCAGCATCAGGTATTGCCCTATCGCAATGTGTTGCATACGGTGTACGGCACTACTGTTTTGGCCCTTCGCGGACTTACTCTCTTTCTCGATCTTGGCCTGAAGTCGTTCGCGCCCGATCTGCCGAGTTTCCGAAGATTGCCGCTACGATGCCATGATATTGGCCGGCTGTCCTTTTTTTTCGGATGAAAAAAGAGACTTTTCGCGCCCGGACAGCTCAAACAACGAACACTTCTCGATTTCTCTCGATTTCGATATTAGGTGATCGTCATCGACACTCAGAATTCCTCATATGGTAGTCTCGCTTCGTCCAGGACTCCGGGACGCCCCCTTCAAGCTTTTTTTTTTTCCTGCGTAACGAGCAAGACAAGTCTTTTTCCAAGAAGATAACGGAGGTTCTTTTTATGCAACCTATATGCCGCCCGCTGATAAAGGTTAAGATCAGCCTCAATTGAGTTTTTCCGTGCCTGGGTGCCTGGCAGATGGATGGCGCCAAGAAAGACAAAGATTTTCCTCAGCCGGTAGCGAATCTTGCATACTTTGCCGCGTACCGTCCCTATCCCCCTTCGAGCCTGGGTGATCGGCACTTGGGTTTCCCATGTTGATGCGGCTATGCAGCTCAAGTGTCGTCCACCACCAATGCTTCTGGAGCTTTCCGCCTTACGGAATGTGGAAACGTACTTCACATGTTTCAAAGGGAATGGAGATCGTAGACTAAATGGTACACCGCGATATAAACTCTCGTCAGGTAGGTGTCCGGTTTCTGGCAGCGGAGGAATTGACGATCACGGGCTTCCAACTTCAACCTGCCATGCCGTGGGGGGGTTTCCTATGCACCACCTAGTATCGGACTACAGTCACATTGCGGTACAAAATGGGTATATCGTACAAAGGGGACGCGGTTCCTATCTTTCACGGCAGGAAAAGACTACATTGATAATTGTTAATAAGTGCTGGGATTCTTATCTCTACCCGAAAAAATCCATGGCCGGAGCTGTAGGTCCTCCGGTCTGGGCAACAGTTTTCTAGCTGACCAAGCTCTCACAATTTTTGTTCTTTTGCTTTAGTCGTTAACACCGTCGCCGGCTTTTTAATAAATGGGAATGCCGGCTACAGTGGTTGGGCTGTAGGGCCAACGAGTTGGTGTTGTACCACTCCACTTGCAGCGAACCCCTTCGATATTGATTTCCAGTTTAGTGCTCGCATATGCACGTCGACTTTAGGTATGGGTGGTAGGCCGACCGGGGTCAGTGATGAACCAATAATCCGACCCATGGGTGTTGACTTGACAGCTTGCAGCATGTGAATTCAACCGTATAATACACCCTCGAATAATGACGAAGCTATTAGACAACGTACTAGAACTCCTAGTCAGCTCGAGCTTACAGATTCTGATACAGAAGCGCTTGTCGCGTCGCCGCGTAAGACGAAGACGTCTAGATCGGTCGAGTTAGATGTTTGATGCTGAATCAGGAATTATTTTCGGACCTGAAACGAAGCGATATCGACTCGGTATTATGATTAGTCGTTTGAAAGCTTTTCAAAGTCGTAACGTGGGGACTAGGATGGCCATTATATATCTGCTTGGCACAAAATGTCACCTCGCCGCGCTTAATTAGTAATAACCGAGTGAACGAACAGCAGTGCAACGCTATATACTTCATCCGCTCTAGGTCATAGTTGCATGATTCGCGACGCGTCGAGAAGCTGCGGGAGGGTATTTCTCAAGAGGCTGATAGGATGGAGTATTCATCAACCCCCCTCGTCACCACCATCTGAAGCTTCAAGTACCTACCTACATGTAGGTATGTATGCGGCTGCACGAGTAGCGCCGGCTGTCGATCTTAGCTCAAAACGCCACTGGCTCGCCTGAGACCCCTGGACGTGCTTCCCTGGTAGCAATATCGAGATAGGAGTAAACCCGGTGGGATTGGTCGAGAAGTCGAGTTTGCCTGGGTTGGCCTCTCTGATAATGAGTTCATATGTGTAAGTGTTACTGCGAGGTTATGTTGTGCTTCAGGAACACTTGTACTTCGTAACGAACACTGCAACTCATATGCCGATCCTTTCTTGCGTGCCGTGCTTCTTGTGGACTGGGCACCACCATATAAAGAGGTCCGCCTGCTCCTCCTGAACTGGTGAGATACCTCGTAGTGTTAGTAGCTTCTCTCACCAACCGCATCCGCAGCTTTCAACTCCCAGTCGACAAGCCGTCACTCACGTCCACATCAATATTAGAAATGGCTCGTTTCTTCGCTGCTCTGCTGGCCGCTGTTGCCATGCTCCAGGTCGGCTCTGCTGCCCCTTACCCCTATACCAACGGGACTGCTCCTGCTGCTCCTGCCGGCCTTACTACTTCACGTGCCGTGAACAGCACTGTGGCGAACGAGGTTCTCAAGCGTCGCCTGCGAGACTTCCCCATCGCCCTTGCCCGACCTTAAGCGAGTTGTTCTCTCTATGTGCCGTCACTGACAACGAATCGACGGCGGGCCGGCTACCCACGAGCGACGGTCCGGATGAGGTAGTCCGGTGGGCGACGTAAAGCCGCCGGACCATCCGCCGAATCAAACTAATTATCACGCTGACGGACGGCGGCACTTGCTGAAGTCCAAATTGATTCGAGCCTCATCCCGACCATTCTACAAAGAAAATGAACCCCCTATTTTGAATTCACGCCAATAGACGATTTTACGACTGCTGGGAAGGACTTTCTGGTTTTGGAGCCTCGGAACCCTGGAGGATGCGGGAGAGAGCTCACTTCGACTACGCTTAATAGCTGGCTTCCGGTATTTGGTTAATGATAGACAAGCAAGTCGGTTACAAAGTGGAGTTGAGCATAGAAATATCATTGGGAGGTTTACTATCCTTCATGTCCGAATTCCAGAACCAATTCAGTTCGTTATAAGTAATTTGACTCCCTCGCTTGTCCTCCCATTTCCGTGGATATTTCCAAGCCTCGAGTGATTCAAGCCGTATAATCAGGTCGCCCTCTTGCCAATATAGAAATTGGGAGATTGAGAAAAGGTTACTTACTAAAGTGATATCATAAGTACTTTGGTAGTTAAAAGCGAATACGAAGAAGACATAGCATTGTATCGTCGTGGCAATATTCCATCTTCTCACGGTGAAGTGGATCCACGAGTTCTATAGAAGTAAGTTGAAGAAAATATTCACCTCTAACTCCAAAGCATCACTTGAGCACATACAACGTTTAGATGAATACTTCTCCTGAACTAACCTCTGGAAGTAGTGAGTACGTATTATCCTCCATGATACCTTATAAACTAACTCTATTACACGGTCACGTAGTTAGTATTGAACCTGCTAGCTTGCCAACTGACGCCATGTAACTCTGAGGCCCTTACCCTTCGTCCATTCTAGTGGGCACCATGGGTCATTTAGTCGGCACTACATCCGTTACCTGTGGTGGGAAACACGTGTGGTTAAGGGATTTCTTATCATTAGCTGTCTGCCCACTTCTCAAGACAGTGGCCAAATTTTCGTTTCACTTAAATTTTATGCTTAAAATCCTAGTATCTCTATTCTCTTAGAGATTGTAATAGCCAAGGCTATATAATGCCGATCCCACACGAGAGTATGTTTCTTCGCGGCTCCCGACTAGTGGAATTTCTACGCAACCGAGCCGCATAAGATTCCGGCAGAATGCAGGAACGGAGCTAAACTACCGCCTACCGCCTCCTTGACCCATGTCTCTGATATGTCAGGTCAAATATCACCATGGACTTCATTATTAGCAAGAGTCTTACTTCGTAAAGATGACCAATTGCAAAAGTCCAAGTTGATCGAACTTGGTCAAAGTGTCACGCCGTGTTGTTATTCGAAGTCTCATATTGAGACTGAATAAGCGAACCTACATTGATACTATTCTACCTAAAGAAGCAAAATAATACGTATATGTAGTCATATCGAAAGGCAAAAGATTAGGAGATATGAAGATTGTCGATAATTGGTCCTTGGCCATTCTTGTGATACCCCCAACTCCTAACCCCTCTCTATATAGCAAATACTAAAGGTTTCCCAATGCTATGAGGACCTTAGGATTCCCGGTAGCCAGTTTTCGGTACAATGAGCCGGAGTGTGTCACTCATCCATTCTTTCGTTCGACCGGGTCTCCCGATCGCAACTTTCGAAACCCTGGGAGACGAAGCGTTAGTATTTTGCCGCCCGCTCGCTGCATCTTCTCCCACGCGATCGCCAATATATGTGTTGCTTATAGCACAACCATTACGGCCGAGGTAGCATTGACGGAGACGGTCACCTCCGTGCCCCTGACATCCAACACGAGGCTGTCGTTCTTCAGGCGGCTATCGGTGCCATTGCTTTCATAAGTCCACTGGAGCCCCGCGTACGACAAGCCTTCTTTAGCCAGCGCGCCGGTAGGGGCGCTTAGGTGGTGGACTTTTACTTGCTTGGTCGTGCTCGGTAGACCCCTCAACGTGAAATCCACTCGTGGCCGGTCTCCGTTTTGCGACGTCCAAAGATGAAGGTTCAAGAGTGCTATTCGTACCAGCTTGCCAGACTCGAATGCCCCATAGGCGATGAATGTACCTCTCCCGTCGTCCCCGACGTCAAGTTCGGCAACCTGTGTCTCACCTCCCTTGCTAATGAAGTCCGCAATGAAGGGTTGGGAGTAAAAGTTGGGGCTCACGGTAGGGGGCCCAGCATCGCTCCCGACTGCGCGCCACATATTGAGGCTGGACATTAGGATTTGCTGCCAATTGACACGTTTCACGTTGACAGTCATGCAGTACAACTGGAAGTCAACGGCCCATAGCGCTGTAGCCAAGTTGCTATCCAATGTACCCTTCCCGCCGCCAACATTGTAACCAGTCTCGGTGAATGCAAACCCGATTTTGTCATGGTTTTTCTGGAGGTATCGGATGTTGGGTACAAAATTGGTGGTCATGTTGTTCACGGTTGTGCTATGGCGCACCCAATCCTGAAGTTGATCCAATGTCTTTGGGCCGTGACCTTGGTAATAGTGGTAAGCTACTTGCTTGATACTGGGGGCAATTTTGTCAAGCCCCTTTTCAAATGCGTCTCGCGTTGGTAGCCCCTGAGCAAAGTTGGCAGCCGAGTCGAGTGCCTGGAATATCTTTTTGTTGTTTAGAGACGGGATCCTCTGCTTCAGGTTGTCGTGGAGAGTGATGTATCTCTTCGCGTATTCAGAGACGCTGAACCATTTGTAGAAGTTTGGTTCGTTTCCTATCTCCAGAGTCTCTAGGTTCTCGATGCCGATGCTGTCCATGCCGGCTTCTGCCCATTTCCAGCTATGGCTTTCGCTTGTATTGCGAAATGGTACCATGAATTCGAATTTTGCCCCCGGCCAGTTTTTGAAAGCTTCGAAGAAGGATGGGCCAATTGTCACGCCCCCTTTCATTTGAGGCTTGAACTTGGTAGCCGGAAAGTTGGTGGGCTCTTTTTGAGTTGAGTTGAAGATGCCATGATCTCCTGATGTCCCACCGACACGGAGCAGAGGCGTTCCACCAGTGCGACTCAATACAGAGTTGACGAGATTTTGAGAGAAACTGTTTGGCTTTCCCTCTTCATCGAATGAATAGCTGTAGAAAGAGGACTGTTCAAAGGCGAAGCCTGGGAACGAAGGGTCAACTTTCTGAGATATGTTAGGGGGAAGGGTGGCCGGGAGATTGATTGTGCGGTTGTACAACTGGCACGAGCCTGAAGACGCTGCGGCGAGGATGATTGTTGCCGTTACTGCGGTATTCGAATACAAGATCATGTTTGCGATAAGAGTAAATCCAAATGAAGGACAATGTGTACAATATGATAATTACTGGGTAGAAGTATTGTGGTACCTATCACTACTTTATATTGGCGGTGTCCCCTTAAAACGCCTTCTGATCGTGGCAAGATTGAATCATTTGGTGTAGATCCCCCTACATCATTATTAGTTGTTCCAGACGTTTGAAGGTGTCCCGAAAATCAATAGGTCTTCATTACGAACGGTTAGCTTCATCCGCCATGTTGCGTGAGCCACAGTGTACTAAGATGGGCTCTTCGAAAGGTAATTCGTCCTAAATACGATGCTTCAGTAGAAGTTGGCCTGGAACCCGAACTTTTATAGCCCCCCGCAATCCCTCGCTTAACGTCGATCATGTAGCTCCAACTATTTAGGGGCATCCCCCTTTGAGGCTTTCAACCCCTTTTCGTGGGCTTATACTATCTTTAGTGAAATTATAGGTCAGGTAAACGAACCGTCGGTTCGTACCTACATACGTTCGGTGAAACTAATATCTCTTGTGCCCCTTAAAACTGGTTTTTCTGAATTAAGAAGGCATCATATTACCTCACCCTCGTCGTATTCTCAGCTCGCTCAACGACTTTACGATCGTTTAACCTACCTACCGTACCATTTACAGCCCGTATCTCTGCTAATTAAGCAGATCGTGAAGAAGACCTAGGAAATGAGAAATTTCTCCCATAAGTTGATCCATACCTTAAGTATTCAGTTACTACTCCAGTCCAAGATAACTAACAATAGACTGGCCGTGCCATCACCAGGTATTGACGACGCGTAAGGCTTCTATATGACAATCAGACTAAATGGAGGTGCCAGACTGGTTGTAATGTCAACTTGCGGAGGTCACGCATAGCATGACGCAGGGGCAAGGCTCCTGGTATTACTATTCTTGCCGAGATTAGCTACGATAATGGCATATGACTCTGCCTCGAAAATGCTCTTGTAGGCCCCATGCACCCTCTACAGTTTCTACCGCGGAAAATCAACTAGGGGCGTTTATGAGTAATGGTTAACTATAAGTTATTAAGTAGAGTTCGGAGCTTTGGCATAAACACAACACACTTAAAGACTATCAATCCGTGACTACGATTGCTGTTGGAAAAGGTACTAATTAGGGTCATAATATTTTAATTTCACAAATTTTCGTTATTTTGGAAGATAAAAAGATGCGGTTTTTACAAGGAATGTTTTGTATCAAGACTCATCCGTTGACACTCTCCCCTCGTCCCTGTTATAATATTGATAGTGTGCTAACCTGAATGGTATATGATAATACGGTTGCATTTGTCGCCAAGAGTTCTGTTATAGATGCGGGGACGGCGTTGATATCTTTATAGAACATTATTGCTGGACCGATTCCGAGGATGAAGGCGAGGACAATCGGGTTGTGGACTTGAATGAGGTCACGGACTCTCTCGGGGATATCGCTATTGTTTCCGGTACACACAAGACGACGAATAATTCTAAATTTTACGGAATCGGCATAGGCGTGGATTATATATAATGTCAATCGATTCTTTCTACCCACTCTCTTATACAATGAAATTCGCTAAATATGGACTTGCTATCTTTTTCATAGTTCGTTGACATAGCTCTTCGAGGATACTTTGCAGCCAAGGATGATTACGGGCCGGCGGTGTGGTACAGGGAGGCGCTAAATACTTGCCCATTTAGGCCATCGTCTCACCTCTCATTCGCTGCCTCCATGCCACCACCCCCCTGCCCGTTGTCGACGGGACGCTCACTTGGTCGCACCTACATATGTGTGCGATGAGTTAACTTATGAAGTAGGGAAAGGGAATTTCAGATATGTTCAGGATGGAAATCTCAATATGTACACAGAAGCCAAGGGCAGGAGGTAATGGCGACCTAATGGTGCCTCTTAAACTACCACTTAATAAGCCCATCGATGAAATGCGAGGGATTGATGTCAACCCGATTTAGCAGGTACATATAGAACCAGCCCCTTTTACAAGAGTCATACAGTGGCAGGGTCCGGAGGGTCACATCGTAAAAGCCATACTTCAATCTCTTCGCATGTGCTTTCTTCATATTATTCATTTAGTGGCAGACCGGCACAAACGGCACTATCTGCCTCGTCCAGTCCCAGCATAATCAAACCGTAAACGCCAACATGACTATCATGACATCGATCCCGCCATATCCTGTGCCGTGCTCCAACGACTATACCTGGCAGATCACCCCTGATCCGACTTCAGAAGCGACGCCATAGCTTATTTAGCTTGCAATTTAATCGACGACTAGGCCTTCCAGTGCCTGCATGGCCCGAGTTCCTTCCCCCTCAAACCGCGTTACCATAGCCTCGCACTCCTGCTTGAGCTTCTGCTCGGCCTTTTCGGCGTTGTGATAGATCCACTCCTCCACAGTCATCCGCTTCTCGGGACTAGTGAGGTCCGTCCCGCTCTTTAGAAACTTGGCGGCCCCCAGCGCGTTTTCTTTATCCAGCTCTTCGAACACCATGTCGACGTCGACCGCGGTCCAAGGAGCGCTGGTCTGCAAGCCGGCCAAGATGTTGCGCTTAGAAGGGGAGGCCCGGACGGGCGTCACGGCAACCGGAGCTAGGGCAACTCGATTGCTGGTTGCGGTGTTGGAAGGCTTCGAAGACGGAGGTTCGTTCTCGGCGTCGGAGGACTGCGGCGTAGGCGAGGGCGAAACTCCGGCTTGTTTCGCAGCCGGAGCTGGGGATATTACGTGGACGGCCTTCGGTGTTGCCGGAGGCTCGGGTTCATCAGACTCAACCGGAGGTGGGGGTAGTGGTTTATTCGCCAGAGGAGACGGTGCGGCTGCGGAGCTGGAAGGGACCTTTGTTTGCGCCATAGGCATATCCTCCTCCGCAGGAGTGCCGGGGTTAGCGCGGTCAACAGAAGACATTCCTTCGCCTCCAGCTGCTGAATCAGCAAGCTTCTCAGGCTTCGCCTCCAGGTTTACAATAGAAGTCTTTTTACTAGGCCGACCGCGCTTCTTAGGAGCGGCATTCGACAAAATACTTGTGCGGACCACAGTTGCGTTACTGACAATACTCATGTCATGGCCCTCGGCCAACTCATCGACGGCCACTGTCTCCGGGTCTGTCCGAGCCACGGGCTCTGGCTCAGGAGGTTCTTGTCCCTTGGACTTCTTAGTCGTTTGCTTTGAGGCCTTTCTAGTACCACCTTTGCGGCCTTTCTTAGGGACTTGGAGAGCCTCTGTGGGTTCGGCTTCCATCTCGGCTTCCAGTGCTTTCAGTTCAGCATCGACGGCAGCCTCGTCAATCTGGGGAGGCACAGGGTCAAACATAGCATGATCATCGGACGTTTCATCTTGCCTCGTAGCAGCTCCCTTCTTTGTTGCAGCCTTCTTACTCTTCTGCTTGGCTGGAGCTTTCTTACGATCCGAGTCTGAATCAGCCGCAATGTTCTCGTCATCCGATAACGGTCGATCTAGATCAGCCTGCAGTTGCCTATCTAACTCGTCGTCATCCAGCATATGGGCAGCGTCGGACTGCAGGGAGGTAGTTGATATAGTCGACGCCCCAGACACCTTCCTTGTATTACGAGCATTGGTCGACCTGCCCTTCTTGCCTTTTGTTGGAGGTTTAGGAGCAGCATCTATATCGGGCATTTCTTGATCCGGCTCATGTTCTACGACGGATGCTTCGGTGGTATTTGTCTTCCGCGTCCGCGTGGCCCTCTTCTTGGCTGCTGGGGCTTCCGCCGCTGTGAGTACTGAGTCCTCGATAGTATCACTGGCCCGCTTACGCCCACGGGCGGGCTTCGGCGGCGGCGGTGGCGGAGTCGGTTCTTTATCAAGTTCGGGTGCATCTTCGAGCACCTCAACCGCCTCATCTTTTTTAGCTCTGGTCTTCTTGCCTTTCGCAGTTGTACCCTTCTTCGCCCTACTGCGTTTTGTGCCGCCCTGAGTCATAACGGACGTCGTAGTCATAACGCTATCTTCGTGGTCGGGGGGATGTTCAAGTAGTGATGTCATGTCCGATGCCACCGTCGTGGCAATCGATTGTGCGGAGAGTCGAGATGATTGGGAGGCTCTAGCACCCTTGCCTCTTCCCTTCTTCTTAGTTGGCCCTTTTTTATATTGGTCCATCAATGCGAAGAATTGGCAATCCGCAGATCGCTTATAATGTTCATCCCTATTGGCAGTCAATAACAAGGGGGTAAAGACTACGAGGGGAATATTGCTTACAATGGGTTGTCTTTGGGTTCCCAACCATCAAGGGCCAGGGAACAGTACGTGCAAGTTGCCATATCATCCGATTCTGCGGTGGGTGTGTACTTCCAGCCCGCCTCCACAAGCTATGCCGATTTAGTGAGAACTCATAGGAAAGGGGTTGCGGATAGGACCATCCATACCTGCTTGGTCTTACATTTCCAGCCTCTCTTTCCTTCATGTGGCCAACGTCCCCCGAACGTGGCTTTCCGCGCCTCGACCATCGCACTATCAGTAGGATCATCCAATGCATAATCTCCCAGACCCGCATCAATGGCAGCTACGATAGCCCAACCACAGTGAGGAGACAGTCGTAGGTGCTCCTCCAAGGGGCTATCGTTATCCTCCCATCCCGCGAAAGACTTAAGGCAAAGAAAGCACACGGTGTTGTCGGGAGCTTCGTGGGTCGGTTCGAAGTAGAATCCGGCATGGGCGAACTTCAAAGATGCAATTGTTAGTGCTTGTAGGGTGGAAAGAAAGAGTTTTTATATACGCGTAGGATTGCTTACCTGGGCAGGATCTAATTGTTTGTGTGGCCAGGTAACTGATTTTGTAGCCTTGCCTTTGGCATTGGATGGCCGCCGCGCAACTGGATGCGCAGACTTGAATGAAGCCAATCTGCCATCGTATGTAAAGAATTGGTTGGAGATCTCGTCGTCCTCCATTATTTAAGAGACCCCCCGTGGAGTGTTTAGTCGGCAAAAGGCCTAATCGGTGTAACTAGTATTCGAACCCAGCGTAATCCAGATGTGTTTGTTTGCGCGTCGCGAACAGGGTATTCGAGATCGGAGGGTAACGATTTGTTCTTGCATGCGTAGAGGAAATAGTCGTAGTCGTATATTGAAAGGTACGGGGTATAGCGAGACAGGGAATTAGAAGGGCAAGCAATTGCTTGAATTTCGGTTGAGTTGCAATTTGCAAGGTAAGAAATTTAGTTACGAGTGAAGGTGATGATGATGGTACTAGGTAATCTGTGGATGTCGACGGGTTCACTTATTGGTTGATTGACCGCGTTCTGTTTACTTTGAACTGTGGGTCCGCCGCCCACCAATTGGCATTGCTGCCATTGCATGGTGCCAATGTTCTCCCCGCCGTCACAACACTTACATAATCAACCACGGAGCTTAACAGCCACATTACGCCGCCCTTCTCTGCAATCGAGAAACAGACCATCATTCCAATCACACGGTGATGAATGGCCTTTAAGCCATTTGGTCACTTGGTCACTGCCTGGTTCGTAGTCGCAGATATGAATACCTAGGTATTGATATACGACTTTGTATAATGCAAGGTGCCTCCAAAATACAGGTAGATACTGCTCCCTAGTTAGAAAGGGGCTAGGACTAATAACATTTTACAGGATAATTAAGGGGGATCCTAAAAAGGGGTAAGGTACATCGCCTAACAACTTATTATCGCCCAAACCTTCAATTTCAAAGCCAACAGCGGATCAAGAGACCATGATGTGAACAAAAAACATATTGTATAATCTTAAGGAGCAGGGCATAGATTTTCCCTTAGAGTTCAGAGCCATGACGCCTCTGATCATCGTGATCATTAATCTTGAAACCTCTGGGAACGGTATGTGTGAAAACTCCATGGGGATCAACTCTCTTACGGACTTCTCTCAATCGCTTGAGGCTTTCTTCACCATAGCTAGAGATAGGGTCCTGCCAGGGAGCTGCATAATTAAGGTAAACCCAAGGATCATACGCATTTTGCTCTTGCGCTTCGTCCTTAACAGCAGATATAAACTTCTGAGATGCGGCCTCTACTTTCTGTTTGTCCGCGACGCGTTTGAAGCTCGCTGTCAACAGCATGACAACTAGGGGCTTTGTCCGCTTACCAAGCCCTAAGGAGTTTGCACTTGCGCCTTTCGCATAGATCGCCGGAGGCAAAGGTTCTAGTGATAGACTCCAAGTAATGCCAGATACGCCCTTGATTTCCGATAGGCTCTCCTGCCAGAGGCCATGCGTGGCGTTAAGCATATACGCAGTCGATTCGAAAGTGAGCACAGCAGATGTCTGACTAGGGTGAATGACATGTTAGTGATTCGATGCTTATGGAATTTCGCGTCAAAGGTCCATATTTACCACAATCCCTTGGGCTGCGCGCCGCCTCCTTCCAGCGAAAGGTCAGCTATCTTGGTCAAGCGCATCGTGCTGTAGTAGCGTGGCAGGTTCATAACCGGTTCGAACACAGGTGGGTTAGCCTCGGGTCTTGTGTATTCGATTTCATTGATGATGAGGTTGACGGGAAGTATGCCTATAATGGTCGAATAAGCAAATATGAGTATCTGCGACGCATGCTCATCATATGCGTCTACGGAGTTGAGCTGAATGAATGCATCGATTTGGTCCTTCAAGGTTGATGCAGGGTGGTAGATCATCCCACCCCATATTTGACCTTGCTCAAAGGTATCGAGGTCGACTCTGGTCACAACACCAAAATTGTTGGTGCCACCGCGAAGAGCGACAAGAAGATCCGGATCAGTCTTTGCGTCGACAATGGACCCATTAGCAAGGACAATTTGAAAGTTCGAGACAGAGTCGCATGTGAAGCCATAGCGCGGAGAAGAATAAGAAATGCCACCACCGAGTGTTAATCCCCCAACGCCGACATTGGCAGCTCGGCCTCCATTTACACTAAGGCCAAGCGGATCAAGCTGAGCATACACGACATCCCAGGTAGCGCCGACGCCGATAGAAGCTAAGGAGCGGTCGTCGTTTACGGAGACGGTGTTAAGAGCTCGTAAGTCTATCGTGACTCCGCCGTCGATACTTGACCCGAAGCCCATGTGCCCACCGGAGCGGACGGCGAATTGGCAAGCCTTATCAGGATAGCCGAGGTCTGTTGCTGTGATAGTCAATGTCTTGATTGTGGCTGAGACATCTTCCGCTGTCTCCGGAGAGACGATACAAAGAGGGGTAGTTTCTGAGCTGTCGAGAGAGTAGTAGGATCCCAGAGAAGAGGAGTATGTTACACTCCCAGGGAGAGACACCTTGCTGCCGAGTGAAGAGAGAAGAGCCAAGCACTTTACACATGTTAATAGGAATAGTCGCCAACTTGGATACGGGTTAGTTGAACTTACACAGGGCCCGCTATGGCCCGTCGGGGCGGTGGTGTTTTGCGCAAACCACCAATCAAAGAGTTGGGACATGGTTGGAGGGAAAGGGTTTTAGTGCAGGTGCGCTCAAAATGGGAAATAAAAAGAATGCTGCTGCCACCTGAAGACAGGATGTGGCCAGGGTTTCGCAGCTTGAGGATAACAGCTTGCCTAAAGTAATAATATAGGTACGTAGAAGTCGTGTAAAACTGCCTTGTAACTCACTTTGGCAACGAAGTCCTACGTACGTCGGATATGGGAACCTATTTCGAGATCTTTTAGATGTTGGTGGTGTGTACCAGGTTACGATGAAAATCTACCAAAAGTTACCACAGCCGAGACAACAACCCCACGCCATCAAATATGCGGTGTAACCAGACAGCAATTCTTCCTGCTTTTCGGGTCCTACATGTGGCGGAACGACTCGCATACCTGGTACCTGGTACCGTCGCTGAATGCTTCCGCCCCGGGCGAAACGATCCTATGTATGCGACCTTGAGAGTTTATGGGTGGGAACCCACCATCCATTCATATGCTTTTCAAGTCGGGCGGCTGGGCCCATTCATTGCATGGCTCGTACGCTGCGAGACATGTTGGTCCTAGAGTTAGTGAGCCTGGTTAAGCCTTTTTCCGCTGCCGGCCAATGGTATGCCGACAAATCCTATGTTCCATTAGACTCATGGACTCGCCTGGCTTAGATTAAGGTCAGATCCAAGACTTACCAGACCATACCGACCTTCCAGTATAGCATTGCAACGAAGCAATTGGAGGTCTGATATCGTTAGTGGCGTTGCTGATCGCCTGCATGATCACTCGCATCCGACAGTCATCTCGGACTTCGACCGGTGAAGGATTCCGTGTATGTTACCTACCTCCCGTACGTTGGCTTTGCTATTGACGTTGCAATATTGGGGGAGTCATAGAGTCTAGCCATCGTTGTTTTCACTGCTAGCTATTTCTGTATAGCCACTTCCACCGGCCTGAGATATCGTGACTTTGACTATTAGAAACCACTGGATCGAAAGTAAGCTGGTCTTCTTATAACTCTTGTAGCTGCCCAATTCAAGTCATGCCCAATCCTTCAGCGCAGACTCGCCAGCTTTCAATTGTACATAGTCCAGAGTCTCTCTCCATAATAAACCTTGCTTGACAGTATCTCGGGCCTCAGCGCTCATGTCTGCCTTTTCCGATCCATTCAGATATGCTCCTTTGCCTAGACTAGAATCAAAAGTGGCTCCTAGAACGTCTCCAGCTGACTTTCGAGGCGTACGGAGAGGACCATTGGGTGATAGCCACACCGACACACCAGCGAAAAGAGGCATGATAATCTTAAAGAGTACCACTCGCATGGCCCAGGGACCCCTTCGGACCAGATTACTAGGCATCGTACCTGGATCTACGCCAATGATAGACACTTTGCTGAAAGTGGAATCCGCATCAAGCCGGCGTTGCAGTTCTCCGCTGTTATTAAGATGTCAGCACTTCGAATGGAGAATGCCGAAGCGTTATGCATACATACATCATCATTAATTCGCACATCTTCGCAGCTGCGTACCGTCTGAAACCAGCACACCACGACGGATCGTCCTCCGTAGTACTCCAGGTACCCCTCGCCACGGGTTCGGTGCTGTCTTGGAATATCGTCTTCCATTTTGGGTCCTTGAACTGACCTCCTGAGTTGTTTTGCTTAGCTTGGGAGCTATAGCGAGTTAGTATGACCAGTATAGAAACTAGCAGTTAAACTTGGCTTACTCGTGTGCCAAACTCCCAATCACAACAATTCTGCCCGACTCGCGATCCATGCTTTGTAAAAGCATCATTGTTAAGAGCCAATGACTTAAGTAATTGACCATGAATGTCATATCGAAACCATCCTTGGTCCAAGTCTGTGTGTTAAACTCTTGCCAGCCCGCGTTGAGGATGAGTGCGCGAATTGGAGGGATGTCGGCTGCAGTGACACGCGCATTGATAGTCGCTGCAATATCGCGCACGCTCTTCAAATCGGCGAGATCAAGGGACAGAATGTCGTGACTATGAGAATGAGACGCTCCCGTTGTATGTAGGGCATGGGTCAAGGCCGGGACGGCGGCGGCGTCTCTAGCTGTATAGATACCATGATGTGCTGCGAACTCTGGCGTCGAAACGATCTTAGATACAATAGCACTACCAAGGCTGCCATTAGCGCCTGTAAGGACAATGGTTCCCTTTGAGGCCGCCATCTTTAGCGATGTTCTTTAAAGTGAGTTGAATGTGCGGGTGCCTGTCGTTATTTGACAGGCTCGCATAACACTCTCGTTGCTTTGGGTGGGTGGTACTGAAACGAGGCAGGCTATGGGGGTAGATGGACTTGACGGCTTTGTCATTTTGGACACCTTGGCGTTTCATTGCAATTAAATGGCCCTTACATAGGTACCTCCTAGATACCTACATGTAGGTAGGTACATGTATCTAGGTACCTACCAAGAAGATCTCTACATAGTATCTTAGAAGGTATGTAACTCCTCACATTTAAAGCTACAGTCCATGTAAGGGCAAAACTAACTAATAAGCACCACTACCCATGTCTACGTATTACGACTTGTTGGTCCATATGAGAGACAAACCTCCTAGGTGTTCACTCACCTAAAATCTTCGAGCCTGAGGTTTTCATTACTCACATCGTCGCCATGATGGATGTAAATAGCATAGGCATTGTTATCCTCTTTGAAAATTTTCTAGTTTTAATGATTACATCCAATTTTGATGGGGTGAAGAATCACATAGGACAGCTTATTTTATGGGTTATATGTGATATAGGGGATGCCATTTTCAGATCTTAAAACTTCTAGTCTTGAAGGCTCTTATGTTATGTAGGCATTATTTGTATGCAATATCTAGTGTCACGCTTACATCCGCATTTAATGGATAAGCAGCTGACTTGATGTGACCATGCTGCTATACCCTGGAATCAACAGAGGCTTTAAGGATTGACTTTCGTTGCCTCAGATTTAGTACTATGAGGCTCAGCGGCATCCCATGACATGAAGCATCTTTCAACTAGTAGTTGGCTACTAACATCGTCTAAATCCGATATGTCATGCCCGGGGGAAGAATTTTCATTAAGGCTAGAACAAAATCTATAACTATATGTAGGATTTAAGACGCGAATATTGAATATCCCAAGAGCCAATACTACGAATTATTGACCGATTACTGGACCAATCGGTATGTCTCACGAGAGTATGCCGTAGAGGGTACCGCTGTTAGTTGGAGCTCACATAAGATTGGTTGGAAGTCGCCTCATACAAGACTCAATTAAAATAGTAACAGGCTATTCGACCGAGCCTCAAGTATGACATAGATGCTGACATAAAAGTGATATTGAAATCTTTTAGGATATCCGTAAGATACCAATCACAGCTTCTGGGTAAGATTTAATCCGAGTCTGGCAAGGTGAAGGCAGTAATGCTGATGATGATAGATCATATGACCCAATTCCTTAGCTACCTGGTCAGCAATATTGAGGTCGACTCTCAGAGCTACGACGACTTAGACTAGGAAGTATTCGGTCAGCTACCTATCACAGAGCACTTACAGAGACAAGTTGGCCTCATGATGAGTCTGGAACTTCGCAAATACGTAGAGGAGACCAACAGGTGCCAGATATTGTGTGGCAATTCAACCTAATAGTATGAACCACAGGATGCGGTCAACTACATTCATCGTATAACGCCGGAATTAGTTCTCACTATGGGTGCTTGTCCTATGGAATACGACCGGAGGGGGTGATAATCACAGGAAAGAAGTCTGAGGGAAATATATAAATGAGGAGCTTCGCCGCCAGAGAGATGCCAGAATCACCAGTCACAACATCATCAACATCAAGCTCCAACAACAATCTATTATACACTTCGACAGTCTCCTATAACAGAACTACAGATCAGTCACAATGGGTTTCACTCACTACTCCGGCCCCGCCTCCAACTTCCCTGGCAAGGACCAGTGGAAGTCCTTTGAGGAGATCTTCAACGCCAACAAGTCCCAGATGTTCGCTACCGGCGACACTGGTGAGGATGTCGGCCGTATCTGGAACGCCGTGAACGAGTGTGCCAAGCTCGGTGTCGAGGAGCGGTAGGTTTATGAAACCGAGATAAACCAGTTTCTATAAGCATATCTAACCAATCTTAGTGTCATCTTCGCCATCATCATGCAGGAGAGCACCGGTAACGTCGGTGTCCAGACCACCACCAACGCCGACGGCCACTTCACCGCCGGCCTCATGCAGTGCGACGGCAGCCCCGGTTTCCCCGGCAAGCACGGTCTCTCCCAGGTAGGCAGTTCCTCCAAGAATAACCCCCATCTCGCCCAAATTATTAAGTCTGGGAGAACAAACTAACAAATCCGAAGGACCAAATCACCTCCATGGTCCGCGCCGGCACCCAACACTTCAAGCAGAACCTAGTCGACTTCGGCAACGCCGACACCGCCGAGTGCATCTACAAGGCCCTGCGCGAGTACAACTCGGGCTCTGTCAACCCCAACGACCTCAGCGACGGCCGCGGCGCCACCGCCTCCTACGTCTCCGACATCGCCAACCGTCTCCTCGGCCGCACCAACTAAGCCCCCTGAGAGGACAAAAAACCAGGGCCGATGCTACTAATAGGAAGCGAGCGAAGGGAGAGAGATATGTGTATAGAAGTTTTTGGATAGAATGTTGGAGAAAGAGCGATTCTGAACATAGTAGGTAAAAACACATTCATTTGTATATAACAGTCCGAGTAATATAATCTTTATTACCGATACCAGGCTCTGTCGTGTCTCTTCTGCTTAGTAAAACTTCCAATTAGAATGAATACCTATAAAGGCAAGTGATAATAATGATCTCATACTAATCTGCGAGCTTACTCGGTTTCTAACCGCCCCTTTTTCTTCTCAGTTGATTTCAGTATTTCTAAGTATATCTAAAACACACCTCATCGTTAGCAAAACTAAAGAATGGCGCCTCAAGTCTACGGTGAGTAGATGGTTCAATTCAAAGCGGTTAATTCATTTGAGAGACCTTCCGAGATATTGAAAACGCTATACGTTCTATCTATCTGCCTCCGTTAAGGGTCAAGGCTCGACCTCGTACAGCGTTTCTTGTCTCTTCTTTTGTGATTACGTGCGTTAATTTTGGCTCAGCATATGACAATTATCCCTTAGGTACCTAGGTAGGTTGCTTTTCTTCCAACTTTGTCATGCTGTGACAAGTCGTATTTCCTAGACGGCAAATGGATAGGGGTAGAATAGGACATGTGTTCTATGTATTCTTAATTAATATACCGCGTTTAATACCATGCACTACTTCCAAAGACTCTGTCATGTCTTTAGCTAGACTCTTAGCAAGACTAATTGACAGCTATATTGTCAAACCAGAAAAGTAGTTTCGAACGACAAAGTAGGTATTATACTCGTCAAGAGGTGGCGGAATGGCGTTTACATAATCACCAGGACACACTCATGATGCAAAGCAGTTGGCCGACCCAGATCTAGTTAAAAAGCAACGACTTTATTGTGGTAGTCTAACTGCCATATAAGAATCGACAGAGGAACCGGGAGGCTCACTAGTATAAGATATACCCACCTGCAAGCTTGCAATGTACCCCTCTACTCTACTGGCCCCAAATCCTGACTTTATCTTCGCTTTGCCGTATTCTCTTATGCGGCAGCAGTCAGGCCGAGCTCCGCGTAAAAAGCGTCACTACTAGGCTTCCTGCCTAGGAACTGCTCAAGTGTGATCATCTCGTCTTGACTCCCGCCACGCTCAAGCACAGTATGACGGTATCTACGACCTTCCTTTCCGTTCATCGGGTCCTTTTTGAAGACCGAATAGAACATGTCCGTGCTGTAGACCTCTGAAGATAGATAGCCGTAGTATCCCGCGTCATATCCTCCTATTAAATGACCGAACGTAGATTGGCCGTTGCCCCAATTGCTTTGTGGTGCTGTCAGTGGATGTGATAACTGGAAAACAAGATTAGAAAAAAAAACGTACCTTGGTTCACCAAGAGCCTCGGGGCCGTCAAGGCCGGCAATCTGTGTCCGGAGATCGTTGTATATCGCACTGAAATCCATGTTCTCCAGCTCCTCGTGGGTATTAGGCGAGTGGACCGTCATGTCGAAGATGCCGAAATGTAATTGTCTGAGGTTGAATAATGCGTCGTTCACGTGTTTCGTGGAAATCTGTTTCTCGATCAATTCATCGGGAATTTTCTCACCGGTCTCATAATGGTTGGAGAGGGCCTTCAGCTGACTAGGCGTCCAGCACCAGTTTTCAAGCATCTGACTTGGGGCTTCGACGAAGTCTCTAACCGTCGATGTCCCATGGAATCTACTGTAGGTGCATCGTCCAGCCAGATCATGAATACCATGTCCGAGCTCGTGGAACAAAGTGACCACTTCATCGTGCTTTAGTAGAGAGGGCTTCTTTTCTGTCGGCTTGGAGAAGTTGCATACTAGGGCTGTGGCGGGATACCTGCGCGTGCCGTCCTTCTTTAGGTAGCCAGGTTGTAGGTTGAAGTTAGCAGCATGGCCATACTTGCCTTGTCGGGGATGTAAGTCGAGATAGAGATAGCCGACAAAGCCATCTCCCTCGGAGCTATCATCCCACACAGAAAACACGATTACATCCTCGTGCCAGGCGATGTCTTCGGCTTTGCCAGTCGGAGATAGTCTTTTTCGCTCGTCGGTGTCCAACTCCACAAACACTAGACCGAATAGTTCTTCGAAGATGTGTAGCATTCCCCGAACGGTGCTTTGAAGCGGGAAATATTCAGCGATTTTGGTCTCATCGATGCTGTATTCTTGCTCCACCATCATACGGTCGTAGAAGCGATGGTCCCAGAGGTAATAATTTCCATCTGGCTTCAACCCCCTTGATTCCTCGTCCTTCTTTTTAAGTTCCAGCAGGTGACTTTTCTCCTTCTGGCCACCTGGTGCAAGGCGTGTTCGAAGATCCGATAGGAAGGCGTTGACTGTGGCCGGCTCCTTAGCCATCTTCTCTTCTATACGGAAAGCGGCGTGATTCGGGTAACCCAGTAGCCTGGCCGCTTCATCACGTAGCAGGACGGCCTCTTTGAAAAGAGGGACGTTCTGATTGGTCTGTTCACGCGCGTTAGTCAACTCCGCCCTTGGGGACACTACAGTTGAGTACATAAGGAGATAGAGGGCCGTAGCATACCTTGTTCTCGTTCGCAATGAAGACCTTCTTCCTTGTCTCTGGGTTCTTGGCGAACTTTAGGGTAGGGAAGAGGTCAGGATACTTAAAGCTGAGCTTAACCTTTCCTTCGTTCTCGCCCGTGCCCTTTTCTAGACCATCAACCACGTCACTGGGAACACCATCTAGCTCTTCTTTTGTGAACCATAGACCCCCATTCTCCTCATTGAGATTCTTCTGGAATTGGATAGCAATCTGACTCAGACGCTTCTTGATCTCCTTGAAGCGGTCTCGCTGAGGACCCTTAGGTAGTCCTAGCCCGTTCCTGATATAACCTTTACGCTCCTTTTCGAGCAGTCGCAAACTTTCGGCATCGAGGTTAGGCTCCTTACTCTTTTGGGCTAGGAAAGCAGCATCGACAAGTTTGTAAACGTCCTCGCGCATGTTGCACTCAATGGAGAATTCATCCATGATCTTCTCGGCTTCGGTGGAGGCATTGCGCAGGTCGGGGTCGGCAGAAACGTACTGATAGAAGCCGAGAATCCTAGTGCTCAGCTGCGAATGGTTCTCGTCTTCTGCCATAGGCGCAATAATTGAAGCGAATGTTGCCTTGTCCGCAGGCACCTTTGCAACGATGTCATCCAGCAAAGACCGCGTGGTGTCGCATATAGCCTTGGCATCGCTCACAATGGACTCCTTCGTACCCGTGAAGGTCGGCGGAGCTTGAGGAGGGTTCTTATACTTGTCGGGAGCCATGATTGCGGTTACGATGGACCGATCCGGAATAGATGAGCGGCCGAAGGGAAATAAAGTTGTCGACGTAGAAGGTTTTGGACGTAGCTGATTTAATAATGAAGTGAGGCGAGAGACGGCTCTTGGAGTAGCCAGATTGAAGTAGATGGCAAGGAGAAGAACGAGGAAGGAAGTTATGAGGAGGAGGGACCGACGAGGACGTATAAAAGCAGTCTTCCTCGAACCCGCCAGTATCACGAGGCTCCTTTAGAGTCCAATTGGATATGACTGTGGATGAGCAAGGGCGGGGGGCGTATTGTATTGGATTGGTCCGGCGAGGTACAGGGCACGGCAGGTCTAATGCAAATGTGCTGTTTCGGAATGTCGAATTGATTTGATTAGGTTTGCTAGATGCAGGTGACTCTGTAGCTATCCACCTCAGGTATGTGCCAAATGTATGGCTCAGTATTCGAATAGCCTGATTATTGTGTTCTGGTGTGTGTGTTCTGATTGTATGTACATGTAGAAGCTTGCATGGAGCTGATGGAGCTAAAGGACGCCGATCGTGACGAAGCCAAGGGCCGAGGCGCCCCGCAGCTACCCACCTAACACTTCCCTAGGATTGCGGGAGGCTACACCGAAGGAAGGTACTTGTTTCGTAGAAAGGACGAGGTACTTACTCTTCCACCTGCACCAGTACCTAGGCACACGTGCGTTTCTGTGTCGCAAATTAAGAGGCAGGTACCTGTGGCATTGTACTACAATAGGTAGAAGTTTAACGGGTGAGCAATTACAAGCAGCTGGCAATACCTAGTACTTAAGCATCATGGATCATTGGAAAATATCATTCCCCTGAATTCGAGAGAGAGAGCAGTTCTAGAAATGGTACGAATAGAAGCTGTGAGTATCTATCTCCCATACCTACATGTAGGTATGTATGACTTATAGTCAGACTACACGTATCATAAAAGACCAAATAGGCCTACCCAATTTCATATACTCCCGTCAATGAACAAACGCCATGTCATCTCCCAGCCGTGCCATGCGATGTGATGCATTGATGCCCTCCATTCCTACGCAGGTGTTGCCGGTACATCTAACAATTTCTGCGCCTCTAAACTCCGGCTTCCATCAATACCTAGTATGAGAGCGTGATCTGTTTTAGTTGGCCAGGATCGTTCGGACAAGTTCTGGGTCACGTCAGCCATTATCCTCATCTCTCTCGGAATGTAGCGGGGCGTTGCGTCTGGCGTACTCACCGGTATAGTTGACTTGTCCTGAGCTGGTATCGACAGCCTTGAGTAGCTCGTCCACCTCCTCATCAGTCATCTTCTCGCCCAGGTTTGTCAGGATGTATTTGAGCTGGCCAACACCGATAAAGCCCGTCATGTCCTTATCGAAGACTTGGAAGCCACGGCAGTACTCGTCGGGCTCGCCGGGATCGCGGAAGCCACCTGGTCGGTTAAGGATTTTTGAGAAGGTCTCGAAGTCAACTAAAATCCCGCCATCATATATTAGCGAATTTGCACTTCAAATGTATGAACCGTGCTTGCGGCGCAAGGTTGTTCAATAGGGGGTTCGCAAATTGCGCCCGCAGACAAAATTAGCAATAAGTTACTCACAGTCGCCGCCAACATTTCGCTCCAGGTCTCTGATTTCGGCCAGGGTAGGGTTCTGTCCACAAGCGCGCAGGAGATCACCAAGGCTGTCGAGAGAAACACGGCCATTGCCTCGCTTGTCGAATAAGGAGAAAGCTTCCTTGTAGTTGGTCGAAGCCTGAGCGTCGTTAGCGGTCATCTTGACGATTCACTATAATTTTGAATTCTCGTAACAATCGTATGCGAAAGTAGAGCAATCGTAAGATAATGGAGGAAACGGGAGGATCAAATATGTGGCTAGAGCTATAGATCGGGTCCGTTGTCGAATTTTTGTTTTGGCTTTGTTTCCGGGGAGGCCGCGGAGGATATTGGAAAGGAACACCGATAGTAACCCCTTAGATGCGGCGCTGTTGCACACTGCCAGCTGCAAACACTGTCGCAATTACTGCAAAAGGATGCTGACTGGTCACTCCTAATCACGTAACAACCGCACTAAACCAGGATTTAGGGGGTTACGAGGGGCACCAAGCCAGTCCTCTGTTTACATCCAACAATAAGGTAAGGAGAAGGAGATTGACAGGAATAACTCACCATTGTGACGTGTTTGACTGCGGAAACGGATGCGAATTGATTTAACAACGTTGAAGAAAAGAGTCGGTATTCTTGGTGATATTTTCTGGAGGTGTGTAAAAGCGGTGGTCAAAGTAATAATAAGAAAAGTTGTTAACGGAAATGAAACAGTCAAATTGAGTTGCCCCCTAGCTAGTGCAGTCCATGCGCACCTGGCTTTCAATGTGGATCAATTGGGTTTCTGGCATTGACGGGGCAACGGCGTCCACTTAGGTTAGTCATGCATTGTCTGTACTGTGTTTTATTTGGTCAATGGTCAATTTTCAGGTGGGGCAGTGACACACCGCCAAAAACAAGAAACATCGAACCAATACCGATCCTGCTATCCAGTATTCCGTATCAATCTCCAAATCTCTATCCGTAATCTACTAATAATTTGCTTATATTCAAGAACCTTACCTTAATCCTGATTTCTATTAAATACTACCACGATCGTCTAGCCTATGATATAATGTAATATTTCCAAAAACAAGTGCTTTGTAGCATCATACCATGTACGATGCGAGTAGAGTGCATACACGGCTACACCTTACCTTACCGTACAAGTCTCCTCTAGGGCTCTAATTGGGAACACTGCCGATTTGTCTTCCACTTACACATTGATAATCAACGGTATGGTTGGTGTACCTGGATCTGTGCCACCACTGCTGCCGTGTAGCATCACCGGCGTCTGGCCATCAGAATGTAGGTACCCCAATCATTCACAACTTCCGCCTCTCGCCATCGATCGCCCATGGCCTTCCACTCAGGTACCGCATCGACCATGCGATCCCACATCGTATCGAGTATATCACCATCGCCGCCGTCTGCTCGACTCTTGATTTCTGGATAGGCTTCTTTCCAACCGTTGTAACAGCTGAACGTCTTCAAATATCCCTCCACCTCGCCAAGTTTCATCTTCTTCGTTAACCAGCGAGCCTCTTCCGTCCCGTCCTCGCCAGGCTCGTGTTCCAGTCTCGTTATTTCCGTCCAGTCGGTGTCGGGCGGCTGTACGCTGCGCAGCAAATCGCGTAAGATATTCCGTCCGGGCTGCTCCCAATATGGACCCATTCCCTCTATCCCCGGCGCCACTTCGCCGAATCCGTAGACGAACTGCTCCATGATTTTGGTGGCCTGCTCGGCCCCGAGTAACACATTGTCCTTGTATCCCCAGAACGCAACTGTACCTCCGGGACGTACCACCCGGGCAAGATTAGGCCATACCTTATCGTAGTCGAACCAATGTGCCGCTTGACCTGCCACGGCCATGTCTACGGCTCCATCGGATAAGAAGCTCAAGTCCTCGGCGCCGCCTTGGCGGAACGTGATCTCGGGATCAGTCGTTGTTTGTTGCGCTTGCGCTATCATCCCGGCCGACGGGTCAATGGCGATGACTGATTTGAAATGCGGCCTGAGGGAGCGTGCGATGAGGCCATGACCACATCCAAGATCTAGTAACGTCCCACCCGGTTGGGGTAGTTTATGATAGTTCAGGACGGTGCGAAACAGCGATGGCGGGTAAGACGGCCGAAAAGCCGCGTACGCCTTTGCTGAGAAGGTCTGTCGGCTGTATATCTGTCAGCGAGAAGCCTTTGAAAGGAAGGTCGTAACTGACGCGAATGTCGCCATGTTGTGCATACGGCTCCACCAACTGAGAATAAGTTGAGCTCTGGATCTTGGTATACAGAAGTACCCTGG
This sequence comes from Hypomontagnella submonticulosa, assembly GCA_022984865.1. Classification (NCBI taxonomy): domain Eukaryota; kingdom Fungi; phylum Ascomycota; class Sordariomycetes; order Xylariales; family Hypoxylaceae; genus Hypomontagnella; species Hypomontagnella submonticulosa. The sequence continues at coordinate 213,406 of JAJKLF010000029.1, forward strand.
CACGAGATGGATTTGTTGGTATTAAAGACAGCGACAACACGCTAGAGAGGCCAGGGGTTCGCAAACCGAGGCGAGATAAAATACACTCAGCCGCGGTTATCATGCGATCATGTTGCATCTGCTACAGTAAGGAGCAGAATGGGGACGCCGGAGCCGAAGACGCAATCGATCGGCGCTGGCGGTGCCAAGGCTTGTGTAAGTCTCGGACACTCAACCTCTAAGGTTAAGAGGATTAAAAGGCTCTTTCTTGTGCGTCTCAACGATTCAACCCAACATTACTCAGCTGGAACTAGACAGGCAGAACAGGTTACTTGCATTTAACAGCAAACAGACGCTTTTTCCTCCTGTCAATATTCTTTCTACCCAGACATACTATCCCAGACTCACCATCTTTCACCTTTTTTCTCCCTTTTATTTACACACCCCATGCTCAAGATGACTACCGACTCTACCGTTAGAACCTTCTTCAGCTCGCCCCAATTCGCTGTGGTCGGCGCGAGTACGAACCCCGCCAAATTCGGTCATAAGGGTAAGGTCCCTAGCTCGGCACTCAACCAGTTGCCAGCCCCATCTCCTTCATCCATCCTATGATTCCTATCTACATGTACCAGCGGATACTCCCTAATGTGACTGATCTAATTTAATCTGATCTCGGCTGCAAGCGGGCCAACGAACGCACATCATCCAGAGTCCCAAGCGGTCGGATCATGCACATCAGATACAACATATCTCATAACAGCGTTCTACTCATGCAGTACCATATACACATGCATACACCATGATATTCTCACTCATTAAGCACCCTTCCACACACTCGTATAAGTATAAATACAGGTAGCTAACACCAGCTCCTCGTCCCCAAGTTTTCACATGGTACCATGCGCACTCGTTGCCCGTGACGCCAATCAACCCGGCTAGCGCCAGCATCGAGACGCCTTTTGGCGTGCACCCCACCGTCAAGTCGCTCGCAGAACTGCCAGACCCGAAGCACACGTCACTGTCAGTTATCACGCCAGCGCCCGTGACCCTCAACGTGCTGAAGGAGGCCAAGAAGCTCGGCATCCCGGCCGTGTGGCTGCAGCCGGGCACGTGGGACGAGGCGGTGCTTGACTATGCGCGCGGCGGCGAGGATGGAGACGAAGAGGGTGGCTACGAGGGAGCCGTGGTCGCAGGTGACGGCGGCCACGGTCATGGCGGCTGGTGCGTGCTCGTCGACGGCGAGAGAGGCCTGAAGGCGGCGGGAAAACTGTGAGTTGACCCGTCTGTGCCTTACTATGATGTTGAGCGGTGAACATGGGCTTAAACTGCTAGGAAAAGAGTCGGAGGCTGGGACAGCTTGTGGGAGGACTGTGTACGCTGATGTGACGAGCATGCGACGATTTACCATGATATCGAATTCTACGGCTTGATTACCTATCCAATCTCCGCGTCTACATGATAGATTTCATTTGTCTTATAGAGATGAGCTCCTTCGACTTGCCGCTCTGGGATCCGTCACTTATTACACCGAGGCACGTAATTTACACGGCGTCGTTCATTTGAGAGTACGATTTACGATGGAGTGGGTTCTAGACGATAGACGGATAGATCGGACCAAAAAGTAGTGCATTATCAATTGAGGGGAAAGGGATTTAAATCTTGAATTCAAGTCTAGTGATATCCTCATGTACGCCGGATATCCCGTTGGCCGGTTTATTCAAGCCCAATTGCGACTTGTTCGCATGCCATCGCCCTTAACTCCCGTCCTGTTTAGAGCCAGCCGTTCATTATGACCCAAATCGTGTACCCAAAATAAACACGTTCCCTGTGTTACTTTTACACTTAAAAAATATCTCCCGGCCCCTTAAGCGGCAGCTTGCTTCCCAAAGTAATTCATCAGAGTATTCGACTGCTTCGGAGCCGCATCTTTCCTCCCCTTCCTCGGACTTTCCCCCTCGGCCTTCTTCCCAATCTCCAGTATCTCCATAAACTCCTCGAACTCGGCCTTCGGGACAATGCCCCCGCTAGCCTCCTTATGTCCCCTGGCGAACGACTCGCCCAGCCGTTCTCTTAGCGTCGGGTTCGCCGCCCTCCCCGCGATATCCCTCAGCACCTCGATGATGTTGACCGGCGGGTCCCGCGCCCGCGCGCTCCGCGGGATCCGGCACGAGAAGTTCACCATGTCTGGGAGGTACCCCTCGTTCGCGACGAGGATCACCTCTAGCTTGGGCGACTGCAGGTGCCCCGCCCACCGCGTCGCTATGACCGGGTGGATCTGCGCCGCGGAGCTGATGCGGAACACGGCGATTTTGGCGTCGGCGGAGAATTTGGGCGCGGTGTGCGTGCACCGCTCCACTTCGGCGTTGACTTCGGCCCTGGCGGCGAGGAGGCTGTGGTTTTTGAGCAAGTCAGAGGGCGAACTGGCGGCGGTGAGGGCCGCCCAGGCTCCGGGGACGTTGTAGGTTGCGGTTCGACGGGGCGCGTTGATGAGTGACACGGCGTCGTTTAAGGCTTTCTTTGTATAGGCCTTGAAAGTTGCTTTCATGTCCGGGAATGGTGGTTCCCATTTCAATGTATTGCCCAAGTCGCCGTGGGTGCCCATTACGCATAACCAGTCGCAACTGCTCTGGACGTCCTTGTGTAATTCGCTACATATGTGGTAAGTGAGCAGCGAACTTGTGGCTACTGGAGGAGAATTGCATGCCGTGACGTGATCTGAGCCTTCGGGAAAATCATCATCTAACGCCCAATGATGATCAATTATAAGTGCCTTGTGAGGGGCATCGATGACTGGAGGCGACTTCCGTGACCCTTGATCTAGGACGAAGATATACTCAGGTGTATGGCTAGCCATAGCGGCACGTTCACTCTCATCGTGGATATTACTGCCTTTCTGAAGCAAGTGCGCCGATATCAGGTGAGGATCTAAACCAAGCAAAACGAGAGTTTTCTGCAAGATCGCCCCTGATGTAAGTCCATCGGCATCCTTATCAGGGACGATGAGAGTCTTCTTCTTTGCAGAAGCACTACATTACAATTATTAGTTATGAGGGGCGAGCATTATATGCATCACAAAACATGCCATTCTAAAATGAATTCCCTGGCCCGCTGGATCTGCGCTCTAGGGGCCGGCCATACAATCTCGCCCGACTCATCTCGTATCGAAGGGGTCAAGTGGTATTCTGGCACTTCCGGCCGAGGCTTCTTTGCCCTTGGAGTCGCCTTAGATACCGAAGATGCACTACGTTTCATCTCAATCTGATGGACTAGTAATGTTTTGGCCTCAGTTGATCGTCCCGATTTAAAGAGACTATGAATTGGAAGCTGAATGGCTATTTGTCTGGGGAGAACTGAGTGTCTCGTAGTATGTATGCTCGTGAATGGCCTTGGTAAGCTGGCATAACTGATAGATGCCTTCATGAGACTCGATGAATGGTGACATGTGACGTTCGAGTTCGATGTTATTGCGGCTGAAATTGGCCGAGAGCATTCTTCTGCTGAGATGTTAAAGCAGCCCTGGAGACCACGGGCTGTATGTGACGTCAACAATAGCGCTTTCGGCCCCTAAAGTTAGCGGGTCCAAGCGCCTGGAACCCTGAGATAACCCCCGAACAAAAGATCTACATGTACAGTAGATGCCTCAAGATGCAAGGGTGAAGAAACGGTATCAGGCATGAAGAGATTCAAAATTTCTTCGACTATTGCCGCCCACTCAATACTAAGATTTCTCACTAGCATATGATAAATTCGAGCTTCAAGTGAATAGTTTCGACTTTAAATATTATCCGTATCCATAGACGACTATATACAAATCCACAACTCAAGTACACATTACTCGTTCGCATGAGCGTCGTTGTAGTAATGAATCTGTAACCCGGTTAGTAAACAAGATCTCCTAACTGATATACAACCACACGAGACGGGAAAAGAGAACGGAGTAGTCTTACAGTCTGATCCGAGCATCCACTAGGAGTCTGGTACCCATACGCGCCGGTATTAATGAACAGATTCTGATTCTGACACACGAGCCAAGCCGCCAAGTTCTGTCTCTTGACCTCGGGCACGCTCCAAGTCAGCGCATCGCCCTGGAACGCGAAAGTGCCGAAGGTGTTCTCGGTTGTATTAAACGACGTCGCGAGCGTGCGCGGCGGGTTGGCCAGGTCAGCCGGCTTCTCGACGTGCAGGTACAGCGGCGCGTTGCCGTCGCCCGTGTTGGCGACCAGCTGCCCGTTCTTGACGTTGTACTGCCCCGCCGTCTTGTAGGTCTCGAGGAGCGCCGTGCCGGGCGCGTTGGCCGGCTTCGTCTGCAGATACTTGTGGAAGTTGGGCGCGGCCACCGCGCGGATCCAGTACCATCCCGATTGCAGCGTGGTTCCCGGTCCTGCGGACTGTCGCGGAGCTACGGGGCTGGCTGAGGCGGCTGCCGCGAGGAGTGCAACTGCGAATGGCTGGAACAACATCTTGGGCACTGTTATCTTTGCTGGTAACCTTTCTTTCGAATGCTGTCGGAACTACAAGATTCAGTCGGGACGTAGGAAGCTGATCTATGGTCAATGGGGGACAAGGGTGTTAAGTTACATTGTCGAAGCTCTGGGCACGAGTGGTATTTATTCAAGACAGCTTCAACTTTGCCCTCAATTTCTCTAAAGCATCCCGGTGGACGCAACCCATCTAATGTGTATGGACCTTCCGTGCTGCCCTGTCGGGTAAGGAAGCGTGGGCGCTCGACTCGAAGACGTGATCTTGAGACGATTTAGCCTAAGCTCAGGTCCGGCAAATTCAGTACTATACCTAGGGGACTTCCGTGAGAAATGGTCTAGACCAATTCATATTACAGTATAACATCCAAATCGTGTTGTGTGATCAATCGGTTGTCTTCTTGGGCTCTCTAATTAGAGCCGAACTCTAGCTAACCAACCACTATTACGCCAGAGAGGGCTTCACACCGCCCAATTTGTAAGTTGAACGACATATATCTTATTATCGAAAGTGTAAGAACCCTTTCCGCTATACCAATACCTCTAAATAGAACTATTAGAATCTAGACCTTGCGCTCCAAGTAGGGACGTAATTGATTTCTTTACCTAGCATTACCCCTATTCATTCTGACATAGGGAAAATAGAGCACCTCTACAATATGAGCCCGTAGCCGCGAGTAGCAAAGTTAATACACATCGCACACCAGCGTGACTATGCCATGACAATCTGCGCCTCCCTGGACTTAGAGACTTCATGCTAGGAAAACTCAACGGAGCGAGCTTGTATTAAGACAGCACTCTAAACTATCCCCCGTTTATCAGGAGCTTTGATTAGGGAGTCCGGCGGGATCCAGAGCAAATAATCATGAGCACCCTCCCGGAAGTCTTGCCTGACTTCCATCAGCGCCTTTACCAGCTTATTTTCTCCCCAACGCTGCTGGTCTTGACCCGCCACGGCTTCCTGGCGGTGAAACCGATACCCCATACGCGGTCCTGAGAAGCTGCCTCAGCTAGCAACCGGTCGCCAGTGCCTGGTAGAAGGTTCCTCAGATTCCTGGCAACCACGACGGAACTCTTTATCTTATCCAACTAGCAGGGTCGAACCCCTTAGTTGGCCTACTTAATGGTTTCTGCTCCTCAGGATCGCGGATAACGAGTACTAGTTTTTTTTTTTTGAGTTTCGGAATCACGATACCGGCCGGCTTTGCAATACATCACGAATTGCTCGGCGTAGTTGATACATATCGGCTTCCAGCCGTCAGGGTCATCCTCGTCGAGGGGATGTCCGATGATGCTGGACTTTTCGTCCTTGCTAACGGTAAAGGTAGCTGGAAATAAAGCCATAGTACAGGGAAAAGGGTATTTTGGATTAAAGATAACTACATGTAGGTTGTCTACGAAACTTATTTCCACTTGTGGCTCCCGTGTAGAAATGCCGTCTTGGGCCCTATATATTCTATTGTTGAAGCACCTATGCTGAGTTATATGTCAGAGTACCTATGAGCAACCATATCATTTCTTGATAATTCCTGAAGAGCTTCAAGTCTCACTTTCCCAGGCGAGGCAAGGATCTACTCACCGTATAGTTCCGTTTTCCCCTCCCGAATTCCCTTATCCTGGGATGAAAAGGGGTAAAGCTTCCGCCAGAGGAGGGCCAGCCCACTTCTCATACGAAAGACACGCTACCAACTGTATTGTTGACACAGGACAATGCTATATATTAAACCAGCGTGTACCACGAGCCTCATAAATCCTCACAAAAGGCAGCTTAGCTTACATGAGCTCTTCCTCGAGTTATTCTCAATGATGTATCTTCACTTAGTCATCTCATAGAGATGTAGGGACAAAAATCATATAGCACTATATTCATCATGCTTCGGCAGTGAGTTAATGGTGTGAAGAAGTGTATATTCACGGGCAGCTAGCTCGCCAATTCATCCAATCCTCCTTCCCATTTTCCCGATGGGGGCCTTCACAACGGTGTACCTCATAGAAGGCTGTCGTTCTCCCCATGCTAGAAGGCTTTTTCTGATTGTCGATTCGCAATCGCTACCATAGCCGAAGGATCGGTGCTCTATAAATTTGAGCAATCACCCATTGGAAGGTACCGTGGGCGTGCATCTGGCGCAGTACCTGTCCCTGATTGACTCGGGCATGGACATGCATTTCTTCCAATTGTAGCACTGGTCGACGTATTCCGGACCCCAGACGAGGATCCCGCAGCCAATGCACAAGTGGTCTACTAGTATGCACATGGTGCTCTAAATGTGTCCAACGTCTTTGGTCGAGGGTGGTGAGGAAGAAACGGTATTCGCGAGGAGAAGAGAGAGGTCTTGTTGCTGGTTGTGGATTCGGTGTGCTTTGTCGCAAGGTTGGTGTAGAACTTGATTGTTGCTGAACTAGAATCTAGCCATGGGAACTCTCGACTTCTGTATCTACATATAGATAATTGGCTTGGAGAGTCTAACCTGTTCACTGCTTTTCTGTTCACTGCTTTTCTGTTCACTGCTTTTCTGTTCACTACGATATTATGTGTGTCATGCTGTTGAAACTTGCGAATACCTTGGCAGAGGTAGGTTTAAAGCCAGAGTCATCAGAGATACCAAGCCAAGATACTCTTACACATCCGTAGAAGCAACACGTCAGGAGGTGTTGTGAATACGACTTCTATTCACAATCAAAGGACCTTACTCAATGTAGCCGATAATCCTCTCTTCAGGCTGGAAAGGGGGCCACTCGAATATCAAGTTTGCCAATGGACCTTTATTAGATTTGGGCATACTCCTATTACAATCATGTATTTCACGTACCTATTAAGGCCCAGTGAAAGCATTCTTACTTTTGACAACGTAAAGTGCTTTTAGTTCCTTGTAGCCTTTGGTCACGACAAAGGCCCTGTTTCACAACAATAGAGATCTCAAAAGAACCATAACAATGCCATTGCCAGTCACGTTAAAGACAGTAAGAACCATCATAGACCACATGGCAAAACAGAGTCCCCAATCAATAGTGACGCATCAGAGTCGGACTCCTTAGCCTAGTATTGCAAATCATTTTGGAACAAGGAATTAACTGTGACAAACCTACGAACGGTTGAAAGAGCTCTGACATTAAGGAGAAACACCACATATATAATACGGCTTGACTCGACCCCAAATGATGTGTGAGTAGGTAGGGAAGAGTCTTGCGAAACGGCCTTTGCTCACGAGTTATCTTTACATTCGAGCTGTGCTGTGCTTCGCGACTCACCAGGTAGGCGTCTTGTTTGGAATCCCTTGTTAATCATACAGCTAGATTCTCCGTCAACCTACAACTCTATTCCTAGTCCTGTCTACCCGGAGACAACGTCGACAGACACGTTCCACAACAACGTAGCCACCCTTTCGCCCCATCGTTGGCGAGTATATATACACGATGAGGCCGTGGTTATACGTGTGGCCGTTCATCGTGTACTGGGCCGGTGAGGCAAGCCGGACGCAGGCGTATGCCGTCTTTTTGCAAATCCTCGCCGGGATATGGACCCTTACAAGAGGGTACAGCTTGTGGCTATGGCGGCCCATACGCGACGGGATGGAACCTTACCTGATATTTGCCGGCCACGTTGCGAATATTCTTAGAGCGGTCTATGCGATGATTCACCCAGTGTTGTTTGTATTGAACATCAACGAGACGATGACAGACACTTTTATGTCCCTATACCCTCTCGTGCTACCTATACTTCGAGTACTTTTTCGCGCTGCAAGCGACGAAACTCACCGGTTGACGCCTATGGCCTTACAGATGGGATCGTTTCTCTTAAATGCTACCGCCTTGGTCCTCTATTTAAGTTGCCTCTTCGGGGAACCTAGCTATATCCCAATAGAAGAGCGGTCGTGGTACAGTTTCTTCCAAGAGGTAAAGGAGATCAGGCAGCCAGGGCCGTTGAGGTGGGCCGAATCGGCCGTTATATCTGACTACTTTGACGATTTAGGGTCGACGAGCAGGACCACATATAGATATACACATGACGGCGAGGTTGTGAAAGCTGGATATTGGACTTACGAGGAAGGATCCAGTGACATGAAGGCGTCTCCTGTTTAAATTAGATGGGAATAGGGGTATATAGGTTATATATATAGAAAAACGGATGTACAATGCTAAAGATGTTTCTAGTGTAATTAACGCCATTCACCAAAGGGGTAGAACGTCAGGCCGATGACGTGTTAATGCCGGGATTTTGCCGTGTTGTGGGTATCGTTGTACCGTATATCGTATGCATCGTCGTCGACCTCGATTTTAGAAGCCCATATCCTCGTCACTATCGTCGCCCCCTCCACCATTTGCTCTTTCTTCTTCCTCTTCCCTCCTACTTGCCTCGGCGCTCGCGCCTAGCTTCCTCACACCCTCGACGACGCCTAATACGAAGCCCCTACTCTCTGCTAACTCCATAGCCCCGACACCTCGTAAGTTGAGCACGCCGCCGCCGCCTTCTAGATGTACCGTACTTCCCCTCATCTTCGCGGCGCGCACTTCTTGTAAGTCCCGTAATAACGCTCTTACTTCGGCGGCACTCGGTATGTCGTCGGCGGCATGCGCCAGTAGAGTTTCTGATAGCTCCAGCCAGTGGTAAGGTAGGTACCCTGAAGGCGCCTCATGGGTACAGGAGGGTAGAAAAGGTGGCGATAGGATCATATCCCCCGGCTTTAGCTCGGACGATGATTGCGCGTATGGTTTGGCGCCGCCCCTGCCATCGGACCGCATCGGCGGCGGTGGAGGGGGAGAGAAAGCTTCGGGGTCGACATTCGTCTCGTGGTTTATTATTTCCTTAAGCGAATCCGGATGCAGCCAAGGAGGGATGACTATATTCGCGCGCCGTTGTTTCTTCAGCAGAAGCGCGAGCCATAGGGGGACTTGGGCGCGGTGTGGTGGGCGTAGGGCTGGGGTTTTCCCCTGTATTATACCATGATGTTAGTCAAGAGGATCGATCGCGAGAGGAAGCGACTCGAAGACGATGATGGCGGGGTGGCGGGGTCGGGTTCTTTTACACTGAGGAGAGTAATTGACTCGAGTCTTTGGCGTGGAACGATTGTGACCAATTCCATTTCGCAGAGGAAGGCAACTTCGGTAGGCACGAGGCCGGGCGGTAACGGGAGAGCCATATTTTGGCGTTTAATAGAGGAATTTGTGAGATCATGAAGCTGGAAAGAGACGCGACCGCGACAGTGACCAGAGTAGGTACATGTAGGTACATGTTCCTATCTTAATTGAAAATAGATAGCCCGGCGCAGCACTGGAGCTGTGTGGCGAGGCAGAATTGTGGCTGACTCTAGCGGGGATTTTAGGTGCCTCAAATGCTATAAAAATATGGACCAATAATCTCCTGCTCAAGCAATCATCTCATCACTTACATCACAATGCTAGTAACACTACATACATGTACATGCATGTACACATCAAAGGAATATAATATCTGAGTCTTTGTCTATATATATTCTGGGGCACCATCTAGTCTATAACAACTGTTCTTACGGGAAGATACGAGCGCTTCCCAAAGTGCTAGGGTTGTTGAACCGCAGATTGATGTTCAATGATGAGATCTGCTTAATCTCATCCTCGCTAAGGTCGAACGAGCAACACTCGAGGTTTTGCTTCAGCCTATCGACGCTGTTCGACTTAGGGATGACAATAATGTTGCGCTGAGTACACCATCGGAGTAGCACCTGTCCAGGCGATTTACCGTGCTTCGCGGCAATGCTTTTCACCACGTCGGTCTCGAACAGCGGCTTAACCTCCTTGGCCGTAGCATTGCCCAATTCAATGAAGCTCTGAGGGCCGAATGTCGAGTATCCGGTCACCGCAATGTTGTTCTCTTGGGCCATGGCGATTAGGTCGGGTTGGGTCAGGTACGGGTGGTGCTCGATCTGTAAGACGCTGGGATGAATATTCGCATACGACAGGAGATCGTACAGTAGCTGAGTGTGGAAGTTGGATACGCCGATACTCTTGACGAAGCCGTTCGGGTTCTCCTTAGTCTGTACCATATCCTCCAACGCCTTCCAGGTTTCTGAGATCGGCACCTTTGCGAGAGGAGTCACCTGAGTCTGTTCCTTGTCGGTCCAGAAGCAGGGATAGCGGATTTTGTCGAAAGGAATGAACTCGAGCGCGATGGGGAAGTGGATCAGGAACAGGTCCAAGTATCCCAAACCCCATGCTTCGTTCTCTAACTTGGCCATCTCGAACGCATGCTCGCGAGCGTGGTAGTTGTTCCACAGTTTCGAGGTAATGAACATATCCTCGCGCTTTACGATACCCTCCTCGATCGCACGTCGTACACCTTGACCAGCCTCAGCGCTGTTGGTGTAGTCCCACGCACCGTCGATGTGCCTATATCCTAACTTGATGGCATTGTAGACTATCCGGCGGCAAATCAATCAGCAATCAGAAACGCCACGGAAAGCCATGCTTCACAGACTAAAGCTTGGAAGCTCAAGAGATCTCACCTTGTTCGGCGCAGACATCGCGTGGAACTTTCCAGATACCGAACCCTACGATGGGCATATCCTACTACCATTAGCCCTCGTACAGATAGATGTATTGGGTGGTAAGATTGCGTACATAGCCAGAGGCTAACTTCACAGTGGGCGTCTTTGCTGCCATCTTGCCAGTCAATTTGCAGTCTTCGAGTGGATTCCAACCTGAGATGATACGAAGAGGAAGCTTTTGAGGTATGAGAAAGATCAGGGTAACTATTTAAGACACCAAGTTCAAGTCAACAGAACGATTAAGTTCACCATGAGGGGTAGAGGGGCAACGAGACTAATTCTATTACACCATGGACGTTAGCTTTGTGCTTAGTTTCACGGCCTCAGTGGGGCTGAACGCTTCGAGTTGACTATTGAGGATAGCTCACCGTCCAAGAGTCTTCGATGTGGGCCACGTGGAACCTTCTAACACTGTGAACTATGAATATGCGAAACCTTCCACTCGCAGGAAGCTGCTAGGCTGGGGGAAAGTATTCATCGACCCCAACGATGGGTACATAAACCGGTCGATGGAGAGTAGATAACCCGAAGAACTACTATGTAGGGTGTATGTAAGATGATCGGAGTATCATATGCGATATGTCAACGATAAGCTCCAATAAATGTTGAAACATACCAACTGGGAGGTATCTAGTAGGTAGATGTAGTATAGTTAACTTTCTCTGGGACTACTAGGCAGCATATCACAATTACCAGATAGTCTACAGAGTGGTTACTCTGATATCCAGGCAAAGTAAGTAAGTTTGGCTGACGTCGTTGGTCAATCAATATGTGATAACCAAATCGGGACTGCTCCCCTCACATCATTGGCTCGCCCACAACTTTTAGCGCCATCTACCAGGAGCGTAAAGGTAGGAGATGCTGGGAAAGCACCGTTGACTTAATCAATATCTTATGACTTCCGAGTAAAGCTGTAAGGCTCTTTCAGGTCTATCATAATACTATTGAAACCCGCCTGGGGGAATATCAGCTTATCTGAGTTTTCTCGAGTCTTCTTTTTCTCCTTTTTTCGTTACTTTCTTGCTCGTTTTGGACCAGATGGCATGTTGGACTATTCCTCGGGCGCATGCAGTAGCGAGTGTGTAATCACAAGTGATTCAAAACGGTTGAGACATATTGTGTACCTCTAAGGAGTATTTTGTAGTTATTGTTACTTTCATTATGGACATTAGTTATTGCTTTCGTTACGGTCGTCGCTAGTTTCAATCTGTTTGTGTATCCTTGAGTCTAGGTTGATTAATTTCCATTCCGTTGGAAAAAGCCTCCTTCGAAGACTCGTTGCTTCGCTTTCTGTCTAGAGAGATGTCCCTGCATGAGACTGTACCTACCCGCCTAGACTGCCGTCACGCCTCTTTTCGACCCTTATTCAATCGAGTTACTGTTAATCACCTAGGTCCTTATGCACAGATGAGAATAAACAGGATTTATACGAGCAATGACTATTAGTAACTTTCAGAGAGTTTCCATCGGATACGCGACATTGGGCAGTTTAACAGTTGAAGTTCATACTCGTTTTCGATGAGTATGCCAGCCTACTTCCACATAATCACTAACATGGAAAGTGTAAAGTCGAGTATTGAGGTGACTCACTTCGATATACATATGCCACCTGAAACCCAACTCTAGCCAAAAGCTATGGTATATGGATGAAATGATTTGGTTGACGACTTAGTAGTATTCGCTGAGCCCAATTCTATACACTATACTTGGATATCTGAGTGGGTGGATACATAGGTGGTTGTCAATTAACGTGAATTATGAACTGTTGATGTATTCGTTCTTTGCACTATCATAACAGTGAGGTAGATCACAAACAATAGTGAGTGCCATGAAAATGTGTCCAACAACGAGTATCCCCACGAAATATATATACCAGTCCCCATTCCGACCGAATTATGAACCATCACTACCAACGCTAGACTCTTGGGAGAGAAAGGTAGACATTTGCAGGAAACCAGATCCTTTAACCAATCGCGACGGAACCACGACAGAGACAATCCCACTGCCAGCCCAACATGTCTTGGAGTTCCGGACGACTTTGGCCTCAACGTGTGCAAGCGCGCTCAATAGTAGCTGGCGGTGAATGCAATAAAGAGCGCTGGGCACCAAGAGTTGACGAAGCTACGGTCGAAACATGGCCATTAAGGACTCCTGGGGACGCCTTAATCATTCATCAGGGAAGCCGATTCAGTACTTACAACGTTGATATCAACCCCGAGGATTACCCATATCTTCCAGGGAGCTATGCAACCTCAAGAGATGGCTTATGGCTAGTCTTCCTCGACGGCATGCGCTGGTATCATACCTCAAGGAGACCAGAGCCGCCCGTGTTCAATTTCGGACAAGGCATTACCGACGAGCCTCCGCGATTCGTGGATCGCCACGGCGAAGTCCTGGGTAGTTCCATCGTCAATCCATCGTTCCATTCCGGGCCCTTTTTCTCCTACATGCCTAGGAATATCCCAATCAACGAAGAGTTACCCCTTCACACCCCGGTGCATATCGAAGATCCTCTAGACGGGATAATGACCATACCTAACGGAAAGGTGATGGTATGGATAGCGGGCAAGCGGTCTGATCCTCCCTACGAGTATTGGAATATGTTGAGAGACCGTGCTGGGATTATAAACACCGTGGAATTCGAGGAGAATTATGAAGAGACGATGATTGACGGGGTGCCAGAGACTATTAGGCAGATAGCTCAGGAGATAGGGGGTATGATCTAATATAATATTAACAGCCTTCTCCTTCCTATTTTAACAGTTTGAGATTAAAAAAATACTATATCTCATTCATCAGGTAGAGAGGGTTTACTCTTTCAACTCCGCAATGCTGAAAGATGAGCTCTGCCTCGTACGGGCTCCCACAAGATAGAGTGCGACTGGAGAAAGTTACCACTTGGCCAAAACCACTTTTTGAAAAGGGGCGCTAGGGGGTACCAGGGCAGCGTCGCCTCAGGTAATACTGTTGCTAATCCCCTTTTGTTTATATAAGGAGTCTCTTGTACTTAGTCAACTGGTTTTGGGAAGACTATGCCCTTTAGTTTGAATATATAACACGTTGATACGGAGGACGCTTGCAAAAGGTTTTTCCATAGGGAATCCTTAGCGGGCCTACTACCCAGCTGTCAAAATTTCTTACCAGCTGGCAAGCTACTTGGTATTACTCTTTTTATTATTTGTATGACTTTATTTTAAGATAATAAGGTTATTAACTAAGCTTTCCTCGTCAATATCTTTTTGCTTCAGCTCTTATAAGCTAGGTAAAACAGCTTCGTACGTAAAAGCGTGGTATATTTTATTAGGTATAAAAGCCTACAAGATATCAACATACAGGATGAGCAATTGCCAGTGATATACCAGCTGGTAATAGCTGGTAATAGCTGGCTGCAGCTGGCTGAAAAGTTTACGAAGACTTATGGAAAAAACTTTTGCGAGCGTCCTCCGTATACACGAGCTGTTTCCTGGTGCTATAGATAGGTACCTAGAATAATTAGCGAGAGGGCTTCTTCCTAAGTAAGTACTCGATTGAGCCAGGTATTTAAACTGCTGGAAGTCAACGGCGGTTATATTTTCCCGTACCCGTCCGCAGCAAAGTTACGGTATGAAACGGGGTGATCCTATAAGGCTTTCGTTGCGTCAGTACTAGACACATTAAAGTAAAACTTAGGTGAATATAGTTGATGAAATACTGATCTGTTCCTAACTTACTATCTATACCTAAGGCCTAGACAGAAGTTTGATCCTTCCAGGGGCTAATACAATACTACTATGTAGGTGCATTTAGAATAGGACGAAATGGGCCTACAACAGAGAAGAATGGGCCTCTCGAAACGTTTTGAGGTAAAATACCGCATGAACTTCTCCGCCATGACGTCGAGGCTAATGAGGCTCAACGGGACAAAGAACTGATCATTAGGCACTAACTCGTAGGACTTTATACGTAGATAGGTATCGCCGAACGATGGCGATACTTCAAGTGGTCGAAGAAAGGAGGTACTTGATGAAATGATCCATCACACCAGTGACGATGTGAGCCGCGTGGAATACTATAAACTTCCATCGGTACCTACCTCCTTAATTAAGCGGGCTTTTTGACTTTGGTATCTCGCATTCTCCTGACGATAACAGCCGATATGTCTTGGACGGGTTTGGAACACGTATATATTACTTATTAATATATAACATGAGTTCATGTTTTGCTACACTGTTTGCTTTTACCCTGAATTCCCTAAGTTAGGTTAGCGGTGATCCCGTATGACAGGCTATTATCCAGTTGTGACGGTTTTGCGGCTGGACGACCGTTCGAGCACTGGCTTGCTGACTTCTGTTCGCTGAATATTGCGCCGGCCGTCGTAATATTTCTCCTGTGCCGGGAAAGCCAAGCGGCAACGGTTTAAAGTCGACATTGTTCTTATTTACTTTTGACATGACGAACTCGTGGAACACATTTGAATATTGGGAAAGAAAAGTCGCGACCATTCGATTCCCCTGATGATAATATTCCTAATCTGGGCCCCCTGTCTATTTCCCTGCAGACCAGGATCCCGGGTAGCTCCTCAGCTCCTCCCGCCTTTTGAGCGCTACTCTAGGCCCTGCCGCTCGATCCACACGAGCTCCGGACCTCGAGACCTACAGCTAAGAGCCTAGGACTGTTATCAACCACATCATGCCTACATACCTCTGCCACGGGTTTCGTTGGCATCGTCGAAGCATACGCTATTTCGTTGTAATCCAGAATGTCGATGACGCCGCTCCCGAATGGATTGTAGCGCGCCATAGTTCCGTCGCCCTGCTTGACCAATTCTACGAGCTGTTCGACTTCCTACCTCCCTGCAAGGAACCGACGCGGATCCCAAGCCCCTCTCCCAATCGCGCCAACAAGCCCTTCCCAACGAGCAATGGCGATACCCATGTACGCACGCATTCGCACGGAGGTCAAGATAAGAAAGAAAAGAATACCCAGATTGAAAATGGCGAGAATGGGAACGGCAGTCAGCAGAGCAAGTCAACCAATCGCAGCAAAACACTGAGGAAGTTGAATACGACTCAACAGCCCGACGACACAACAACACAACGATCCCCGGACTCAGCGGAGCCCGACGATAGTATATCATTCAACCAATGGTCGGTAGTGAAATTCCTCGAAGAATTCGATCCGTCAGACCTATCCGTCGTTAGTGGAGAATGGGCGTATGTAGCGGATTATGTCGTGCGCGTAGATACGTCGGTGTCGGTTACGGAAGAAATAAGTCGCTACGAGGCGCGAATGAAGACGGACCGAAATAAAGCTATGAGCGGGCCCAGTGATGAGGCCGGCCGTAGGATTCAAACAATAGGCAACAAAAAGGCGGGCTGGTTTGAGAAGCTTCGGGATCAACTACAAAGAAGCGAGACCATTCGATGGTATGTCGTCGTGTGCGGTGACGAGGACCGCGACGGCCACGAATTAGCCGAGAATGAAGGCGACGGGGTGAATGGCGTGGAGAATACAACCAAGCGCCAAAGCCCATACACATTTCGTGGAATCATCGAGAATGGATTCGAGTTCCGGCTACCTGAATTCCTCACCCCCCGGGATCCGGAACAAGGGCCGAGGCGTCGAAGAGCGGAGAGGAAGGCTAAACAGAACCCAACACCCGCCCCCGGAAATAATCAGCCAACGATCCCTCCCCCTCCTGCCCCTATACAGGTCGCTCACAAGATGTCGATCGACAATGCCGTGAGACCCAAGAGTTCTAGGTCCAGCAGTGGATTCAGGAGGTTACTATGGAGACGAAAAACAGATGGTCCTACTTGAAGAATCCATTTGAGTACGCCTTGAGTACGCCTTGAGTACGCCTTGAGCGCTAGTCTGCCGAGATTCGTTTGCACCCTCACATAATGCTCAATGAGCCTCGGTACACCACAAAAAATTCAGCTTGACAGTCTTCCGTATTTACTGTTCCTCCGCAAGGCGTCGGATCCTTAGAATAGTGTCCTTGACGCAGCGTTGCTCTACCATATTGGCGGAGTTAGAAATCGATATAAGAAGTAACTTGATCAGCTCCTACAGGCGACAAGATCACCTAAAAACCGCATTGGACTCTCATGTGCTGCAGTATGGCCAACTGCGCGTCAGCGATGGTGATGTTGCTCTGTTAGTATAGGGTCTTCTTAAGACACTTTACACCGGGGACTCTAATAAAAGCATTTCGTCCGGCTTCAATGCTCGATTATCGCACGGTATATGAGCTTCTGGAAATGTACCTCAAGACACGGAATAATTCATGGATGACTACACCGATAATCATCAACATTGACTGGAAGGATTAAACTGAGCCCGTAGGCGTGCTTCCCCTTTACAAGAGCCATGTTCAGGTAATCGCATCATTGATCCGTGCTGGCAATATCCATGGATATTAATGCAGCCAACGAACAAGCATTTGCCGGAATGATATCGCGCCTGCTCTTCGAGCGTGGTCCCGAGAAATAAAATAAGGAGATGAACCCTTTGGGTTAATTTCTAGCAATAAAGACTTAATATTTACCCAAAAAAATTCTATCCTCTTTTTCCACGTCCCGTCCATCCTCTCCTGAGCTGGTTCGGATGACTATATATTCTCAGCATTAGTATTTCAACCTTCCATACGGCCATGGCGCCATCTTCTATGCCCACTTCGATCGATGAGAGGCCTCCATCGAACCCAAAGCCACCTCTTCACATACCAAACGAACTTCTCATGAGCATTATTGAGCACCTCCAGCTCCCGCCCGTCGATGTCGAACTCGCTATAATACCAGAGGAGTTCCTACAGAAACGGTCGGCCCTCCGTAATCTCTGTTTAGCCTCGAAGAAGCTTGGGGTATATGCGAGACCACTCCTATATCAGACCGTCGTCTTCTACCTGGATTCCGGGCATGCGCCGAAGGACCCCGTAGAGGCCTTCGGTGGTTTGCGAGAGCTAATGCTCTTGGTCCGTACCTTAATAACCAAGCCTGCCTACTGCTCTTTTATCAACAATATCGTTTGTATCGCGGGACTTAGGTGCGCGAAATGGTGGTCTGGAGATGTGGTACCGGCTAAGGCCCTCTTGTGAGCAAAACCTAGAGCGCCCCCTCTCTTGTTCGTTATTGACTTTGGATGGCGTGGATAGTTACAAGCCGTTTGCCTACCACCAGTATCCATCCTAGAAAGATCTCTCCCACCGACATCAAACCGTATTTCGCCACGCGGGAATGGCGAAGTTCGAGGTTCCGCCGGTTCCGAACGGACCCGTACACATATCTGATTGGATGAGTTCGCTCACTCAACGGGTCTTCGCAGTTTTACTCTGCCTATCCAGTGAGCTCAAGTTGCTCTTTCTTCGCAAAGCCGATGGCGAGGATTTCTCTCATCTAATCGGAGTCATGTGTATCGCGGAAGCGGGCGAGTACGGTCTGGATGTACTCCCCAACTGCGCAACAATATTCGTTCAGCAGTATTACGACCCACGATTCAAACACGCAGCCCCTGACATTAGGTTGCCAGACTACACGCTGATCGGAAATTTCAGTTGCCTCCATCTCTGGCGCGGTCAGGGGTATATATCGTTCCGACATCAGGATATCTCGTGGGTAAAACAACTCCGGGAGTTGAAGTTAGTCAGCTGTGGTAGGTGTCATCTGCTTTCGCTTAATAGAAATACGAAATAACAGCCGCATCTACTCTATAAACTTCGCCTTTCTTGCTAACCCAACATTCAGTTGACGGTAGGGACATGTTCCGCATTTGCAAGCAGGCTGTCCGATTAGAAAAGCTGTCGCTGGTCATAACAAAGCCGTCTGACATCTTCCGTCCCATACCACCGGAAGGCCAAGATATCAACAGCGCACTACTACAAAGAGTCAATACGCTGAAGGAGCTTGAGATCCGTACTTGCCAGAATACGTGGTGGTTGGGCCAACTTGGGCCGTCTAGGCGCCTAGAGTGCTGCCCGCAGCTTACCAGGCTAGAGACGTTGAAAACCGACGTCCCGCTTCTATTCAACTTGGGGGTAGAAGAGCCTGAAGTTTCATTCCTCGGGAGGTTACCCCCAAACATTATATCATTGACCCTAGTCGAGCTCTGGTGGCGCCCAAAGCGTCTTCTTTCCTTAAAACCAGCCCGAATTAAAGCGTTGCTGAGGATATTTGCCGAAGAATCTTGTGGCATGCTGTCCAACTTGCAACAGCTTCACTACATACCCAGTACCATACACAATGGCCTCGCGCCCCATCAGCTCGTCGAGATTTGGTCCTCCTTTAATTCTAATGGGCCGAAATTCAGTTGTGATCTGGATGACCTCCCGAGGGATTATTTCGAGCCGATTCCGAAAGCGAGGAGACGGAATAACCGACACAGTAACACTCATTAGCATAGCGATTCATGTGTTTCGACGATGTCCGTAGCGTAACTTAGAGAATGTTATATATCATTTAGTTAGACAACGTCTAAAGCGCGACCATAGAGAGATTATTATGTTATACAGATGGACAACGTCTAAAGCGTGAACTGGAAAATATCATCATGCAGTCGCGCGGCGTCCATAGCGTGATCATTCCACTCAGTATTATTTAGACAACATCCGGAGCATAGCCGTATGAAGCATCCTCCTATCTAGTCCGACGACGCCCATAGCATACCTAACCAAGAAAGAGTGTCATTATATCACAGACAGCACAAGGAACAACGCGACTTCAAGGCACAAACCGAAATTACCTCCTAGTTTAACAAGCATCTAACTTGACCTTGACCTTGCATTTCAGAACCACCATCATTTCCGTTCTCACCCTGGTTTCAGCTTCTGAAGACGATCCTAATGATCCATTCTCTTACCATATGAAAAGTTGGAAAGGATACGTTGATCTCTGGCTCGTACCACATAATACCTACTTGTTTTACTTACTTACCTTACCTACCTACCGTAGTTAGTTGCACCGTCCCGTGCGGGTCAGTTGGGCTAACCACTGGACCACTGAATGGTCTAGAGCATCTTATTCGAGGAACCGCACGGGGCCCATACCCAGGGTGGGCAAGCTTGCTTGGTTGCCGACTTCACGTACCTTGCTCTCTGCCTATGAAAGTGGGAAGAAATCTCCGAACGCACCGAGCCTAGCGACTAGAGATTAGATACCATGGATATACTGTACAGTAGGTATATGCACACCGCGATTTACATGTGTCTCTTTTCGACTCCTCCCATCCCCCGGTGCTTGCTACCGCTGACATCCTATCCGTCCAAAATGCCGTGGCTAGGGCTACTAGCTAAGGGACCCTGGGGAGGGGAACCCGGGGGAGAACTGGGGTTTGAAGCCTGTTGGCAGGTATGTAGGCATAAATGTATATGTATGTGAGAGGCGTGTAGGTGCGGAGCCCCGCAAAGTCAGGGCCTCAACATCCATACATCGATCGCTAGTAGCCATCGGAGTTTTTAACTCGGTTTGTGTTGTGCTTCTTCGTCCTTTCATGTGTGTGTTTATTTTTACCTTTTTTTTTTTTGGTCCTGCGTTTCTTCATGTAGGTATGCTGCGTGTTGAGAACTTGCATCGGATTCCCTCCGTAAAAAAATAACTAGCTTTTTGCAAAAATAAGGGCTTCTTGTCATCGGAATGAGAGCCTCCTAGGAGGGAAACCTGCTTGCTTACATGTACATTGTTATGTATGCGTATATGTGAGTTCGATGAGGAGCGGCAGTATATCCTAAGAAATGAGTTGCGAGCTTCAAGAGGTCTAGACTTGCTGGTATGAAGTCATTCAATACTACATCTCGCTTATTGTCTTTCCCACGTGCGGAATGACGATAGTGAATTGCTCAATATGGGGACCAGCTCGCTCAAAATAGCACACTGCTTTATGGGAACATTTGGAGTTGGTGGGTATGTGTATAAATAGAAGTCTTGATATTATGTATATATATATTTGAACGTCAATTGGGTTATTGGGTATAGGTGACGACTTAGGGGTTGTCTCGACTCATTAATATTTTTTTCTTGTCATTGCCTCGTTACCTCCCGCCATCAAGTGTGAAGCCAATCTCCCGAAATATAGTCTTCCAGCAGCTAGATTTCCGTGCTGTAGCCGTAGAATTAACCATGATGACGATGCAGCCCTTCTGCAGGACAGAACGCTTCAAAACGCCGATAAGCGCCGAACAAAAAACTGAGACTGCATCCCGTCCCCCCTGAGGATATCGAGATAGTACATATCGGTGATGATCTCTCAACCAAGAGAGATATGCACCCAACCATGTTTCGAAGAATAAGTATACAGCGGCGTATGGGGATATGGACGGGTTTACGGGTTGGATGAGCTAGCCAGCTTTGCTCATCTCCCCTTGCCTTGCCTTGTCTTGCTTGCCTTGATATCCTCCCTGTCTGTGACCTCATCGGCCCTCATGATGTCGTTGCGAATGGGTGGTGTTGAGTAAGTGCTGGGTAGTGATGGGTAGTGCAGTGTAGTGGCATGTAGGTAGTGTATTGCAGTGCAGTGCAGTGTAGTGTAATGTAGTGTAGTGTGGGAAGATGAGAATAGCCGCGCATGTCCTCACACATAGCGGTGCAACTATAGGAAAACGTCTTTAGGTTATTTCTCCAACTGTGGTAAACATGAAAAGATCTGATAGCTGTCATGATGAGAGACAGAAGAGGTACAGAGAGGCCTGAACCCCTCCGCATTCAACTCAGTAACAGGGAAAGATGTCAAACAGGGTTGTCGGGAATGCGGTCCGTCAAGCCTAGCCATCCCCAGACCAAGAGATTTCCCCGCCAACCACGCCTGTCCAGTTCACCCCCAGGATGCAACCCCATAGCAGCGCAGTGCTGCCAAAGCGCAGGAGTGTGCTACTTTGGCCGAGCTGGGCCCTTTTCTACGGCCTTGTTCCTGGGGGTTTGTCAATCATTCTGAGAAATCAGCCACGGAGCGACTTGATCCCTCCCTAGAGACCCGACAAGGCTGAAAGGGGGATCCGGTGGCTAGCCGTACAAGTCTAGTTGTCATAACCTCCCCAATTGAGAGCGTCGTATCGCAGCGTGCATGGCATGTCCGGGAGAAGTCCTCGTGCAATAGAGACGGCGCATTCCAAGCATAGCCGAGAACGCTGAACGGGCATCTTTCTGCAAGTGCCTGCACTCGTTCCTAGATACGCGAACAGGCCGGCCCAGACAACGGGTAGATATGACATCGTAAGAAAGTTGTCATTCCCATGCAGACGTAGAGGTGGCGGCATCTCCGGGGTCAAGAACAAGAGAACCCGATCGTCGTGGGGTTTACAAGCAATACAAGCCATTCGGCCCGGACATCTCTGTCTGTCCTCGACGTTTTGGCACTCTCTGGCGTCATTCGCCATCAAGTGCGTCAACCGTTCAGGAATGTCCGCCTGCGCACTTCCGCCTCCTTGATGATCTCGGCGGCCAGAGTCAGACTGGGCGCAAGTATCGCCATCCTCTCAATGTCCATAATTACGTCATTGATGATTTGATCGATGACTTCACGGTGAGGGACGAGTGTCAACAAGATGTTAGACAGCGAAGGTGACATAGTAGCCCCCATAACCAATAACGTCTGCGACACGATTGAGAGCGCGCCTTGCCAGAGGTATGGCATATGGCCGGCGTGACTACGGCCAAATCGTTAGATTGGGTCAAGAATTTGAAGAGCCGGGAACAGAGCATGAGGCTAGGCGAGATTGTCCAATCAGGACGAGGGAATTCTACTTACTGTGCAGATATGTGCTCCAATTGCCTGATTGAGGCTTCGAGGCATTTGTGACAGCTCTCCCGCACTGAGGGGTCCAAAACGGCCTGTTCGTTGTCCAGCACCGCCAAGATGTACGGACGGTAGATAATGGTTCGGCAGGCAAAGAAACGTAATCGTAGTACCGTTTGCACCGGGTCCGGTAGTGTCGTACGGGTGAACGGGAATTGAAGGGCCAAAGGGAGGCTCTCATACCACTGCGTGAGCTGAAAGTCCAGCTCCGCGACGACAGGTTCGAGACTAGTGGTTGACGCCATAGAATCCTTCGAGTAGATGAGTTGACTTACTCGGTTGAGAAGTCGTCTTAGAGCGATCTCGGCTAAGAAGTACCAGAGATCATCTCGACCGACTGCTTCGGACTCCTCTCCCTGGAAGCCACCGGGTAGTCCGACGTTTTCTTCGAATTGAACCACTCCGGAATGAGGTAAATCTAGTTCAGCTAGCAGGTCGCTCTCAAAGAGCAGAGCGTTCCAGTAGATGCGTTCTAATAATTCTCGCTGGTCCTCGGGTACGCGGGTCGGAGTCATGAGTAAGAGTTGTAATTTACTGCTCACGGTGCAGAGCAAGTTCCAGGCTTCTAGCGGCCTCACTAAGTAGAATAGATAAGCCGCAGCTAATAAATGGCATTGTGCGGCCAGAACGCTGTTAGCAGTCATCATGCCGGGTAAGAGTGACCATGCAGCTGTGAAATACTGTAAGCCCGGGGGGTCTTCCTGAGGAACAATTCTCGATATACTGCCGCGCAAGCTTGCTTGACCGAGAGAAAGCACTAATAACACGATACAGCTTTCTGGGCCTTCGCGAAACCCGGTCGACAATGCTGTGCGATAATGACTCCTCCACGTAAAAGGGTTGACGCAGGCGTACCATACGTTCACTCTCTCGAAATAAGCCTCGATGTAAGCGTTGGTGTTCGAAAGATCCACACAGGGAGTCTTAGCCAGAGAGTGAAGCGGTTCGCGTGCCATCTCGAGTTGCAGAATGATCTGAGGGTCGTACGGGCGGCCGATTAGATCTCGGATCAGAGGCCATTGGAGCAAATGAAGTGCGGCGTTCGTGTGAACTTTCGGCATCGTGGAGATGTTAGTTCCTTGAGGATGACTGGTCCATGTACCTAGACCACCGCTCGGGATGATAGAAACGAAGTTACCGGACGAGTTCTGAATCATGACATTATCACCGCTCAGAGCGGTTCCGTTGCTTATGGGCGGAGAATCGTGCGCGATCTGTATAGCGTTCGGGTGGCCGTTTGTTAAATTGATTTGAAGAAGACTCTCGATGCGATTTAGTCGCTCTAGAATGAGCTTGTCGCCAGCGTCAAGCTTGATCCCCGGCTCTCGGTATATGCACTCGGCCCCCAGCTCTGTGCACAGTTTACATTTCGGCTTCGTACCGTCGCACCTGGATTTCCGGGAACGACAGACTTCGCACTACGGATTGTCTTTAATCAGAATCTCACCCACGTAATCTATGTTGCCTCCGGACCTACCGCAATAGTGGCCCGCCTCCGGGGATAATCAACAGTCGCGTCGGTATTCCGCCTTTTTAGCGGGTTTATCCCTTCGTCGCTCGGCGCCTTCTGCATGCCATTGACCTGCTCGACTCGAATCTCAGACGTTTGGGACAGGTTCCGGGCCTTCTGCGCCGAGCCCAATATTCCTTCCCGGCTGAAACTGGCGGTGCGCTGCGCTTTGACGGCCGTCGGCGACTTCAGCGCTGAACCGTTGGTGGCCGGGTTGAGTTGCGGCGACGGAACTTCGATAGAGAAGGTATCCCTCGAGGGCAATGGAAAAGGCCGACCCGAATTACTTGCTGCGCCGGCGGATAGAGGCGAGTCACCCGTCGACGACGGCGACATCTTCCAATCCAACAAAGCACCTGCACCTCTACGGCGAAGACAACAACCAGCCTCGGTTAAGTATCAGATGGTATTGCTCCGTGTTTGTATGATGAAGCCGTGTAACCGGAACCAAGAGAAGCATACGACTTCGGCGAGGAAGTATTTTACCCAGACACCGCACAAGGGATGAGTTTCGGACAAAAATGACGAGAGACGGTATCCGGTCTGCAAGGCACGGCAGCGAGCTTATCATGTTTTAAGACGGGAAACTGTGGGAAAAGATGGAGGATTAGACCGTAGTGCCTCCTCCGCATGGTAACCCACCTGCAGAAGCGGCGCAGAGAACGGTTGAGCCCCTAGTAAGGAATCCTGGCCTGCCCAGAGTTGTCCAGCGTATGTACATAGGCCAGCGGGCCAGAAAACCCCAGAAAATTGCTTCCCATCGCGGTTTAGGCGCGGTGTGTCGTCAAAGGGTACCTACTTAGTACAGCATACCTGTCTAACCTACCTTACTATATAGTATACCTACTATTATAGCATGTACAGTAGCATGGTACGTAGGTAGCGACTGGACGGGCAAGGGTTCCCCATCCTTGCTCCGTTACCCTCCTCCCCCTTGATTGGAGCCCATCTTCTGGAAGCTCGCGGTACAATACTGTACGCGATTTGGGACCGTTCACAAGCCCACAAGTGAACCGGCCTGTAGGATTTCCATCTTCCGAGCGGACGGGCTGCCCCATGGTGATACAAAGTACAGTTGGCATCGAGCACTATTATGGCTTGTGCGAAGTAGGCAAGCCCTGCCAGCGGACATCATGCGTCGTTGGATATCCACTCCATGCCCTATGCTACGCACATACCATAATAGCGTACAGAGGTAGAGAGTATAGGGACTAGTCTGTTAGAGAGTATATGGAGCCTCTACTACTGCGGGTGATAGCCGACGCCGACCGAAGCGCTGTTCTCAACGGGGTTTGGAACGTCTTGGAACTGCGAATAAGCAACTAAGCAGATTCACTAGTCCCCGCTTCTGGAACGACATATCACGACCTCGTACAATTCAGCCCGGCGCATTGGCTAAGCCGGGGGGTCATTAATGGTCTAAAACGTAGGGAGGTATTAAGAATACGGTATATACCCTTCGAGTTGGACTTCTTCCCCGCGCTGAAACCCGATATAGCTTGTTCTAGAGCATTGCACACAAATGAAGTCATGTGAGGTATACGAGAATAATAGGTGTCGTATTCCAATGACGACGATAATGGGTACATGTAGGTAAGGGTTATAATGCCAATGTCAATAAGAGTCTTATTAAGAGAACAATCGATAGGTACCAAAGTACGAGGGATGCATATTTGGAGATGGGATCTGAGGTTCAAGGGTTCGGATGAAAGGGAATGAGAAAATTTCCGTTGTGGAGGTAGGATCCTCGATAGCAATTGATGATAGAAGGACCAGTTGACAACGAGTATTTTGAGGTGAGGTCGAATAAAATCATGGGGTCTTCATGGGTAGGTACATAGTACTGTGTAGAATACCATGCAGACGGGGGATGAAGATATCTCATCTCAAAGGTACCCAGACAACAATACCCAATCATAATAGTGACTTACCCTACAGTACTTGTACCTCCTAGGGGCCCCTCTACCACCTAGTGGGATGAGTTGGGGAATCCGGTTAGCACTACTAGCCCTACATGTAGGAGCTCCGTCTAGTAGACCATGCTGGCTCTACATACGGTAGTTTAGTAAAAGGAGCCACCATTTACTCCAGGGTTTCTTCTTCCTTTCGTTTTTGGTAAATGTCGGTATTTGAGAAGAGATGATTTGTAAGTAATTTCCTATAGGCTCGTAGCTGAGGCATTCGGTTATGCGCTGTGGTCATGCGCGTACATAAATTGGCTTGAGACCCTTAACTACCACTACCTACTTGGTACCCGTTACTTGCTCCCCAGACTCCAGCTGAACTGGAGTGCCGTGTGTGTGTCACAGCGGAGGGTATCTTAAATAAAATAAAGTGCCCAGGTAATCCTTGCCGGCCCCATCTTCAACCAGCTCGGATCCCATGCGACACACGGACATGAGAGAAATGCAATTACATATTAACAACTCCTCCCTTCGTATGTAGCTACAATATTATGGTATTTGCATTTTGATCTATAGCGTCTCTTATATAACATAATAACGCCTCTTCCGAATCCCCGCTCATTAGTTCCGAGTAAGCACTATAAGTCTATTAACTCGTAAGTGTGTTCTCGGCCTGGTTATTAAGCAACTAATATCTCGGTTCTCTCCAGAGAGTTTCACGACAGGAACCATTCAAGGTCTACAAAGCAGGTGTATAGAAAACTGCACTATATACTATATACTACACAAGAGCTATAGCCTACTATACCGTATTCGACTATGAGTCTCAAGATCCCACAAGGAACGAGCCAACCGCCGAAATGACCAGACCTACCTGCTCATGCAATGCGTGGTCGTTCATTGAATGTCGACGGTGTGGCCAAACCACCCGTCAGCTTCTCGGTGCGCGTAGTTAATAAACAAGCCCTGGAGAACACGTGAAGAATGCTCCAACTTCTATATAACGACTCGACCAAGAGCCTTGGTTGTCCATTTAGCGACCCGAACCGATTTGCTTACGGCGTCTCGCTAGAGTCACGAGAGCCGGTTTACCGCAGCTCTTCTGCGACATCAATATAAAAGCGGATGACTATCTCTATTTACGAAGGTGGCTGACCTTCCTTTCTGGAAAGCCCTCTTGTGTCTGTTCTTTTACGGCCGACCTCCATAGGTACCGCACTGCTTTGTTGTCGCTCCGCTAGTGTAGGAGGAGTGAGTCGATCCCTTCTCGCTACCGAGCAATGCTTGACCCCTCTATTATGTACATTCATTGTAATATGTTGACGCACAGAAAACCTGCGAGGCTGACCCTGACCGAGGATTTCGTTCAGAGTACAAGAGGGTTTACCTCTTTGGGCTTGCGCGGGACGAGTTCATCTAAACAGTGGACCATGTCCTTCAGGCAGACTGCGGATTACTACAGCAGAAGTGAAGA
Organism: Hypomontagnella submonticulosa; assembly: GCA_022984865.1. Taxonomy (NCBI): domain Eukaryota; kingdom Fungi; phylum Ascomycota; class Sordariomycetes; order Xylariales; family Hypoxylaceae; genus Hypomontagnella; species Hypomontagnella submonticulosa. Next base: position 241,035 of record JAJKLF010000029.1, read on the forward strand.
TCTGGCAATGTTCTGGAAAACTCATGAAATGAGCCCGGTTTTTTCCCACGGCGCAAGTAATCGATCAAACTGAAACTCTTCTCCCATCGTGTGTCCCTAATTACCCAGCTATTCCCTCTTAATGCGTGGGAGGCTTAATAACAGCATTCGGGCGAGTGCCTCATCGGCTGTTGGTCTTAACGGTGACTTGCATGACCAAAGCCCTTCAACGGGCCGAATACTGAGCGATAGTGGTGAAAGTGATGAAAACGTGGCAACCTTGTGCCAACCGCAAGGCGCTGGGCTAATTCCTAGAAAGGCATATCCTGACACTTAATCTTTCCTTATAAGTTCGGACTAGGCTTAGCATCGTCCAAAGTCGTCCGTAGATCATTATTCTGCGGGGGAAGGATTCCTCAAACACAAGCGGCCGTTCCCGCAGCCGTATGAAGCGTGCTTCAAAATGAAGAATTAAGATTGCTAACCTCTTAACGACGCGTGATAAGCAACTTAGTGTCTGTGCTACGAAGTATTATCTAGTTTCACCCTCCAGACGTCCCGGCATTTGTCGTCTTCCTTTATATACATGTACATATGTCAGATGGCTGATGAGGGTCTCGTGGTATAAGAGGATACCCGCAGACAATCCTCTCTAATGCGTACTATGTATGACAGTCGCACCATTTCGTCGCAGTAGTCAACGTCAACTGAACCTTGAATCTCACTAGGGTAACGTCCGGGTATCTCCTCATTGTGAGTCCTGTACAGTACCTACCTAGATCATATGGGGTCGTATTAGCGTCTCGCACCCACGAACATCATCGACTTGCGAAGTTTAGTCACGAGCCTAGAATTTACCGGTTTTAGTGCCTGGGGAAATTAACAAGAGACCGTTTTGCGAGAAACTCCGCTATTCCTCCCAGAGCCCCGGCCCGCTGGTAGCCACGGTTACTATGCCCGTGTATACACATTGGATACGTGTAGTATACCACATGCCTAAGAGTACTACCTATATTCTTCTCATATCAGCTCAGCTTCCTGTACTAAATGCCAAGATATGCTCTAATCTGGTGGAGTGGGCGCTTGGTTGCACTCATAATACCGTCAACCTATGACAGAACTTCTGCCAAAGCTAACAACCACAACTTCCCCATCATCGTGAGCTTTCTAAAGTAGCCTAACCGGTCGGAGCTGTTCCGTAGCCAGCACACTTCAAAGTACTATGATAGACAGAAATCGTCTTCTCCACCAACAACAACTCCCATGCCCATGTCCGGCACCCCGATGAGAGGCGATTGCAATATACCACATGCTACGATGACATCGCAGATAGGTCACATACAGTAACAACCGTACCATCCTCCTCAAAGATCGACTGACAGGATCTCCTATGCAGCTGCTCAGCCCGTCAGACTTTCGCTAGCCCATGCTTGCCTTGCCTTGCTGCTGCCCCAGATCCCGCATGCACCCACTAGCAGAATATGGGCAAAGTCAGTTGGGGGTGGTATCTATTAGATTTTAGAGTTGAGATAGACCCTCTCCTCCTACCGGCCTGCCTATGAGGCTATGTACCATGAGCAAGTCTCACTCGGCTCCGCCAATGAGCCTCGAGGACTAAACCCCATTTCGTCGCTGGCATAAAAAAGGAAAAGGGAAAAAATGGAACGATCGTGATAGCTGCCGCCCCCGACATCTAACCTGCAAAGAAGACGTGCAAAAAAATTCGCGAGAGGCCGTGCGCCTTGGGGAGACTACTAAACGAGTGCAACGTCGGCATCGTACTTGACATTCAACAAAATTTTAGGTACTCCGAGAAAACACACGATCTTGAAGTCTAGACGAAGTCTTCGACCAGGTGTGAGCACTGAGCATGAACGAGCCTGTTGAGACCTTATTCATCGTCCGACCCTATACGGTATTCCGTGTACCATTTCGGGTACTCCCCTTTCCCTGTGTGCTACCTCTCTACCCTGCCGAATTCACTAATTCGCTACGTAGTAGCGGCCGCTGCAGACCTACATGTCAAGCTTTTCTGGTACTGTTACCAAGCGTCGCCGCAGGGTCTGCCATCTATAAGTGTGACCAGGTCACTAGTCAGATGCGAACCAAGCTGTAAGTCATCCAAGGATGTACGTGTGCCATATTAATATATTACGCGAATTCCAAGTTTTCCTGGTTCACCTTGTCTGAAGGATGGACTGCATATTTTCGACGATGGCGTATGCTACGACGACCCTGATGTATCCGAATCGTCTGCCATACTGTTTCCTTTCCTGTCGATCTCCCGCATTCCATTTTGTAAAGTGATTGCCAAGCATCTCCGTCATCGCCTCACCCCGATACGGCTTTTTCGACGAGTACGTAGGCGACACGACGTACGAGGCTACATGTACGCAAATGACTTCGCCCCTGATCAACAATTTTCCATAGCAAGCCATATTAGTCCTCCTCCGCCAAAGTAAAGGCACCTGTCCTAGAGCGGCCCTCCTCCGTAAGGAACCGCCAAACCCCTTTCCTTAGGTAGCTAGAACCAATCTTGTATCCCGGAAGACGTGCCCTGGAGATGCCCTGGAAAGGTTGCTATTTTTGTCACCAAAAAAATAATAATAATCTTACCAGTGGCAACTTCATATATTGACCTACGCACACCTAGGCTCTCCTCATCCTAGCTTACCGAACTTTCAGAGCGCTCACTTACGTGTCTATATTAAATTCGGTCTGCCCCCGCACGAGACTATTGCTCCTCCTAATTTATCTTGTATACACGCTTGCTGAGGCGAACCCCGCAGTAAGTAAGCAACCCCGATTCGGGGTTCGTCACGAAGCTCGTGAATGAGGCTCTAAAGATATTGGGGGGAGGGGGAAGCACCTATCAAGATATTTTCATCGGTGGAGCGACCACATGACATGAAAACCTGCACTTTTTGATCACTCTGCTTACTTTATGTATATTGCTCTTACTCGTATCGATGTGCATTGGCTACTACTACGTTCTACTATACGAGTACTATATGACGGTACGATTTTGTGAAAAACGAAAGAAAGCCAGTCGTCCGTTCTATCTATCAGGTGGCACGACATCTTCACAAGACCTCTAACCGAGCTTAGAGAGTCTAGATCGTTACCCTCTCCCCGCATAAACCCTTTTTTGCGAGATTGCTGCTGCTGCCGCTTCAGTCCTCGCGGAAGATAGCCGCGGTCACCTCGCCTTCGACGTCCGCGTGCGCGACGTAGTCTCCGAGCTTCCCGGTCTCGATATCGCGGTCGATGATGACGACGCGGCCGTCCCCCTGGAGCGCCACGGCTACCAGGCTTCCGTCCTGATTGAGCGAGAAATGCCGGGGTACCCTACCGCCAGCTGGGAATTCTTGGACCTTGGTCAGATTTCCGGTGGCGCGGTCGATAGAGTACTGCACCCGTCCAGGGTTAGTAATTTCAAGACACGGGAAGACTTGTGGGGTTTTGTTTTGTTTCCCAGGCGAGTTTCTTGGAATTCACCTGGTACAAGGGGGTAGTAAGCAAATTTGAAATATATGTACTCACGGTTATGAGCGGGTCTGATGGGATCTCGGTGCTGTTGTTGGAATCAAAGTTCGTGATGTTGAACGAGTCCTCCCAGCGGGATGAGACGATCAAGTACTTCCTGTCGGGCTTTATATTGCGTTAGTAAAACGCCTGAAATAAAAAAAAACAACCAGTAGTCAAACTTACCGATACGACAATTTCGGCAGCACCTGTCTTAGCCGGAAGTTCTCGCGGTTCGCCGTGCGTAGGGATAGTGAATATCTCTCTAAAGCCGAGAGCATTGTCTTCACCGTAGCTGACGTGATAACCCGTGATCGTATTGGCTAGCTCGGAGACTAGGTAGAAGTACACATTGAACGAAGTAACGGCAACGAAGGCACCGTGTCTCGGCCCAGAGCCGGGCTTTACGGTTAGCGGTGTGACGGGTGTCAGCTCGAGCGTATCAGCATCGGCCTTGTACACACGGACAAGGTCGGCACCCAAGTCTGGCACCAGTACGTACAGCCCGAAAGGGTCCAGGATCGCTTCGTGTGGATGTGGCGCCTCCTGCCGCTCAGGATTGGGGCCGGGCCCCTCGAGAGCATAGGTTTGATTCTGTACCAGAGTGAGTTCGCCCTCGGGACTGGCGTCGACTACGCTGACACTAGAACCAGAACTGGGCAGATTGGTCAGTGATGACGGTACACATGTTATTCTTTTCTCTACGTAGTGCTCATGATTTGATATCATAGACGAAGCCAAGACAGAGGAGTGGACCGCGAACCACCGAGCGGGTTCGCCGCATGCGGAGTTCGTGCGAGGGTTGGCTTACTAGTGTGCTATGGCGAGTCCGTTCCCACTATTACCGAACTCAGCTATGCTAACGGGGCCTTGGATTACATCAAGCTTGTTCAGTTTGGTTATGGACCCGTCATCGTTGACTGAGAAGGAGGTCACGCCTCCAAAGGGGCCGACGAATCCCTCGTCCAGACAGAAGAGTAAGTTGTCGGCAGTGTCGAGTGAGAGCCAGGACGGGTTCGGCCCACAGTCCGTCGAGTTGGAGATGGACTCAAGGGTAGCAGCAGCACCGGTGGCGGAGTCGTCGTCGGGCAGGGTTAGACTCAGAGTGGTGACGGTGCCAGCATAAGAGGACACATAAAGGAGGGTAGCGGATGCCGAACCAGCTAATCCTAGGGACAGCAGCTCTGCGGGGAAGATACCTTTCCACATGGTTGGATACTTCAATTCGTCGATCGACTGACTGAACTGATCTGATCGAGTCAACTGATGGGCGAGGAGGAGGAAAACAAGCAGAAAAGCCACCCCGACGGTGACTATTAAGCCATTGCCACAAGCTCTCGCAATTTGCCCAGACTTTGTCATCATGACTGGCTATTCTCTCCTCCGCCGGAGGCATACAATATCTGTTGACCTCAACTGGCAATCTACCATCGTCACTATCCCTGCCTCTCCTACTGAGTTGGGTTTACCCGGAGGGACCCTGCGCTGTATCCCAGTTCGGTACTGCATGAAATCCGGAAAAATTGGCTAGCCGGCCGAGGCGAGGAGCAGGGGCAAAAACACATCAACAGAGTGCCCTTTTTGGCCCCTTTGCGAAGGACCTTTGGTTGCAGGAATGACAGCTTTTAGTCCAGCTGCAGGGGTATGGGTCAAGAAATTGGAGGAGGCGAGTCAAGAGAGCATAGCGAGCGAGGCCCTTTCACGTTTGAGTCCAATGAGCAAAGTCGACGAGGTTGGAGTAAGAATCTAGGCTGGTGGCACACGGGAGATGGCGTTGCAATGCGGAGGAAAGAAAGGTGGAGAAGACACGGGACAGATTATTAGTGAACGAGGGAGGTTAAGATGAACTGGACTTTGAAGATTTCCGGTAGAGACAGACAGGGGTAAGGGCCTTTTTTTTTCATGCCGGGGTCGATCAAGGTCTCCCCATTGATGTCCCATAGACGTCTATCATACCTTTTCGTCTCAACTTTTAAGTCTTCCCGAGACGATGTGGAGAATCGATACAATGCTCAAACCTCTACGGACGACTAATAAGGCACTTGATTATAATGATCACCTCGCCGGTGGGTAGAAGACCCCTTGCAACATATAGATTGGCCTAGGAAAAAATAATATATTTTCATCGTGGCCGGAGTAGGGAGGGACCGAAAGACTAGGAGCTTGGAGCTTGGAAGGCAAGGAAGGGTGCCATCGCCCTGAAAGTCAATTAATCGTGTCGCATCGCTAAGTCCCGAACGCGGAGATCACTTGAGCTGTTCATGATGTGACCCCAAGACTCGAATCAGGTTGTCCTGTATCTTTGTTAGGTCCATCCTATGCTCGCACCGCGTTAGGTATCCCGCAATTGGTTCTTCGATGTCATCTCTCAAGCAGCTATCTTGCTACATACATGTATGTCGTGCCCAAGTCGTAGACTACCATCCTACGTATGTACATACATACATACCACCCCTGCGTTGCTCTCAAGGGCACTGCTAGGAAGAGGCTACTGCAAGAAAGTCAACATAGTCACAATTGTAACCCTAAGGTGGTAGTGAAAGACGGGAATAGACCTTGTTAATAATCACTACCCCAACCTGGAAATCCAAGTACAAGAAGGGATATCTCCAACACCGAATAGGGCAAAAGGTGTCTGTTACTTGGCCCTGTGCAGGGCAGATACGGCCAATCAACCGAGGGATACCGACTGGGTGCGTAGCTGCTTGTCTTATTTTCATGCTAGATTATGATATTCTCCGTACCGGCCATCGACTTGACGGAAACTTCATCTTGGGTAGCCGCCTAGCATCCTTCCATCTTGCAGTACACCACCATCGTAATGAGAACCTAAATCGATCCGGTCTCCGAACTCCCACTGCTACCTTTGCTGACTTTGAACGCTAGCTTAGGAGACTCGGCGGACAACGTGGATAGATACTAGTAGGGGAGAAGAGACGAAAAAAACTTGGCTTTCATATGATCAAGCTTTCTATGGGGACGACCGGTGTGATTCCGCCCACACCAAGCCGGATTGCCGTTCCGCCAAGTACTGACAAGAAGAGCTTGAATGATGCTATGTCCTATGCTCTTATGCCCAAACGCTGCACCGTCTCAAACGATAGCAATTTTTCTTTCTGCTCTGAGCGTAATTGAGCTGAATAAGGGTGCAATTGGCATTTGGAAGCATATTGCCAAGAGATAGTCCACATGGCTGGCAGCCATTCTAGCGCAAATCTCGTTCATCTATCTTATATTGCTGCGTACCTAGGTAGTTGTGTAACGCTCGCGTTCCAAGGGCGTTACAGTACCTGGTATGCAGAGGTGCTCACGGCGTCCACATTATTATTCTCCTACTCCTGAATTAAATCCAATGTCGTGCCTAACGTATTGGAGATCATCTGGCCTTGCTATGGAGACGGATCCCGTAAGAATGGAACCTGCAATATATCAATTCCCAAATTAGGGAGATTGACAGTGTTACCTCGCCTCGTGGCCCAAAAGAGAAGGGAAATGGGCTAAACACGGCTAAAGGAGCCTCACCCAGAATAATTCTAGTGCTGGCGTCTTGATGTCGTGTTGCTTTACTTACTACCATGGCTTGTAATAATGACTACTGTTCGAGTAATGATAGTTCGGTTGTTGTTCTGATACCGAGTCTAGACCTCATCACCAGCATTGACGTGTACCTATTCTAGGAGCTGGACGTCAAGATTCTAATAACCGCTGGTAGCGGTTTTATAGGGCCTGGCATCTTACGGAGGTAGCAATAGTCACGGCTTTCCAAATATGAAGCACCCTGATACGCTGCGCAAATCAGTCATTGAGGCTGATGACTAGAGAGGCAGTTTCCACCTTTATTTAACAACCGACCAAGGCGAACATTAAGCCTGGCAGTGCTTCCTATCTAGTGAATACCCTATTTCCTATCCATCTGCAAAGTGTATCCCTCAGCGGTGACTCGAGTCGACGATGGGTGCCGAACCTCCACGCTCGGTACGACTTACCACTGGGCGAAATAGATAGATAGGTCTTTGACACTCTGTAGTGTGATTTTAGTCGATGAACGACTCCTTGACTTCATGCTTCTTGAGCGGATAGCTGTAGTCGATAGTAGGACTGTTATCAAACACTCATAATAGCTTGAAATCATTAGGACCAAGTTCCGTTCGGAATCACCGGCGTCCTCGAATCGGCTTGAGATATCAGACCATCATAGGGACCTATAGTCGATCATAATCGTGACCAAAGGCAGGGGGGGCTGGGAGGGGGAAAAAGGGACAGCAGCAAGGTAAGTATCTCCTTAGGACGCTTCCCGTGTATCATGAAGCTTGGTGGCCCTCACGAAGATCTCCATGATCTCAGTCTCTATATCCTCCAATGCATCATGACGATGCGTATGTCACAATATCTGGAGCTTCGCATGCAGGTTGTTCTGTCCGTGTTCCCTACCAAACATTTAGACATTCATATAGCTGCCTGTCTTTGTTGTAAAATCCTTCCCTGTCGTTCTTCCGCCGTTTCTCCCCTCGATGTGTCCTATATTATCATCTCGAGGCGGCTGAGAGCGAAGACCCAGGCACTGAGACAAGCGAAGTGTAAATAGCGTGCAATATCCCTACGGAATAAGCATCAACTTGAGGGTTAACCCAGCAAGCTGACCATCGGCTCTGGCCAACTTCCCCAGATGAGAGGTCGGTCCCCTAGACGAGCGCTGACCGGTGCAAGAATCTTAAGCTTTCGCCGCTTCTCGTCAACTTCGGCTACATAGACGTAGCCCATAACATTGGAATCGCGGATGGACTCCGCCGAATCATGGACTGATGCGCAAATAACCGCTAGGACGCAGTTTTGGATCATGAGTGATGGCTCGACTTTCTCGAGCATCGTGTCGCCGTAGATGTCGTCTTCAAGTGCCGCTGACGCAGATGCTAACTCTCTATTAGTATAGCTATTCCGTAGAACACAAGGCGTAGAATGAGATCATACCTCCGTTAACTCTCCAGACCGATAGGGCAGAGAAGTCGACTTGCTGCGTAAAGGGGCTTAACGTGTTGTTCGCGTTGCCAAAGAAGTATTCCTTGATAGCTGCTTCATGAACCTGCTGCAGGAACCCTGCATCTTTTTCCACAACGCCACCGGACTTGTCCAGGCTAACAATAGTGATTGGTTCATCTAGGCTCGTCTTTTGACCGCCAATCTTCTTTTGCAGTTCGCTACTGATACGTTCCGACCCGATCACGAGCACAATGTTGACAGAGAACTCGGAAACGATATGTGCTATATGATCAGAGCCACCCTTAGAGGCGCCAATACCACCCGTATCGATCAACAGCCCCGATGTTTTGACGTCTGGATCCTCAGCGAGTCGCGAGGTTACCGCAACGGCCAGCTTACTCAACACCCTCTTGAAAAGGCGGATGTTGTCCTCTGGTTGTCCCAAGCCGTAGCTATACGCGATCGGTAGCTTAACCGGTACGGCACTTGGCCCGCTGCTTGGTATACTGCCCCAATCCGTTGTGATGTCCATGATGGTCGCGAACACAGCCGCGCTGAGCGATCCCGGTAGAGCGAGCATGCCCTCGCGGCAGTCCGTATTTACCACGAGGGGCTGGCGGCCCATACGCGTCGCCCATCCCGTAAGCATCTTCACTAAACTTGTCTTCCCTGCGTTTGGAGGTCCTACAACCAGTACGCGCGGTCCCATCTGACCCGCCTTCTCCGCAGCGGCGCGAAATGCCTCAAGTTTGAAATGTAGATTCAGGTAGCTAACCATGGGCGTCTCTTCCGCCGTCGGTTCGGAGGTATAAGCATCGTAATCGCCGGTGGGAGAGGATATCTCCAGGGTGCATCCGTGCCATGTATTTATCTTGGTTTTTGTCGCGGTGAAAGTGTAGGGAGTATTGGGCGCGAGTTCGGTACCGTCCTTCTCGGCGGTGCCTGAGACTAGTTTGATCTCTAGAGTCGAGCCATGAGGGACCTCGAAGCGATATTCCCAGAAGGGCTCAAGGGTTTCTGTCGTGGTTGGGGCCGCGGCGGAAGAAGCTGCTACGATCGGGATCGTCTAGTGAAAATCAGTCAATTGAAGCAAAGCTAGCCAGTAATATGATCACATACAGTTGATGCTATCTCGCCAAGTCCCGGTATCGACATCTTTCACATCAATATGCCGGTAAGGTCAAGAAGAAGGCGCCTACGACGAAGACGGGAAGTAAGCTGTTGAATACTTGTAGAGAGAGCGTTGAAGGCTGAACATCAAAGCTCCAGGAGCTGCAAAGCTGTGTACTTCGTACCGTCCCTATCAAATTATGGATATAGTGGGTCGGCGCCTTCCTTGCATCTTCTAAAGTTCTATGGAGGGGCACCAGCGCGTACCTGAGAAGTAGCTCCTGTAGGTATGCAGGTACCTGACGACATTAAGGTGTGGGGTAATCACTTCAGCCAATGGATTTCTACATTTGCAAACCTTCAGTAAAACTTACAGTATCTAAGTTATCTTATATCACTTGATATCCTCTTCGATAAAACATGACACTAGGTACTTAGAGGTGAAATACTTGATATCTCTAGTTTTACGCAAATTTCGGGACACATAGGTAATATGTAATGATAATGGAATTCATCGTAATCGTAAATAGGAATCCTATCGGGAGAGCGTTACTTTATGAGTACCTAAGGCTGGAACAATCGCTAATGGGTATCTTGAGGCAAAACTCCAGACGCGGACATCCCCTTTGAACGCCAGCTAGGTTTTTTTTCTGTCCGTTCCATGCATCCAGAGGGGTTGATGGAATGTGTGTATGCTAAAATGGTATCCGAGCCCTTTCTCTATGTCCCATACTAGCCCCCTTTTCTCCAGCGTTTCACTCCGACATGTCCTCGAAGATCTTCGCAAGACTCCTAACACCAAGCAGCACATTTTCGTCCGGCCCTTGGCCCGGAGTCCATGTTGCATGCGCAAAGTCAATTAACTTTAAGGTGTATATGTTTGGAAAGCTCGATTCGTCGTCCGAATCGTCCTCTAGTTCATCGAAGTCTCCCGCTGTGTCAGTGTCACAGAAGTCTTCGTCGAGCATACCGATGCCACTATCCACCCTAAGATTAGTGACAGCGGTTCGCGAAGCACCTCGTTTATGCACCGATACGGCGGCGTCGGCCTTCGCCTCTTGTATAGCATCTCGTAGTGCTTCACCGTCGCCTTCGAAGACAAAAAGCACGCTCGCGGAGTACATGCGACTCTCCTTCTTCTCAAGGACTTCTTGTACTCGTCGAAGGTCCGCTGCAAATGCTCCGGCGATAGTCTTGCCGAGGTCTTCATCGATGCCGGCAGCCTCGTTAAAAATAAACTTCTTGAACGAGTCGACTATGTTGGTATCGTTCACCGTAAATCTTCCCCAGTCCTTGTCGTAAATCTTGAACCCCTCGTCGTCTAGTTCCGACTCGTCTGTGGATCCCTTGTACACTCTCATACCTGCGACGCGAAAGCCGAATTTCTTATGGGTTGTCTCCTCAGCGATCTTGTCGAACCGCTCTTTCTTCTCCTGAGGCGCGTCATCAGCCCACAGCCGAACCCCTAGCTTTGCGTCCATGATATTGGGTTTCTTATAGCCAAAAGAGGCATTTTCTAATACCACCGCCCGGTCCGTTGTGATCTTCCTTGTTTTGTTAGGAACCCATTTAACATTATCAGTAAGTATTTGTTTCTCGACGGGCGCCTCTAGTATCGGTGTGCGGGCATCGAGATGCAGATGTGATTGTATTTCCTCCTTGATCTCAAAAGGGATATCCGCATGCTCGACGAGACTGGGTATTTGCGCGTGTATCGTTGCCTGATCGGTGGAATCGTTCAGCAACAAGGTTCCTATGTATAGTGGCATGAGGTCCGCGAAGTCGGGATGGAGCATATGTGCCGATTCGTAGAATTCGACCTCAGACTGCGTACACGGTTTGATAAATAGTTCGCCATCCGCGTCGCACATCGTCCCCGCACTATCAGCATGGTCAGATTAGAATAACGCAGCCAAGTAGAAATCGTTCAGAACACTAACTGTCCGGCGACCGCATAGTTATAATCCTTTAGGTCATCCCGTTTAGGTATTTCCCGTTCTCTACTTCCGCCACTCTTGCTGGAATCTCGGGTTGCCGGCATCTTTCCAGAGTAATGATAATGACGACGGTGGTAAATTGAGCCGTGGGTATCCTATTCGCGCTGCATGCTCTAATTTACGACAGGTTTTCCGGCAGTGTTGTAGCTTAATAGTCGGTGGGTGTGAAATCCCAATGCGGAAAATGGGCTTGGGTTGGTTTAATATTGGTATGTTGTTGGCTACTGTTGTGTGGCTTAAGACCAGCTGATAACAATGGATGTAGCAAACAATGGGGTGCCAGGTAGTAAATGGTTTTTTGTTGGGTAACTTAGATAAAAGTAGCCAAGCCTAGTTACATTGATCTCGTGAAGTCAATGTTAATGTCCAACGTTCGTGTTGCGATGAAGATGGTTCACGGGGTTGGGAAAGAAACGAAGGGAGTCAGGAAGGTTAATATCAATGGTGGGACAAGGCGTTACAAAGGAGTGGAAGGATCACAGAGAAAATGCCATAATTGGAAATTTTAAGGGTCTTGCAGTCTCGAGATCCGACCGGATCCGCAAAACTGGTCGCAACTGGTCGCTACTTACTGTACATCAAGCCCGCGCCTTCGCACGTCAGCAGCAGTGTACCCAGAAATAAGTGAAAGTGCAAGATTACTGCCTACTATGTACCTGTAGTGTACGTGTATTGTATTGCAGGTACGAATCCGTACGATAATGTGTACCTGCCAAAGCATACGGCAAACTGGGTCAGGTCATGGATAGATCCATAGATGGTATGGGGCATGACGCCGTCGATTGAGCTTAGCCGCCGCAGAAAAGGTTAGGAAGCTGCATTATTGCGCAAGCCTCGCCCGACCGCAGCAACTACCTAGTAATGCTGCGAATCTGCAAGTGCAGAACAAGATCTCGAGCTGCACGACTTAAAAGGCGATGCGCCAAACCCGCAGTAGCTGCGACCAGTAAGAGCAGCTAATTCTCAGCTCTGCCTTATAACGGATGACACGGCATTCCCGCTTTTATTTTTCTTCTGTGGCGGAAAATAACGTTGAGTAAGGCGAAAAACTAGCGAGGTACCCGAATTGCCCAACTCTTACTGGCTCAGCCACACCCCTTATCGCATCAACCAGCGCTTGAGGTGCCGCGGACCTGTCTCGACTAATCTGCCTTGGAGGTCGATTTTGCCGCCGTCGTTCGACCCATCCCAGCTGTTAAGGGGTAAGGCGGGCAGGACAACTTCCACCAGACCCGACCCGACCCAGCTAATTCCAATATACAGGTAGCCGCAGTTAGATGATCACGCTGCATGCGTATTTTTCTACGTACCCCATGTCTTCATCCTCGGAAATATCACAGTATCAGATTGATCTCGGCGCTGTTTAAGTAGGGCAGTGTTTGACGCCCTGTTCAAATTATCTTAGTCGTAAAGACAACCTGTCACAAGATATAATGAGAAGTCCCTTCTTTATCCGGGTGGTTTGAAGAAAGGCTTAATGGTCTGCTGCAGGAGATCTGCAAGATGAGAACCAATAGTCGTATGCATATTTGTCCCCAAGTGGAAGAAGCCACTAGAGGATCACGGGAAGACGCGCCTCTTGCGAGTAAAGCTGTCTCAACGGGCGTTTGTAAGGTATCACGGCAGATATGACATTTTACACTGGCTGTTTTAGAACTGTAATAATTAAATCAATATCATCCGTACTTACTAAGTAGTAACTTATAGGGCTAACCAAGTGATGCCCTAGATGTTCCCATCAAATCACAACAATACTTTGAATCTCACGAAGCAAACATATCTGACGTGTGCTGGTATTTTCCGGAAGCCGTTTGTAAGTGAATGGATAGGTACCTTACGTGTTGCGTGCTACCTGGATAAGTAGGTCAGCTGGCAAAGGGCAAATAGTTTCCGAAACAGAAGAACAATGACGATTGATAACATTGATCTATCATCTGTAGTATTCAATGTTTCGAGTCATAGTCAAAATAAGACGAAGTGACCGTTTCCTTTCTCGCTGACACCATCACTTTTTCTTACCTACCTACCTACCTACCTACCTGCTATGTAGTACATAGGATACACGTCAACTGGTGAAATTATTGAAATAGCATAATAATTCATCTCTAAGGGTAGGTGCATAGTAGGTTCGTATTACCCGAATCGACCATACAGTGGTAAGGTCCAGTCGGATCTCTAGTTGCGTTTGATTATCCCATCTGGTTGTTTCCCAGGCTACTTACTTCCTCTAATACGAAGCCTATGCTACATTCTGTCGCTCGGAAAGAACGACTCACATAAACATAGCTGCGTGGCATCAAATAATACGATTTTGCTTTTGGTAAGTTCAGCAGTTACGATATCTCTCTCACCTTAATCCCTGACTCTCCGACTTCCTGATTCCCTGCGTCTTATACATTATGCACCTCAGCCTCATTCTCATTCTCACACGCATCACAGCCCTAACATTCTTACCTTTTCCAGAATATCGGGTCCTGCAAGTAAGGCAACTAGTGCACTTTCGGCTATAAGTCATCATTGACAACTTAACAGGTCAGATCTGCCTAGATATCAGCCTGTCCAATCCGGTTAGGAATCGACCATAATGGGGGACACACCCACGCACGCCAACGGCAAGGGCATGGCCACGGCGATAGACGAGACATCTGGCGGTCAGTCTGACGCGCATCACGACAAGGGCATAACTACCGAAACCCACGCCGAAATCTCTTCACCTAACCATGAGCATAACGTCTCGAGCGGTGACGAAAAGGCTGCTAATGAACCCGAAGCGGCCGATGGCATTTCCGCTACTGCGGCTACTGCAGCTACAGAATCTGCCAACGTAGACAACACTCCTAATTCCGCCAATGGAGCAGCCGACTTTGGTGTCGAGACTGCGCCCAAGAAGAAGAAGAAGAAGCCCAAGACAAAGAAGAAGGGTGCTGCCGCGAGTACCAAAAAGGCTACCGGCTTTGAAGGTTAGTCTAGGACTTATATCGTAAAGGAAAGTATCGGCTAATAATCACCCTAGAATTCTATGCCGATACTCCTATGACCCCTGCCGAGGCAGCTCAGGAGAAGAAAGAGATCTATGGCGCGTAAGTATTTGTATATAACACCAGTATTAGCAAGGCTAATAGTAACTACAGGTCACGCACATTCCCCAGGTATAATTTATGAGTATCACCTTGATGGTCATATGGAACCTGAGCAGCTAACAACACAGCCGCATCGAGGAATGCATCCAGCGATACCGAGCCAGCCGCCGTATGAATCCTGAACGTACCATCATGTTCAACAAGTACTTGTGGCTCGGAGGTATCGATCCATCTCCACGTCAATTCACAGGCTTTGCTGAGGACCGCGATGCCCTCGCCGATCGAACTGCGGACGAGATCCGCCAGATGACTGCAACCGACTTCGTTGGTGGCAGTGGCGCCCGCTTTTACGATCCCCTGGTGGACCCCGATAATTGGTTCGTCGACTTTGACGGCATCGTTAAGTGTTTCCTGTAAGTCAATGATGATACGAACGAGCTGGAATGCAAGGTATACAAGCTAACGTGTTGTAGATCCAGAATGGTTCCGGCGATCTACATGTATGATGAGGAGGCCAACCGTCTGGCCGCAGACCTTCTTAAGAATTTTCTCAACTACGTTCTGCTGCACGACGTCTGTCCCGAGTACACGGACGACATCCAGGCTGCCAGACGAATCTGCGACATTGCTCCTATCGAAATGCGCTTGATACATGAGTTGGTTCATGAGCTGCCTGGTCCCTTCAACTCTCTTGCGAGCTCGCTTTTCTACGATCGGCGAATAAAAGAGTGCGTAGAAACTGACAACTTTGATGACCTGATCTCATTCCGCGTCACGATTCTCACTTCAATACCTGGTACGGAGATCAGTCATACGCTCATCAATACCGACGACCCCACTACTATCCGTGTTGTCAAGACGAAGGAAGAAACGTACCAGGTGGTGGATATGGTTCGGCCACGTCGCAAGAACGTTCAGACGGTCACAGAGTCCCTTAAGGAACTTGGCCTCTCTGGAAAGGGGCAACCAGCCGGCATCCTTGTTCTGAAGCCTTCGATTATCGACTTCGGGTACGATAACGTCCCTCTTGCGAACGATATTGATCTCGACGCTGTGGACGCGGAAGAGTACTTGCTTGAGAGCGACTTGCTTGCCAAGTTCACCAAAGGAATGAAGATCAAGGCGGTTGTGTGCGAGCTCAACATTGGTCTTCGCTTCATCAAGGAGATCAAGGACGTTCGCGTCTCATTTGACCTCTTTTTGCCGCAGCTGTTGATGGAGGGATGGAAGGACCCCGTCCCCAATGAACGACCTCCCCCGTCAGCCTCTAACCCGAATGCTGAGAACGGTGTGGAAGCTGACGACTAATTCGTATAACTCGAGGCTGTGATGCCGAGCTCAACGGATATACGAAAGGGAAAGACTGGGGCTATGATTTTTACGAATGCATATATGGCAGGCGACTTTAGGGTGTATTCGATTTGATACACGGGGGTCCTACATATGACAAAAGCTTGGTCATAGTACGCGTTGCTGGATATACCCTTTGCTATAGAGATAGCCGCAAAGCAAGATGAATGCAACAAATTTCTGAAGCCTAAATGAGCTCTTAGCTAATGTGTCCATTCCAGAATCCGGGATTAGGTATAGGAATAACGAAAGCCGAAGTCCGGCTGTCAAAGCTACCAACTCCAACATACATGTACACGCGAGGCTTACTTGCATGGCTCATGTTGAGTACATGTATAACCGTCACAGCTCATACAATTACCTAACTCGAAAACCCCTGACGACTTGGCGGTGAATTTGCGAGTCTTCACCTGCTGAATCTCGATAGGCTTTTTGTTCTTGGCGCCGATGGGTTTAGCGGACGCGGCGAGTCGTGGCATCGAAGAATTTGTGCCGCTTTGCTTCTTGGCGTGCCAGCCCGCGCCGCAATGCGTTACCTGGAGGGCTTGGAGGGCTAAGAGGGCTAGGATGACTGGGTCTTGGCCTTTTCTTCGCCCAGCTGGGCGTTTTTGTCGCGTCCCTTGTCGGTGCCGACTTCGCTTATACGTGTTTGGGTTCGCTCAGGCTGTCCAAATTCGACGGTAGCACATATTGGAGTTCACCGACTTAATATATTGCAAGTTGAGATAGCTGTCTCTTTTGCTGCAGATAAGCTTGCTTAGGTACTGTACATGTAGGTACGCAAATTGAGGCTACGAATTACAATGGGTTACATGGGGAATGCTCAACCCCGGACAGGGCAATTTAGCTACGAGATCTTAGGTCGACATCCTACCCAAGACCTTGGCGGGTTTGGCAGAGGTCATTTCAGAAAGCAGCAGCGCCAGGCATTGGCCTGATGTTTTCTCGGCACGGACCGAAAAGATTGGGACGAGTTGTTTGCTCTCTCTCGCAGCGGCCGAGAACGTCTTTCTCTCTTCTCCACGATTTCCTCCCCGTCGATCTTCTTCATATCCTTCCTTCCGATGCTCTTATTTTACCCTTATTTACTTACTTACACTCCGCTTTATTTTTTAATTTGCATTTCCTCTTCGGAAATTTCTCTTTAATCGTTAATAGGCGGCACCTGTATATCTTGTTCGGCGGAACTTGTGTGCTTGAGTTATCCTCAGTGAACCGGCGCCTAAAGAAGAGGCGCGCCCACAAATCCCGAATCGGAAGAGGCTTACGCGGCCATAGTCCGGCAGTGACGATGGATCCCCAGCGACGATCCATGTCACAGACAAGCACCCGATCCTGGCGGGTCGCCAAAGTCGTCTTACATATCACTTCGATCGTGTTCTGCGCCATCGTAATCGGACTCAGCGCCGCGACGACATGGGAGGAAGGCGATGGCGTAGCAATACTGACGATCCCAATCGCCGCGGCGACGGCGGCCTGGACGATCGCCGAACTGGTTACCCTCTGGATCCGGCGGAGGAGCGCGCCAGGCCGGGGCATCCACTGCGGCGCCCACGTCGGCGTCCAGCTCGTCATCTTCCTGGCCATGATCCTGGCGCTGTTCTACTCGTGCGGGCTGTGGAGGAGCGTGCAGCGCTTCCAAGAGGTGTGCAACACGTGGGAGCGCGACCCCAAGAACCCGGACTGGGTCTACGAGGAGGAGACCTTCAGCAGCCCCGATGGCACGTCAGAGACTTCGTATTACTGCCCTCCGAGCTATGTGGACCTCATCAATAGCGCCTCGTACCGCGCGGCAGTGCAAGCGCTCATCGCGTTCGTTGCTATGCTATGGTAAGTTACTCGTCGCCCTATGTTCCCAGTTTGGGGTCAGATGCTAATCGACGAGCAGGGCGATACACTTCTCGCTTTTTGTCCGTGCGTGTGTCGAGACCCAGCGCCGGAATAGCGAGCCCCCTGTTGTGATGATGTACCCGCAGCAGGCCTGGCCGGCGCAGTACGGAGGTTACCCCCCTAGCAGTTACCCTCAGGGCGACGTTCCCCGAAGAGGACCGGGTCTGATGCCGACGAAGGAGACGCATTATTGATGATTTTTGTTTCTTGTACTTTCTTCCCGCGCTGCTTTAAAAGAATAAAAGCACTGCTTCTTTGTTGATGTCGCCAGAATGAGATGATGAGGGTATTGCGAAGCCCTTTTTGAGCTTCGTCACCCTGTAAGCTAAAGCTTTGGCCGTGGGATATGATGGGGATATGGATGAGTTTGTATCCTCCAGACAGATAGATGCCTCTACGCCCTAAGGGGCTCATCATAGCATGGTTAAGATTAGTCGACGCTCATCTTGGGGAACGTTGGAAATCATGATGATCATCGTGTTGGACGAGGCTTTCGCTATACTGGGCTCTTAGCTCTTCTATCTATGGGGAAGGGGTACTTACGATGTGACTGGTCTGGCGTTGTCGGCACTCTATATCATTCAACATATTTGATATTTACTATAATGCTTTCGAGGTGTGATTCAGTGCCCATTGAGGGAAGAGATTGGTGATCGCGTAGCAAATCACAAAGACGTAATCTACGCTTGCCCCTGGACATATTTGAAAGGTAACCTCGGAATTGAATCTCAAACAGAGTGCTCCCATTCTAATCAAGTTGAATGTCTATAGCATAGGATATTGACGCCCTGAATGAAAATACTTTAGTAATCCCCCCTAATCATGTAAATGGCTAGTGAGGTTAGGGATGATAGGTAGTACTTATGTGCTACTTTACCGCTGCGGATTAGCTAAGCTTTAGGACGCCTGATACAGACTCCGTTGCTTCGTCATGGTGGGGGCGGGGTCGCTAGAATCGACTGACTTAGGGATACGGATTTGTGACACTACCTAGTACATAACGACTTCGCCGGGACAAGTGCTACTATATCAGCCATTACATCGCAAGGAATCGCACAGGAATCTCCTAGCTTTGTTTAAAAAATTAGACTAGGCTGAGTCAATATGGTAAATATCTCCGAAGTCATGATAGTTCTTTCATCGAGGACTGCGCCTTGCTAACAAGCCATTGTCGACCAGAGTTCCGAAGCAAGACTGTACACCTTTTCGCAGGAGACGAAAGACCACCTGCGCAAATTCCGGTTAACCACGTCGAGGGCCAGTGGTCCGCAAGCTGTTATTTGTATGTATGTCTACATATAGCCTCTCTATGCCTAGAAGCTAGTGGGACTACGACTGACCCAATGCGGATCGAAACAGATTACATCGATAAGAAGACACACGAGATCAAGCAAGATGAGGACAAAGTCGTATACAAGTCTCTGGACGAGATCGCCGACGACCTACCAGACAATTCGCCGCGCTATATCCTACTGAGCTACCCGTTAACTCTAGTACAGCCCCTTCTCCTCATCGAAGTGTAATATAAATGCCCCGAAACATGCTGACACCATGCCGCAGCCATCCGGCCGTCTATCTGTGCCCTATGTCCTATTGTACTACCTTCCTAACACGTGTAATGCGGAAAGCCGCATGATGTATGCGGGAGCGAAGGAGCTGATGAGGAACACCGCCGAGGTGGGCAAGGTGATCGATGTGGAGAGCGCGGACGATTTGGAAGATATCCCGAGCAAGCTGGGCGCCGAATAGGCTGTCTCCGATATGGCGCGTGGGCAGTTACTGAGTACGAGGAGGTTCACCCTCTGTACCGAAGGTAGCGAGGTAATACTAGTTTGACCTGTCGTTTCCGCCTCAACCCTCGGGCAATATGTGTTGCGCATCGAGACCTATTTCGCGCGCCACGCCCTTGACGACATTCTTGAGCGCTTTACATGCTGGGCTATCGGGGTAGTGGTCGAAGAAGCTCTCCCCGTAGTCGCATGCCATGCCTATCCTCGGATCTAGCGGCACTTCGCCCAAGAATGGGATATCCATCTCTTTTGCCAACGCCGCGCCGCCTCCTGTAGTAGCTTTGAATATTTGGCTTTCATGCGTGCAATTTGGACACACGAAGCCGCTCATATTCTCTACCAAGCCAAGAACCCTTATGCCCGCCTTCTTGCAGAAGTCGATCTCCTTCCTTACGTCGAGGAGTGCCACTTCTTGGGGTGTTGTAAGCATAACGGCTCCGTCTATACCGCTCTCTTTTAGGAAACTATTGACGCTTAAATGTTCATCGCTCGTGCCCGGCGGTGTGTCGACCAGTAGGAAATCCATATTGCCCCATTCTACCTCCTTTAGGAATTGCTTGATCAGGCCGTTCTTCTTCGGGCCGCGCCATATGACTGCGTCGTCACGGTTCGGCAACATAAACTGTATGCTCATAACCCCGAGGTTGTCGGCTACCCAGACGGGTGACCACCCTGTGTTGCTGATGTGTATGGACTCGGACTCGACGCCCATCATCTTAGGTATACTGGGTCCGCAGATATCCGTGTCCATGATGCCGATGGTCATGTCTTCGTTGGTAGCAAAGGCATGCGCCAGAAGGCTCGTGAACGTGCTTTTGCCTACGCCACCTTTTCCGGACAGAACGAGGATCTTGTGCTTGACCCCCGAAAGCCGCTCCGATATCAGTGGTATGTCTGGGTCGGGGCCTTTGGGCGCCGAGGCGCATATAGCTTGATTAGGACATCCGGCGCACGAGTCGGCCTTTCCGGCTTGTTCGGATTCGGGCCCTGGACAATGTTCGGGTTCTGGGGCGACGAGCTGGGGGCGCGCTTTGAGTGGATTGTCGAGGACTTCCTGGACGGTTTCGGGCTCCTCTAAGGAGGGTGCCATTGTTATGATTGGCAGTGTAATTCGGGTTTTAGAATACTGTGTTCGTTATAGGAAGACTAGAGACAGTATTATCTGGAGGAGGTGAGTGAAAATAGATATTAAGTGGTCGCTGACCGATTTCGGTTGAGGCGTTGCTTAGAAATCTAAGAGAAAGGAAAGGCACATGTAAATGCAGCTAGAACATTGATCTCAAAGCGCGGGCCCTATCAATCTATCGATAAGTCTGATTTGTTTTCCCCTCGATGTCACTTGGCGGGGTACATTCAATACTGGACCGGGGTCGCTACAGATTCTATGTATGTACATGAGTACATACTGCCCTCCTTTTCGTAAGGCATCATTACTATAGGAGCTCAGATGTCGAACTAGAGCCCGGTATTACCACACGTTAGTTCTATACTAGAAATGAAGAAGAAGTAGACGTCATGTTTATTCTCTTCGTAAATTTCTCATCAAAACTTCCAAATTATTCTGTGTGAGAACTCTCCCTTAATAAGACGTTATCGTCCGTGGCCCTTGACAGACGGCGCTTTCTATAATAATAAAAGGGGGCCTATACGTCAACCCGCATTGACTCTACCGTATCACATTAAGCTCGCATAAAAGCAACAAACGCTAAACCTGATACAGTCAACGCGACGAAAGAGGAAAACATTCAAGTCAACAAAATTCAGTAGCAACATCGACGACCACCTCCTTTTCGACAAGTGTTTCCCTTTTCTATGTGCATGCGCGAGCTTCGTCGTCGAATTAGTTGTGTCTGTGCTTGGTATACTTGGCCACTAAAATTCTTCAAATGAACATAAGGTTCAAGCCATGGCTTTCCCTGAGCGCAGTCCAGCTCAGCCAAGATACGAAGAGTCAACTATGAATCCAAATGACGATCGCGAACTTCTGCGCTCGTTGAACAAGTTGACCCTTTCGACTTCTCCTGCCGGCTCGCCAACTACCCATGCGACTTCGCGTTCGTCTAGGTCACCGGTTGCGAATGTGAATTCAAGATATGCATCTCCACGACTATCCTCTACTTCTCCTGGTGCTCGGCCACCTTCTCGAAGTCCAGTGAACAGAGCAAACTCCAACGGCCTAACGTCGCAGTCCCGATCAGGAACGCCGACGCTTTTACGGAAAACGTCCACGAGCTCTCTACGCTCCGTTAGTGGAGTCACTCCTAGCCGCGCCCCTTCTCGTCGGGGCAGCTCTACTCATCTCCTGTCGCCGTCTGCTTCCAAGTCATCACTGAATGGTTCCATGCCACTCATGGAGGAGAAACCAGCTCCTACTGCCGCCTCAGTGGCAAGCGCATATATGCAGAAAGAGTTGGAATTGCTCCATGGTGACTCGTCAAGCCACCACGCAGAGACTATAGTCATATTGCACGATTCTTGCTACGGGCACCGCTACTCGAGGCCTCGCTCGACGAAAGGGGACCTGAACAGTATTGTCGAGCGTCCCGAGAGAATTCAAGCCAGTGTACTTGGCGTATCAATGGCATACGTTCGACTTGGAGAACGCCATTGTGACGGAAAATACCCTATCCATCCCCAACTCGATCCCACCTCGCTTCCTCACATCCCCTTTCGAATCCATAAGACCAATCGTACACTTGCGATAGATTCTGCAGCCGTTACCAATGTACATGGGACTAAATGGATGGAGGAACTCAAGGTTATGTGCGACTCCGCCGAGACGAAGCTTGCCCTTAACACGAATGAACTACGTAGACCCGATATGAACAGAGGACCAAATGCCGCCCCTCCCCAAGAGCTCCATGAGGGCGATCTCTATCTATGCTCAGAATCTTTGAATGCGTTCGAAGGAGCACTTGGCGCTGTTTGCGATGCCGTGGATAGTATATTCAGCACCTCGCCTTACAAGCGTGCCTTCGTCGCCGTACGTCCTCCCGGCCACCACTGTTCTGCGTCCTACCCCTCGGGATTCTGCTGGGTCAACAATGTCCATGTAGGTATTATGCATGGATTCATGAACCACGGCTTGACGCATGCGGCAATCATCGACTTCGATTTGCATCACGGAGACGGATCCCAAGCCATCGCATGGGATCATAATAAACGTAGCTTTGCGGCGACGAAGAATATGTCTGCGTGGAAACGAACGTCCATTGGTTATTTCAGCATCCATGACATTAACTCGTATCCCTGTGAATATGGTGACGAAGAGAAGGTTAGGAACGCCAGTGTTTGCATAGATAACGCCCACGGACAGTCGATTTGGAACGTCCACCTACAGGAGTGGAAGTCAGACGTAGAGTTCTGGAAGCTATACCAGTCGAAGTACTCAGCTCTTTTAGACAAAGCTCGTGGCTATCTTCGAACGCAGACGGAAAAATACCGTGCCTCTGGTCAGGTGCCTAAGGCCGTGATCTTTTTGTCTGCCGGTTTCGATGCGAGCGAGTGGGAAAGTGCTGGGATGCAGCGTCATAAAGTGAATGTCCCGACCGAGTTCTACGCTCGCCTTACTCGAGATGTGGTCAAGCTCGCATCTGAAGAGGGGTTGAGTGTTGACGGTCGGGTCATTAGTGTCCTCGAGGGTGGCTATAGTGATCGGGCTCTATATTCGGGCGTTCTCAGTCATCTGAGTGGTTTGGCGGGCTATGAACCTATCTTGCCTAAGGAAGAACCTGGTGGGCTCGGCTATGAGATGGGCAGTAGAATTGGATCACTCAGCCGACGCAGCACTTTAACTGAGAACGAGATGAAGCTCAAAATTCCGGGATTCCCATATGATCCCGCTTGGTGGTCTACTCCTGAGCTGGATAGACTTGATGCCACTATGACGGCACCACCAGAGCAGCCCAAGAAGCCTCGAAGCTTTACGCCTGGCAATTATTCTTCCCCGACTCAGGCATCAAGTGCGAAGGCTTTAGACCCCCTTAAGGTGCGGCGAAGCGTGTCGAGCTTGATGTCTCAGGCTTACATTTCTCGACCCCCAACTCCACCTCCTCCGGACGTCCCCTGGGCAACTGCTGCTCATGAGTTGAGTAAGCTACTCATACCAAGCGACCGCCAAACCAGCAGCTTCAAGTACGAAGAGCTCAATGCTGGGGCAGCGGCAGCAAAGGCTAAGCGTGAACGTCAGTCTCTCGTACAGGATGATCCAACTGTTAACGATATGGCGGCACCTGCTCCGACCGCCGCTCCCATACGGAAGTCTCTGCGCGAAAGAAAGCCAGTGAGTTATGCCGAGGTCGATGATCCTAAGACACGCAGGAGAACAGTTGCTGGCCCGACGGTGATTGCCACCGAAAAGGTAAAAACCCCCTTTCTTATTTCTACGTAGATGTCTAATGAAAGTTCTTAGGCGCTTGCTCGAGGTATCCCTACGCAAAATGGCTCAGGAGCAAATGGACAAGTCAGTGCTACGACTGCGCTTGCACCTCATGAGCCAGCTGGTGGGATACCAAGACCTAGCACCTCACTAAGCATCCGCCCCGAGTCGTCCATGAGCGTACGAACGCAGGCATCTACCGCGTTAAATGTCAGGAAAACTCGGCCTGCAGTGCCAGCAAAGAAGGAGAGCACTCGGGTGCCGAGGAAGCCCAGAGTTCCGTCCACGAAGCCCGAAGGTCCATCTCTACCTGTGAGAAAAGAATCTTCGGCCGCTCCATCTACGGAATCAAACAAGCCTGTAGTCGATCCCGCAGCGGATATAGAGAGGATCACCGGTGGTATGAAGAAAATTAAGATCAACGTCCTAACTAAGGAGAAGAAAGAGGCTAAGCAAAAAGCTGAAGCTGAGGAGAAGACGAGAAGGGAAAACAAGGTCGGTCAGGAGTTGAGGAGGATGGACGGGGCTAGGATCCCTAGTAATCCCAATGGGGGTGCCCCAGTACGACCTGTTCCATCTCAAGCTGAACAAGCAGCACAGGCAGCATACGCAGCTATGCCACCTCCTCAGCTTCATCCTATGCAGAGCAACGGTGGAGGCCACACTATTGGCACCGAATACGGGCCAGAGTTACCCACAGGGACGCACAATGGCGCACCTCTCCGCCCTGAGGTTGAGAGGTATAGCCCAGTAAACGTGCCGACTATCTTAACGCCTGCCGAGTCCAAGTTCCCTTCAAGCCCTCCGTTCCATGCTACCCCGGAGGTAAACCAGCACGAGAACGTGTTCGTTCCGTACCAACCCGATGGGCCGCCGCCAACGGCCGTTCCGCTTTCTAGTCCGATCCGGATCCTCGAGCCTATGACTGGCGTGCTCACTCAACAGACCAGAGCTCAAGTCCCCACGTTCAGCGCCTCAGTCCCTACGACTCCAGCTCGCACGGGTGGACATGGATTTACTCCTACGTCGAGCATACCATTTGCGTCTCGTCCAGCCCACGAGTCCCGCTCGATGTCGAGAGATAACGTTCCGGTTGTAGCGCAACGTCAAGACAAGGTTGAAGCGACGAATCAGGGAGTCTGGGATATACCCGAGACACCACAGCAACATCGTTGATGGCTACTAGGGTATACTACTGGGAAATGTAGTAGATCAACTTGATACTACTCGCCCGTAACCGTAGTATTGGCTAGGAGAATGTACATTAAGGTACAAGGTACTTGAAGGATTCTCATGCGCAATGAGGACAGAAGGCGTTGAATTAGTTAATTTTAAAAAGAGATGGGGAGGAGTTTTTCGTTCTGTCGAACACCTGTTACTACGATACCCTTTTTCAATATGGCCTGTTGGCCCTTTCGCAGATGGACGGTGCCTCCATGTGATGCTCATATTGTATATGTGCATTCTAAAAATGTTTACTGCAGTATTGTAGAAGTCGTTACTGTTGTTGATTAGTCAGATGCAAATACAAACTTATAAATGTCTATAAAGATCTTGTATAGCTCATGCCAGTGGCGATAGCTTCTCCATTCACCACGGCTAGCTCTTAAGACTATGATATATCAAGACCGTAAGCACATACATATGTATATATAAAGAGACTCTTGCCCACAAATCCAACTTACCACTTTAAATCGTTGAAGCAAGTAGTACTACAGAGAGATGATTCAAAATACGATTGCTAACCAAACGCCCCTCCTACAACACACCCAAAATGCTACTCCCAAATGGTATCTAATATGCCAAGAGAAGAATAAGACAAAACCCCGCCATGACGACCACCAGACCTCCTCACAGTACTATTGTTTCTGTTTTGGGATTAACCCCCGAAGCCCGATCCAGTGTTGCTGTTCGTCGGGCTCAGATTCAGCAGCGCATCGGTCCCAAAATCCGGGCTCACCTCTTGCAGGATATCCTGCATCTCCTGCTCCGTGAAGTGAAAGTCCACATCCATCTCCGCCGGCAGCGTCGCCAGCGCGGCATCCGACACCATCGGCGCACTCGCAGCACCGCTCACAGCCGCAATATCCGCCGCCACCCCCGGCGTCAGCGGTCCCGCCATCGCAGCCAGATCCATCGTACACGTCGCCCCCGTCCCCGCACCACCGGCACCACCGGGATCCGCCAGCCCAGCCTTGACCGAAGCCTTAAACCGCTCCAGCAACACGGGGTCATCGCAGCTCGTGCGCGCCATGGCCATGATCTGGCGCGCGCGCTCGCGCAGCGCGTCGTCCGCGGGGAACCCGCTGCGCGCCACCTCCCGCCGCACGTACTCCGTCAGCCCCGTCTCCAGCTCGCGGCTGCAGAACACCTTCGCGGGCGCCGGGTACCGCCGCGCGAACGTCTGCAGGTACCGCGTCGCCGTGCGCGCCGCGGGTTCGAACGGCTTCGCGTCGTCCCGCAGGAAGATGGCTGGGGACGCGGACAGCGGCTCGATCGTCGCGGACGGGTTCGGCGCTACGTACGGCGGCGCGAAGCCTGTGCCGCCTTCGGAGGGCGCCCAGGGCAGGTGCGAGGATCGCAGCCCGGGGCCGGTGTCTGAGGGGAGGATGCCGACGTCCCGCTTGAAGCGCTGCAGCCATTCGAAGTTGTCGGCTGCGGTTTGGTTCCATGGGTCGTCGCTGGGGGTTGTTGGGTTAGTTGGTTGGCTATGGGATGCGAGATGGGAATGTGATTGGTGGGTTAGGAGGGATACTTACTCGTCGTATATTAGCCACCGCGCCTGGTAGCGAATCTCGTCGTCGGTTGGCACGTGCCGGTTGGGGTTGTTGGGCGACATGGTCGATGCCACGAAGCGGCTGAGGCCCTGGGCTAGGCGGCGGTAGCAGTTTGTGTCGTTGAGGAAGAAAGGGCCCGTCTTGATGGAGCCGTTGGGGCCAGCGCTAGGGGCCGGCGCCAGCTGGCTGAGGGAAGATGATGATAAGTTGCTGAAGAGAGGGCCAACGTATTGCGAATCCCGAACCACAGTCTTGTCTTGAGTGGGAGACTGAGATGGTTCATAGCCTAATGAAGAATTGGTAGCGATGGAAATGGTCGAGTCGCGCTTCGACGGATGTCGCTTCCGGAAGCGAGACAGCCAGTCCTTGTCATCAGCCGCCGTCTGATTCCACTCGTCGTCGGTGTCGTAGATAATAATGCGAGCCTGGCGTTGTAAGTCGGCATCGCTGGGCTCGACACCCATAGACCTCTGCTCTTGGAGATATTCTCCGAGTTCTTGCTCAAGCCTACTGTAGTTGTGAATCGTAGAGTCGATAGTCTTCGGGTCCTTAGACCGAAGATTGACGTCCCCTACGTCTTCACTGCGCGGAAGATGCGCTCGCTGCCGGAAGTTCTCAAGCCACTTCGGAGAGCCGTAGATCAAGCGAAGCATCCAGTTGGCAATATCTTCCATAGGGTTGCTAGACTTCTCTTCCATCCTACCGATGATACGACACGCTTCAACCTGGAGCTCGTGGTCCATAGCCGTTAGGCCCAGTAGCTGCTTCGCTTTGACGAAATCCTGCATCTGTCTCTCAAACTCGCAGTTTTCGAAGATATTGTCCTTGCCATTGATGCGTAGTGAAGTTAGTCGGTTATCCGACTGCCCTCGAATCGGCCGGAAGGCAGCATTCAGAGATTGTTCTTCCGAAGATGTGATCAGATCGCGTAACCAGGACGACACTTCTTGGGCGTGAGACTTTGATTGCGCATCAGCACCGAAAACGATACAGCAGGCTTCTAACTGTATCTCAGCGTCGGTCGGTGGCCTGCCGTTGTCTGCGGTCCAGATAGTGATCCAGTGATGAAGCTCCCACTTCAGGAGCTCATAAGCGTTAATCGGCGTCGTCGGCGGGCTACTGCTAGCCCTATATGGGAGGGGCGTATTTCTCTCGTCGTGAATCAAGTCTGTGATGACCAATTAGTAAGCTGCGTGGGAGAGAAAAAATACGGTCTCTCACAAGGTGGGATGGAGTTTTCAACCATCTCGAGTACGGGTGCTTCGAAACCCCAGTCACCCTTCCAGTCAGCCATAGTGTTACCGGTCTTGAAGTGCTCGGCTAGGTGGTCGACTCGGATTGTCCAGCTGTCGAGGACGATACCGCAGAAACCGCATCGCGACCGGATCTCGGGAGAGGCTACTCGCCACTTGTCCATCGCCCACGGGAGGAACTTTACATTGTGCACGAGTTTGAGGTGTTGTCGGAGATGGTCCTTCCTATAGAATGTCCTTTCTTCCTGGGTTCGCTCGGTGCAACCGGAGAAGTTGTGCGACTCGATGTGGCTATCGTCCGGGTTTGCTTCCCCGCAAAAGACGCAACTCATCATGCCATTATCGGGATTGATATACTTGGGACCATCCGGAGAACATATCCATCGCTCGAGGGACAAATGTAACGATTTCTCGTGCCGTTGCCAATCGTGCTTGGTCCTAAAAGTCTCGGTACAGAACGTGCACTGGAAAGTCTTGAGCGGCTGGTTGATGAGACTTTCATCTGCTCGCCTGGGCGGAGCTCGTCGGCGTCGACGTCGGCCTCGGGTACGAACAAAGGATGGTAAGGAACCAAAGGAGCCATGGGATTTTCCAGAGTAGGCGGACGCGAAAGAGCCACCGCTCGAGTGGGATGTGCCCAGACTGCTAGCAGATGACTGGTTACATAGTGATTTGCTGGATCCGTCATCCGAATAGTTAGAGACATAGGGACTGTTACGACCAGATCCCGAAGTCTGCGAGTATGAATTAGATGACGCCGACACGGCTCGAGCAATAGCCGCGACAGATGCCGGTTCGTTTTCAGGCGGAGAGTTCGCCCAACGCTGTAGAGGGTTCATGTTCTCGAATAGCGCCGGTGTGCCTCTCCGCTGTGGAATATCGATAGCTTGGACGTATCCTCGGCCGATATGGGGGGATGTCGCTCGAGTTGGTTGGATCTTACCACGCCGACGAGCATTCGCCAACCAGTTGGTGATCTGTGTCTTATTGAGACCGGTGATCTTTTGCAAGCCCTCTTTCTCTTCCTCCGTCGGATACGGATGTCGACTGTGGGTCGACACCCAGTTCTTTAGGACTTTGACTGACTCGCGAGAAAACCGCGCACCAATTTTGGGCATATTCTGAGGCTTCGGTGATGGCTGCTTCTCCTCGGCGATGGAAAGCATGCCTGGTGCAGACGGAGCCGAAGTGATCATGGCAGCCAGTTCATCCTCGTGTAAGATAGATGTCTCTGGTCTATCTCCCATGATCGGCCAGGGGTTTGCAGGGAAAGTCGCACCCGCTTCAGCCGTCAGATTATGGTCCAAAGGGCCGAAGCTACACTCGCACCGCAGTGCAACACAGCTCGTGCAGTAACCCTTATATTTACCTTCTCGGATTCGCTTGCATTGGTAGCCGCCCATAGCGCAATGAGTACAAGGAGCCTCAGGCGTCTCCCAGTACATCTGCGAGCTAGCTGCAACTTCTGGTTCCGGCAAGGCAGCCAAGTCGAAATCCTGTGGCATCTGAGTAGATTCAAAATGTTCAAGGGCCCAGTACGACCAGTCATCACCGTCCACGTCCCCGAAGACGAGGTCCATATTGGGTTGGTCCGAGGATGTGGCGACGGCGTCGATGGTACCGGCTGCGCCCTCCGATGTGACAACGGGATCGAAGCTAGTGCCAACCACGGCAGCGTCCCAGTTGACGAATTCCATCTCTTCTAACTCGTCTATGGTAGTCATTAAGAAGGGCGCGGACTACCACCAGGAGATTTACAACTAGGGCGTGACAATCAGCCGAAGTTAGGAAGGGCGCCAATATATAAGTTGTCAACTTGTCACACCCGCTCTTGGTTTCAAACCGTTCCAGAACGAAGGAGAGGTATAAATTGGATAAGGAGAGGGACCAGCTGGTGAGTCAAGGGAACAAGTTCCTATTAAGAACGAAAGATAATCTGGGGAAGAATACGAACAAGTTTGACTAACTTTTTCAGGATCAAGTATGTAAGCACGAATGGATTCTGGACGGGAAACTAAAGCACGCGACAAATGGTTTACCCGTGGGTTAGATCTGTACTATGTAGGATGGTAATTATGGTTACCGCGCGATTCGATCTGATTCGCATGTGCAGCTCCGTTTGTCGCTGGAGCTGGACGCATAAAGATTAAGATCGCCAAGCGGAAGAAGAGTCATCGTCCACGTCCCTCGGTGTGCTCTATCACCACGACCGCAAAAGTGAGTCCGGTCTCTGCTCACAACGCCGAGCTAACCCATGCAATCATGTAATGACTGTGGAGCGCGCGCCCTTGGGTTGACGAGCAGGGCGTTCGTCAAAAAAGGCGGGGTGAAAGGGGTTGCTATTGGCTGCTAGTCGTCTTTATTCGCGTATTACTGCTACTGTGTATATTCGATCTGAGTCTACTGTGCGGCTACGACCGAATTAGCTGGTCCCACACCGCCAAATTATACTAGGCTGGTAATGGTCTCTAGCATGATGGAGTGTACCATTGCATGTCTTCTACAACACATTTTGAAAGATTTCTTCTAGAAGCCATATGTTTCCGCGGAAAGGGGTTACTCAGATCACGGGAGATGGCCGCGGTGAAGATTTAAGAAAAGCCCTCGGAATAGATACATGTATACAGTCTATTTTCCTCGCCTACGGGAAAAGGAACCCACATGTTAGTTCTCTGGTCTTACGGTGCCCCTCTACGGACATCATCGGAGGCTCTCTGTGGAATTGCAATTGACCAATAGGAGGCTATAGGAAGCTAAGACGCAACTATTTAAGAAGACATCTCGTAATAGAGCAAGACACTACAATTGACTCCTATCATGTATGAATTTATCTGAAAAGCTCATATACAGCATGACTCGCCCAAATACTAGCATATATTCATTAAACGTCCGTAAAACATCATATACGGGGCTCACAACTTATGCATCTTAGATAATGATACCGAACCCCTTTTATTAATTGTCATATGCATTTACAACAAGGAAGTGCTATAGATATCCTCTGAGCTCACCAACTCGGCTTCAACTTGTATTAGGAACTGCGCTCGTACGTGATGGCCTGGAATGATAAACACTAGTATTGCTAACAGAATCAGCGAGGATGAACAAGAGACTACCTACATGTAGGTATAATAGCGACGGCTCGTTTCGATCATGGCCGTAGACTTAATTAACAGAGCATCTCGCATGCGCAACAAGTAAAGGAGGTACTTCATCTACTGCCTCAACACCAAATATATCGGAAGAACTCGGTCATCATACACCATAGGCTTACTTAATGATTAATCGGCAAAACGTTAATATTATATATAAGAGGTGTAGCCATCTCGTCACCCAAAAGAGTAAGAGGGCTGAATATCTCTCACATGTGTTGGTTGATATTTCGGCGGTAAAGATCAGACGGCCAACGAAGTACGATACCAAGAGCCATGCTTATATTCATTAGAAAGTCCTAACTTTCAACGAGAGGGGACAACTAAAGAACTTAATACTTACATGTTGGTGTATAACGATTGACGAGCTAGAAGAGCTTTTACGCCACCTGAAGTGCAGCAATGAAGTATTAATGTCGGATAATTAGTACTACCTAGTAGGTACGGCACATCGTTTCAGATAAATAAGCGATTATTCCCTGTATTGCTGAGCAGTTGTTGCTGTCGCCGCAATGTGACAATACGCGGGCACAAGTACATTTTACTCGGTTTGACATTGTCTCGAGACGACGTTGTCTATGATACCTATGTATAGGCTACTATGAGGCCGGCACTACAATGTCGGATATGGTTAGTCAAGAGTGGAGCCAATTCCGAAGCATTCCACGAGGAGTCGGCTCAATTTTCCATGGTAATATTCCCGGAGCGGGGCAGTTAATGTTCACGACACCGGCGATTCATTAAGTACGCTCGTATTGCTGTACGGGTGGGAGTTAAGAGGAACCGGGGATCGGAGCTGCTCGGAGGTAGAAGTGAGGAATCACGGAGTCCGGCTTAGTCACCCGGAAATAGGAATTTCGTCACTCGAATTGCCTATTTAGGAATCCGTTCTACCTAGGATGGCTTCATTATTCGACCGATCGGATTTCACGTCCGGTTCCGTCCGGGTGCCTCTGCTACCGCTCCTATCGTGATGATCGGTATCAAAGGCCTACCAACTAGGTTCTAACCTCTAGGTAAGTCATGAATAATCACTTTTTTTAGAATGTCTCATTGCAATTTTCCAATATGCTTCAATATAAAAACCAGACGTTTCGCTGCCTTTGAGTTCCATTCCAATCTCTCAGCCACTACAGCAACACCTATCATAACACCTACGTCTACAAGTTCTACAGCAAAACACTACTTTCAAAATGGCCCCTACTAACAAAGCTGCCTACATCACCGAGCCTAAAGGTCGCCCTGTCAAAATCGACTCGGCGCCATACCCTGCTGCTGGCGATGGCGAGGTCATCGTAAAGATAGCTGCCGCCGCCTTCAACCCTGTGGACTGGATGATCCAACTCCTAGGAGAGCAACTATTCAATTTTATCCAATACCCCTTCATTGGAGGCACCGATGTCGCCGGCACGGTAGTCGAGGTTGGCCCTAAAGTCAGCAAGTTCAAGGTTGGCGACCGCATCGTCGGCCTCGCAGACGGCTTTAAGTCTCAGGCCGGTGCTTTCCAGCATTATGTCAACCTTAAAATCAATCTTGTAGCCCCTATTCCAGATGACCTCAGCTTCACCGATGCCTCCGTCATCCCCCTCGGGGTTTGCACGGCGGCCAGCGGGCTCTTCCAGAAGGATCACCTCGGACTCGACCACCCGACCGTCAACCCCAAATCAAACGGCAAGACCGTGTTGATCTGGGCCGGTTCGTCCAGTGTTGGAGCGTGCGCCATCCAAATGACTGTGGCCGCCGGTTACGAGGTCTACACGACTGCGTCTCCCAAAAACTTCGACTTCTGCACGAAGCTTGGCGCCGCTCGCGTATTCGACTACAAGAGCCCGACTATTGTACAGGACCTGATCGAGGCCTTCAAGGGCAAGACCTGCGCGGGTGCCTACGCCATCTACCCAGACTCGGAGAAGACCGTGCTCGAGGTGGTTGGTAAAGTCAACGGTGCCAAGTCCGTGGCGTGTGCCTTCCCACCCACCGCCGTCCCCGAGGGCATCCAGGCGAAGATGGTCTGGGGCAGCTCGCTCAAGGATAACGAAGTCGGTCCTGCTATTTTCGACAAATATCTCCCGGCTGCCCTGGCCCAGAAGAAGTTCCAGTGCCTCCCCAAGCCGCGCATTGTCGGCCATGGCTTGGAGCATGTTCAGGCTGCATTGGATATAGGAGCCGCCGGTGGTTTGTCCGCCGAGAAGTTGGTGATCACCCTGTAAGGGAATAAGGAAGTAGGCATTGGCTTACACACGAAGGGTGGGAGGTGGTCTGGAGTGGTTTCTTGGTTGCTAGCTTTGGTTACTAGCATCTGCGTGTAGAATTAGAAAAGTTCTCGTGAATATACGTCGAATCAAAGACAATGGGCGCCTTAGCGTGCTTTTAAGATCACTATATATTAACAATTGCTACCAATCTGTTAAGGTGGCACGCACAGGTATATTTATCTTCAGATTCAATCTTACGTTTAGGATTCTGGGCTTAATTGGTGGTGATTTCTTATGCTATTTCTTTTGGCCTATCCTTGAGGTTACGCCTAAGAAGCTAGTCGAATCTATACGATATTAACTAAAAATCTACGGGTTCCCTGTGAATTATTCACAGCTCCTTGGGCGGGGGCTTCCCGTTCCAACTTGTCGATAGTATTCCAGTCCGCTTTGCCGGCGTAGTCCATATCCCAAATCTTTTTGGCGGTAAGGATAGTAATCATTGCCCAGCGATTGCCAAGCCGGCCGTTCGAAGCAGCGTTACAGAGTGTGAGGTCGAAACAATAGGCTCTGTAATCTTCACTGTCCTCGTTGTTTCCCTCGCGCCCTATCATCTTAGCGACAACTTCGTAGCCGTCAACCTTGGCGGTTTCGTTTCGGCTTAGGCGTCCATCAATCATTGCTTGAGTTTGGTGCGTGGACATCCTTAGGAGCTTATAGCCGTCTCGATCAAGATATTCATCGTCGCCTTCCTCAAAGCGTCTCCACTCAAACGTTTTGAGTTGGATGTCGTCTCGGGGGGAAGAGCCAACGTCGACGGTGAAACGGAAGCCGACCCCTGTCGTTCCAATGGTGTGCGCTTGCATGATTACTGTTCCCAGTTCCATGTCGTCAAAGAATTCATCGGAGAATTCTGATGGTGTCAGAAACGTGATGGTATGAATGAGCGATTTGCTACCGTCGATTTTGGCAAGAATACCACCGTCGTCGTTGGGTCCGTCGCGCAAGATGTAGCCTGCGCCCTTACCAGGCCGGCCTGAGATAGCGAAAAGAGGCGGAT
Source organism: Hypomontagnella submonticulosa (assembly GCA_022984865.1). Lineage (NCBI taxonomy): Eukaryota > Fungi > Ascomycota > Sordariomycetes > Xylariales > Hypoxylaceae > Hypomontagnella > Hypomontagnella submonticulosa. Next base: position 275,548 of record JAJKLF010000029.1, read on the forward strand.
GCTGTGTTGAGCACCCAGTAGAGATGTAGAAAGGCTTACGTCGCGACTTGGGGCCGTGTATAGACATAAACTGCGGGAAATCGATGTAGGGAGAGGCCACATACATGTTCGTTGCGGTGGAAAAGATTATTGAGAAGCTCCCATCTCCGGAACGTGTAGCTGCTGCATTAGATGACGGCACTCGGCCGTCATCGGTCGTATTTTGGGACGATGAGCTTGTGGTGCTAGACATATTGACCTTTCAATGGACTTGATGGAATGATGATTTTACGAAAGGTTAGTCCAGGGATCAAATTGTTTAAGTATATATGTAATTAGCACCCGTCGTCTATTCACGTTGGTATCGTATTAACATAGTTGATTCACTGCTCTCTGCAAACGAACGCATATGAAAAATCAATGCTGTTAATCAAGCCTGACTACGTGTACAGAAGGTATGTGTATACAAGTGTTAGTCACATTGGAACAACATGAAGACAGCGTCAGCCCGTACTATTATATGGTGGTGTGTCACTTAATACTCATGTTGACTAAGGAATTCTTAGTATCTAAAGAAAGTTAATTAACCTGTATTAAATCTATTGAATAGCCGTAAACACTACTAGCATTACTCGGAGATGATGCCTTTAGACTTGAGTGATACGCTGCAAACCCGACACGAATATGTCATGGGATGTCGCTTTACTAGCGAATCATGCACGAGTAAGCCTCGCGTTGCCAGACTCTACGACCTCGGATTTCCATTGACTAGAAGTTCTTCTACCTTGTCTGTCTTTCAAAAAGCGTTCCCTCGTCAGCAGGAACTTAAAGTGTTGCCTTGTAACCGATGTATAATGAGTTGCTGTACTTTGGATTGTGGTACAACATCGTATCTATCCAGTTAAAGCTGCTTGGGGTAGCGCCAACGTCTCCCGCATCTCCATGTACAGTACAGGACCCTCCATAAAGAGCCTCGCCAATGCCTCGGATTAAGTCGTCTTTTGTGACTCCATCGGGCTCGCCCTGCTTCGCCCTAATCTCGAAGCGAACCACTTCGTCCATATGAAAGGACTTGAGGACGTCTAAGGGACAAGCAGCTTCAGTCCAATCGGTGTGTAAGACCAGAATTACCGTGTCCGTAGGTGGTTCCATGACGGCATTTGGAATATCGTGTCTTACCGCTGCATCTTGTCGGATTCTATCGAATAAAGCTCTGAAGTAAGCATTGTGTTGGTTCAACGTCATCTGCCCGATATCTTCTTTCGCATATTTGGTGGCCTCATCTATATTATCGCTGATGAGTTTGATATGAGGAAGCCAATTTGGCTTACTGGTCTCTGATCGTGAGGAATTCATCTTGCTGCAGTTTTAGTCTAATCTGTGCTTGATAGAACTTCTCGACCTCTCTCGACCTCTCTCGACAGAAACCTCCTGGAAAAGGTGTAATCAGATTACCAGTATAATGTTTACAATGCGAGTCTCATTTACCTCGATGGCTTATGTACGTAGGTACATACTCATATAGTTTCAATAGATATGATTTTAGAGGCTTGCGCAAAGACGAGTTAAACACTTGCCTTTTCTTCATCATTGAACCATCGAACTCGTAGAAAATATTATAAACGAATTGTTCTTCGTGTTTGTTAAAACCCCGTTATAGTATAAGTACCAAGGTGTATTAATATTATTTGTTTATGAATAGTATGATATGTCGTTCATTGCAATAATCAATATTCTTTGATAAATGTCTTAACTTCTTCTCTTCTATATTCGCTCTCCCATAATAGGTGAGGGGAGACATGTACCCTTTTCCTTGTAAGTCATTGTTGGAGTCGTAAATATTAAAGGTGGGTGAGAGTCGTAAGCTAACGACGACTGGTTTGTTTAAATTAAAGATGTTATGAATGTGAAGCCCAACTGCTACTTTCACACTGGGAAATGTGTTTGTATGGGATCCAGTTACAACGGTCTAACAAGAAGAAATATGGCGTTGGCATTGGCAGTATACATATCAAGTACGAAGTGCATAGCTCAGCTGCACTTGTTCGACGTTGAAGTTTTGAGATGACATTATGCCTATTACTTTAGCTGTAATGATATGGAAATCCTTATGCTTACATTAAAATGCAGTCTTTGAAGTTGACATGGAACTAGGATATGATTAAACGATCATAGAGCAAGCCAACAAATATGAAAATGTATAAGGGATCTACATATCTAATGCAATGTCACCAGCGTGTTTTCCCGGTCGAAAATAGACCACGCATGCCTACTAGTCAGTTACAATATCCCTAGGCTGAGGAGCTTGTCCTTTATTGCAACAACTGCTCGGTTGGATTAGTCTCAATGAAGCAGTGGCGGTGCTTCTACTGAGGCACAGCACAATCCCATCTTGCTACGGCTCTTCTATAATTCGCAACTTCAGGGTCAGTCTTTCTCGGGGCCGTATGTAACGATATTGTGATCCAAAGTGTCTCAGAGAATTATAGTCTACCTATACCAGATCTAGAAAGGCACCTGTCGATTGATCCGAATTTCGCTTGAGCCACTACGGTGGCGGCTTAGACTGAGGTGACCCCGCTGAATCAGCTTACGTTTTGATGGATGTTATGTTAGTTAACACTGCCTTCGAAAGGACCTCAATGCTTGCATGTATTATTGTACCTAGGTAGGCACAGTAGCATGGCTACGGAAGAGGCCGGAGAAGGGTCTGATGCACGAGAAAGATCCTTCTTTTCCATCCTAGGCGAAAAAATACCATTATTAGAGGTTGGATGCACGCTAAAGTGTATCGAGTGCCCCCTATACAGATCCAGGTCGCCAATTAATCCCTGGGTCGACCCGAAATGCGGCACACAACGCTTGGTAACCGTAGATCTTTACTCATCAAAGCCACCTGGATATTGTGTAAATATGTCCGCTAACAAAATGAACACCCCAACTCCTGCGCTAATGGTATCGTTTTAAGTGCATGCATGCCTCGTCGCTTCGTGTCTAACTCAATGCAAAATAAGAAATCGTAGAATAGCCCCCAGTATCATGCCCCGACCGACTATGAATCCAGAATAGCCGCGTGCACTGGATAACCTCCTATATTCGGCTCGTTTAACGCAGATTGGTTCTGCGGTCCGGGCTTGAGATAGCAATTGCCTGGCGCGTTCCCCTGCAAGGCGAAAGTACGGTTGGTCCATACTGGGATATAACTGACCGCAGAGCAAGTGACGTTTTTAGGCGTCGTAGTTGAATTGCTGGAGAAATCCGAGGGCATGTAATGCGAGTAAAATGCGCAAGCATCGATGCAGTCGTCGAAATTGCTCACGAACATTGATAAAAGCGGAGCATTCGGTGCATCACTATTGCAGTATATCGTGAAGCTGGATTGTTCGAAGTCTTGGGTTCAAACTGTTAGTACGTAATAATTCCGATGTCGTCGTTAGGAACAGGTAGATATGGGCACTTACATGCGGAATTGTAATGGGTCCCTGTGACCCCATCTGAATTCGCAGAGCACCCTTTATCGACTGTTGGATTTGACATTGGTGCCGTCACTGTGACTGTCGCCGGTGGGCCTCCGGATGCGCTCATTGAAGCCAATCGTGCTTCAGCGTCGTTTGCCCGGCTTGCCTCGACTCCTGTTCCCGCCGCCAACCCTATTACGGCCGCAGATAATGTTGCAATTATGATAGATAGAACGAACACCAGTACTGAACATCCCAATATTCGCCTTGGCGCTCTTCCGTGCTCGGACGGTGGTATAGGGCCGTACCCTGATTGATGGTTATATGTATAGGATGGTGGTGTCTGGTTCTCGAGTGTCGCATAGCCCGTATGTAATGTTGACGAATTCGTTAACTCCTCTGGTTTTATAGGCGTCGGAGGGGAGGGAAGTTGTGAATATGTAGCCACTTCTGGGACGGAAGGTGGGTGATGGACTTCTGGAAAATTGTGAGGTGCCAACTCAGGCGCCTCGTCGTACTATGGCACGGTTAGCAACGAGTTGAGATTCAAATGCGGTAATAGTGAGGTACTCACTCTTGGAGGCATGTTTAATTATGAAAACAACAATGATGTGTATTAGTATAAAAATCCGAAACGCCTAGAACGGTCCCAATATGACGGACGTCGCGATCGAGAGCAGATCATGGCCGGTGCTGACAGAGAAAAATGATGGCGGAGGGTAGACAGCATATGAATGGGCTGTGGAATCACAAGCGGATGAGGATCAGACCCAAACGAGCCTAAACCCCTGTCCCACGGTAAGAAGAATCTGCGAATCTTAGCCAATCCGGAGACATCCCCAGCTCTTAGGTAATGAGTTCTTCACAAGAGCGGTAGCCATACGGACGACAACAGCAGGGATGCATAAGAACCGGCCGGGGCCACCGTGACAAAATGTAACCCAGCAGAGGAGGACCACAACCATTCGTAGTCTGGTCTGTTTCGGGTAGAATACTACGATAAAATACATAAGCACCAAGTTACCTACGGTTCTCGTGAGTCGTGACGAGACTCTGAAGGCTAGGCTGTATGTGCTCAATGTGAGACGTAAAGACGACGACTTGGACGGGTTAAAATTAGATCATTTCAGTTTCAATGATTGTAGACCAATACTTCGCTGGCCGCCATCCGAGGTATCTTTTGCAAGTACGTGCTAGCCGGTATGTTGGATACATCGTGTTCATTCATCAATTTCTTAAATTCTCGATTGCATACAAACAGATGTACACTGGTCTTATTCTGAAACCAAGGCAAACGGACGCGATATATACGTAAATCGTTTCATCTCATCAATAGTTCAAATCCAGCCCTATGATCCTATAGATATGAATGACCTGAAAGTATGTAAACTAGGAGTGCCACCCTCAATATAAGCTGCCAATCACTTCGCTAGTGTCTGTTCTCAGGTTCGTGCCGAGCAAGCCATTGTATTGTGGTCACGGTAACTAAATTGCAACGGTTGAAGGTAACGCAGCCCTATCCTAGTTGGTCTTGTCTGAAACCCAACAACTCACAACTAGAAGTTCCTCTATCCACCTGGCGTTTGATATTGCGGTATGAATAAAAGGGACACCTACTACATACATATCATCTGAACGCGAAATCGCAACCATCAATTAGGTCTGGGATCAACTACATTTGAAGTAAATACATCTTTCGAGGCCTCCATTCAATGATGAATTCACCAATGCTGGAATCATTGACTAATAATGCCTAGTCAGCTTGGGAGAGCTGAATGGCGGGTACCCCGAGTGACGGCTCATTATCCCCACAGGCAAAAAGTACACTGCCTTCTTTAGTAGCGCTGGAGGTACTTCCGAGGTTAGTACGCATTCGCTCATGTTAGGTCCCTTTCCTATGTGCCGTAAGTGCAGTATTCAGAGGATGAATGGCGAATAACGAATAAGCGTTGAGCTTACATAAAAATATGGTCAATTATATTTCTTGTAGTGTCACATATAATTCCGTAATTTTCCTAATAAGCATTGGGTAAGAAGCATTGTAATTCATTAAACCAAAATGAATTGTAAGGAAATCCCTAACCAGCTGATCCCGAGATCCGAATCATTCATGCGAAGGCGAAAAACAACGATGATAGGCCACACAGATATCGAAGCAAGGGGAATAATGGTCTTTCATTGAAATATAGGACGCTGACGCCAGCCCGTCGGACGATATTGGGAGCAGGGGCTCATAGGGCTGAGAATGAGTAGATACCTCCTTAGACTTGTCATTAGTATAATTTTCCAGTAAATAGTAATCGACTTTGGGTTATGATATTAAGCATTATTTGATATCACATTTTGATTGAAAGCCTTAGAGGTTCAAACTATCCCTTTGACTAACAAGATCAGAGACCCGAGAGGCATAACTTTTGGTATTATATTTCATAAGCTCAAACAAGTATAATATGGCTTGTATATGTGGGTTACTTTTAGCGATCGACAACCTTTCATGGTTACCATCATACAATCTCTGCACATAACAGCACCACCACCACGTGGCAACCTCCCATCTTCATCTCAACAAGTCAATGAATCACATTCAGCGGTATCTTCGTAATCCCTAGAAGTGCAGCCTCACTGGCTTAAAGCTGTAGGAAATTTCCTTCTGTGCGACTCATTCAAAATTGCATACCTTACATATAGTAGGCTACTTGACTGTAAGTCGGTTCGAGTAGTTTTAAGCGAGAAGTAACCAGACCTTAAGCATTAAATTGAGACCAAATGCTTATTCGAGTTCTCACGTCAGCGATGCAACTACTATGGTATGATGCCGGGATGCCGGAAAGGAAACCTACGGGAAGCTCGCCGCGGAATACTATCCCGCCTCGGCAAATGGAACGGGTCCTCAGGATATCCGAGCCTTCCATCGGCTTTCACGGGAAAGATATACAGATGTGCTGGCATTACCAATACGATTCGCACCAACAAGCTTTTAGGTATCTCTTAACTATATCACCAGTCTTGCTATGTGTTAATGGTAATGTTGACGGTTGCATTATTCAAAACTCAATGACTAAGATTTCAGTTGAGACTTAATTTAAGACTGATTTAGTCGTTAACGTATTAAGTATATTATGAAAAGATCAAATGTCTACATACTCAAAGTTATATTACCATAAGATCCGCCTCATAAAGCTTGCTATAATCTGCTTGAATTAACTAACGAAATGACCGTACGTATTGGATATAGTGAAGGAGGTGTAGTGAAACTATAATGCTTTAAGCACATGCAGTTAAGAGGTGAAATCATGGTGGTGTGACACAAAAGTGTATCATCGTCAAGCATAATTTCATTTTTTTATTTAATCAGGAGAGTTTATGAGGGTCCCTCTACCTAGGTATATTAAGTATATATATTTTTTGTATGCTTAATTATCTTATTTTAAATAATGTATTTTATTGTTATATATTAGGATAATATCTTTAGAATTAAGCTAGATAAATTAGAATTATCTTTAAGAGCCAGCTTAAGGAGGAAAAAGCCCCCTTGCCGGCACTCTTTTTGGTAGGGAGTGATAATAAATTTTTTTGTATGTTTTTTTTAAGCTTATTATCGGATAAAGTATTCTTTTTAGGAATGATATACAACATATAATAATATAAAAAAAGAAGGATAAATCTATTTTACCAAATCGACCGCTTTATTTTATTAAATATTAATATTTATTTTTTAAAACCTCCGATCTATTTATAACGTATATAATTATTTTATATTATATTATTTTATATTATCTCATATTATATTATTTATATTATATTATATTAAAGTAATAATATTTATATTTAAATATTTATACCTATTGTTAAAGTAATTAAATTATGATATTTAACCCATAATATTTTTTTATTAAAATTTTCGTTTTTTAAAATAACCGATAAAAATAAATATTAACTTTTGACTTAACCCCTAAAATTATTAAGATATATGCTAGGGGCAAAATAATATCTGGAACCCCGGTAAATAATAAAATCAACATTTATCGATAAGGTTAAAAATCCCTTAAACAAGGCGATATCGTAAAAGCTAAGTTGAATATGGTAGGTTTGAATTGGTACGGAGTGATAGTAATAATTAATGATATGCTAGAGCAGTTTAATGACCTACTTAAGTCGAAAAAGTATATTATCATCTTCGTTGAAGTTTCATAGAATTGGCTGTCAGAAGCGCACTTATATAAGACACTTGTTCAAGACCAAGGTAGTGAATCAGTCAAAGAGGTTACCAATAGCTGAATCAAAAACACAATATTTAAACGATTTTACTTATGATGATAAAGTTCATCGTTATTCTCCACTACACTGAGTGAACGGAATGAGGCATGGCGTTCTCAGTTGGGCATGATGTCTCGAAATAATAAAAGTGCCTATGAAATGGCCAATGGTCATGTACAACTCCTATGTCGAAGCAGCATAGTAAGACGCCCAGGCTTTGGCGCTCGTTGTTATCTGGGCTAAATCACGTCGTTTTGGTTAACATCACAGTACTAGGTAGTTCTTGATACAATGACTTATTCACTTGGTACTTGACCGTGGTATTTCTGCGCTGGCCATTGATTGGTGCTACAAATACACCGGCATAATGAGGTGACGTATCGTACATACATAGTACGACTCGAAACTTATCATGGCTACAACTGCTTAGTATCATTGGAAATAGCTGCATGAATACAAAATTTATGTTCACCCTTCATCGACTTATTTCTACCAGACCTTATCCTCTATACGCCGTTATTACGTTGTTCTTCCCACACATAGGAGGTTTAGTCCTCGTTGCGGATTGGAACTTTTACCGGAAGCGGTTCTTACCGTTGAATGTTATTGGAGAGTTATTCGATGCTCTTAGCTTGATGTCCTACTTGATAATAGGTTCAGACATTAATTGGCCCTGTAACAAATATAATTCTTCATGTGTTGCTACCTAATAAGTTATATGAAGTTCTGTTAGTTGAGGGGGTTGGGTTGGGTATCACTTGTTCTCCCTTGAGCTGGGAAACTACATGACGATAATGCCTAATATCACAAGACTTACTAATATGAGATCTCTTGCCATGAAACTCTAGAATACAATGTTGCTATTTTCCCACAGATCGACAAGTTGGTATTGTCATCGAAAAGACGCGTCTTAGTTGGACAATGGCAACCGTCTTACTGACACCAATGTACCTAGAAGGAAGCTTCTTGGACGCCACTGTCAAGTGGCTTTAGACACTTTGTATCAATGGGGTAGGTACCCGTGGACTCTACAAAAGTAGTGCCTTCTAGCGGTGTGGTGGGGTCATACCGTCCCGATCGGAGGGAAGGGCACGGAAGTTAATTGGCTGGGTGGGTTACAGTAACAGCAAGGCACTCCAACCCGGAGGGGCAATCAATGAGGGGTAAAGCACCTCTGCACTTGTTTTAGACAAACCGATCATGATATCAGTTCCAGGAACCTGGTAAGTATTCACTTTTCGCGAGAGTTTAATTTACGACAATATACTTTAGCGCCGTGGCATCATGGTAAGGTTACTTCTTGCCCGATGATCAATTGTAGATTAGCTAGATAACACTCTGACTTTCAACTTATGGCTATGCCACTATGACGCTACTTGTCTGGTTCTTTGTGACTTCCAAGGTTATAAATTAGTTCCGGCGGCCCCTATATTACAGTTGATAGGATGCCCTTAAGCTACTTCATAAGCCGCATATGCATGCATGCGGTGAGTTTAGGTCGTTTAGGTACAGTATGTACATCCTACGGAGTATTAGTTTACCGCAAAAAGCGTCTGACTCCACGACTACGACAAAATAAACCAATCAGATGAGCTCCTGACTCGGAATGACGGAAGGTCAGGGTACTTGGTGCAGGTGCCCGGTGCAGGGTCTAGCAATCGAACGTCCTGGGATCGGATCCGACCAACTTGTGGAATTTCTGAGCTCTTCTTTTCTCCTCCTTTCGAATCTTCCTTTTTTCTTACATTCGAATTGGTCGGAGGACGAGAGTTGTGGATTTCAATTGGTCTTTTCGGGGCAGAAAAAGTAGATAGACATACTCGATACGAGTTAGTCTCATACGTTTCTTAGCATAAGATTGTTGGGTGAGCCAGCTAATTTTTCTTCTCTTTCAAGCCTGATGTCTACCCATGCTACTCACCTAGTCCGGAGTACATTGACGAGGCTATCCCTTACTATGTCTTCCGTTATCACTAGGCGGATATTGTTCTTATTTGACTGACCTTGTCGCATAGAGTTTCATTTGTAATATCTCTACTCCCGGTTCTGCTCGTCTTAGTATTAGTCGTGTCGGCCCCGAACCGAACCGCCCAAGATGCATATCAACGAAATGCTGGCAGATGCCGAGAGGACCGGCCAACCGTCCTTCTCCTTCGAATACTTCCCCCCAAAGACAGCCCAAGGTGTTCAAAACCTATACGATCGCATGGAGCGCATGTACGACTTTGGGCCTAAGTTTATCGACATAACATGGGGCGCGGGAGGGCGAATCGCCGAGCTGACCTGTGATATGGTCGTCCAGGCGCAGGCCTACTTTGGCCTTGAGACTTGTATGCACTTGACCTGTACCGACATGGGCGAGGAGAAGATCAACGATGCGTTAAGGAGGGCCTACAAAGCTGGCTGCACCAACATACTGGCGTTACGAGGAGATCCTCCACGAGAAAAGGAGCAATGGGTGGCTACCGATGGCAAGTTTAGGTACGCGAGGGATCTGGTTGCTCATATCCGGAAGACATACGGAAACCACTTCGACATTGGCGTCGCCGGATACCCCGAGGGCTGTGACGACAATAAAGACGAGGACACGCTACTAGATCATCTAAAAGAGAAAGTTGACATGGGCGCAACTTTCATTGTTACGCAGATGTTTTACGATGCCGACAACTTTGTACGGTGGGTAGGGAAAGTACGAGAAAGGGGAATCACAATCCCAATTGTGCCCGGAATTATGCCCATTGCGACTTATGCCAGCTTCCTTCGTCGGGCGAATCACATGAACTGCAAGATTCCGGAAGACTGGATGACCGCCCTCGAGCCGATCAAGAACGACGATGCTGCTGTGAGAGAGGTCGGAAAGACGCTAGTCGCTCAGTTATGTCGCAAGATTATGAGCGCCGGTATCGTTCATTTGCACTTCTACACTATGAATCTGGCTCAGGCAACCCGTATGGTCTTAGAAGAGCTAGACTGGATGCCAACGTCTACTCGCCCCCGGAAGCAGGCACTACCCTGGAAGCAGTCCCTCGCGCTCGGCCGACGCGAGGAAGATGTCCGTCCTATTTTCTGGCGCAACCGCAACAAATCATATGTCTCAAGAACCCAGGACTGGGACGAATTCCCTAACGGCAGATGGGGTGACTCGCGTTCACCTGCTTTCGGTGAATTAGATGCATATGGTATTGGCCTAACTGGCACCAACGAGTCTAACCGTAAGAGATGGGGCGAGCCCAAATCTGTGCGAGATATCGCTTCCCTCTTCGTCAAGTATATAGAAAGGGACCTGCCGTCCTTGCCGTGGAGCGAGGCACCACTAACTGACGAGTCTAATTCTATCAAGGATGACCTCATCAAGCTGAATCAACGCGGATTCCTGACTATCAACTCTCAACCGGCTGTGGATGGCGTTAAGTCCACGCACCCCGTGTACGGATGGGGGCCTCCCAACGGATATGTCTACCAGAAGGCGTACTTAGAATTGCTCGTACCTCCTGAGCTGTTCCCCGAGATTGTCCGAAGAATCGAGGCTAATCCGGAAATGTCATACTACGCTGTGACTAAATCGGGAAGCCTCAGTACTAATACCCCATCAGACGGCCCTAACGCTGTTACATGGGGAGTTTTCCCAGGAAAGGAGATCGTCCAGCCCACAATTGTTGAGAGCATCAGTTTCTTAGCTTGGAAGGACGAGGCCTTCAGACTTGGTATGGATTGGGCTCATTGCCATGATGCCAACTCACCCAGTCGCGCTTTGATTGAGAAAATCATGAACGAGTGGTACTTACTCAATATCGGTGAGTTTTCCCCTCAACTTGGAAGATATTGTTACTAATAGGTACGGCAGTCAATAATGATTTTCACCAAACACAAGCTCTTTTTGAGCTTTTCGACGGGCTAGCCGTCAAGGATCTTGATGTACCTGCGACGAACGGAGAATCCAACGGCACCCATTAGGGGATGAATGGCAACTCAACTGCCAATGAAGATGGTGTGGTTGCGGCGGCATGAATATGGCCGATGATATATGAAACGGCGTCATTGAACTTTTCAACAAGCATTCGGCTGGCGGGCGAAGGGAGTTACCATTTCAACACAGCATACATCAAGGCGTTTGGAAACGGGGGACCAGATTTTTCAACAAAAAATCGGAGCACAGGTTTAGGGCTTAACGACGACCTAAAAGGGACAGGTTCGCAACAGGTTGCGGCTGCATTATATCTCAACGATACCCCCAGCAAATGGAAGATGACGGTTTTGAGCACGATTGTTCGTTTGTGTTTTTGAGCGGGGAACTATTTGAACGGCATCTGGTGGATGAGAATAGTGAGCTACCATACTTTAAAAGGAGGCGTCCTATCACGCATATCGCTATGATATATGAGAATGAAGTGGAGGGTACCTAGTAGATTGGATAAGTTTCAGATGTCGAATCAGACTTGGTTGCTCTAAGGCTGAATTTGAATTGAGAAAAACTCAGTGGCAGAGGTAACACTGTCGCCACCTAACATACTTGGCATTCCCCCTCTCATATTTTGGTTGGTTGGTTCATGACGATTGAATGAATTTCGTCGTTCAAAACTTGATTGTTCATGTTCCCCGATATCTCCGATTGCATGGGTTCGTCCCTTTTCTATAATCCTGGTTATAAGAAAAGCAGGTGTGCGGCTCAACAGCTTAACGTCGTATCAAGCAATAACTCCCGAATCTAGACCCTGAACTCCTTAATACAGTCTAGGCGTCTTGATAAGCGGACCATATGCCGGTCTCGATTAAGCAACGTGCGCTAGAAGCTCAATGCGTCCAGGTATCTGCGGGTTGTTAATATCGCTACTAATTTAGCGCTCAGCTCGAAATGGATTAGTAGAATGAGTGGTTCTTTGAAATATATTTTCGCCCTTAATTTTACCATAGAATATACCTCTTACCGCATTTTTGGCCTTGGGGATGATCTCTGAATTATAGAAGAAGCAAACTGGTTATAATATTTCCGATTAGCATTATTAAAAGTTGAATGCCATCTGAAGAAGAATTCTATCCCTTTGTAGCCCTTGCCTAAAAGGCGTACACAATATTTTGGGCTTAATGCAACCCCCTTTACTACACCGTTCCTTGCTAGTTCTATTCTCTTGTCAAATTCAACATTTCTTGTTACCCCTTCCTTCATAAGATTTTTTTTAAATCTTACTCTGCTGGACAGGACTATCATGGGTTCGATTACTATAAGCCAGGAGTTACCTCCGAACGACGTCTTACTCCTACGAAACCTTGCCGATGATATTGAACGGTACCAGCAGCAAGGCTCCGCCAAGTCTGCTGGTAACACCGTAAAATCTGACTCCGTACCCGGCCAAGAAGCCGACAATGGAAGTAGGTCCACTCCGTACTTGATCGGGGCGGTTGAGATAGAACTCAACGGGCTACCACAGAACCCCGGTCCAGTAATGTGTTGACCAGAGTTTCCGTTATAGCATCTCAACGTCACGTCTCATCATCTAGAGATGAGCGCGATCTTGCCTCCATGAGAGCGGTCAACGATCCGGCTAGCAAAGATTTCGAACCCGCTGTCTTCTCTTCCGTAGACCTTCGGGATTTGTCTCCGCGATTGCATCCCGTGATTTACCAGTACATATTGCTGCCGTACATCAAATGGGCCCAGACCATCGCTAGACATCCGAGGGTACGTGTGTCACCATATCCAAGTTGTGTGGACCCCATCTCAAGACTGGATGCGTACTGACACACTTATAGTACGTCGTGGTTTTATTTACTCGTCTCGCTTGGCCTTTTCTTGGCTGCCACTTTCGTAACCCAAGACTCCGTTTTGATAATGCAGCCTGGTCTCTTCTCACGAGCTGCTTCCTAACGGATATTTAGTGATGTTATCATGGTCACTCACCTCATCCTCTATTTTACCACCTCGGTCCCAAGCGCGATATGGCTCTTCTACCACTTTACATATCTCCACGGGATCATCCACTTCGCCATGCAGTTCTACTACATAGGCGCATATGTATGTACTATCCGAAGTTCCACCTTCCCCCCAGTTTCGCTTTCCCCGGATGTTAGGGAAACTTGACTGAGCTGCTTGAGAAGACGTGACCCCTGGCATATCTTCTGAAACCCCCAGGGCCTCCGGCTTAAAGAATGAAATGCTGACTCTTGTGCCTTAAGACACTAATGATGCATCAACATATACACGGAGGAGGCGTGCTACGCAAACAATTCGGGATTCGGCTGTTCGATGTGCTGTTCCCGTATATTACCGATCCGTTAATGGGCCACACTTGGAATACTTACTACTACCATCATGTAAAGCATCGGTATGTCAATCAGCAACTCATTATACCTTCCTAGGTCCCTGTTTTCCGGGCTATCCCACGAGCTTCTACGTATGATTGCTAACTTTTAACAGTAAGTTGAACCTATCGTCTTCGTTTCTCCGGACCAAGATCCAGAGAATATTCAGAATCTCTAGGGAGGTTGGACTAGGTAGCTAATCAGCCGCGCTTGATATACTAGACCACGTCGAGGGCAACGGACCTGACGATCTCTCTTCCACTATCCGCTACCAGCGAGACAATATCTGGCACTTTCTCCACTACGTTGGGCGTTTCTATTTCTTAATTTGGTTGGACCTACCGCTGTACTTCCTTCGGAAGGATCGGCCTACATTCGCCCTCAAAACAGCGTTCTGGGAGCTTTCTAACTACGCCGCGCTCCTGACTCTATTCCGTCTGAATAGCCGCCCGACGGTATTCGTTTTCCTGCTTCCCCTCGCGCTAATGCGCCTAGGGCTCATGGTGGGCAATTGGGGCCAGCACGCCCTGGTGGACGCCGACGAGCCCGATTCTGATTATCGGTCTAGCATTACCCTGATAGACGTCCCTGTGAGTTTCGACACGCTCTCATATCACACTATTTCTGCCTTTCCCATACCCCTTTCTTATCGCTAGCTAACGCCAGGCCAAAACCAGAGCAACAGGTACTGCTATAACGACGGGTACCACACGTCGCATCACCTGAACCCGCGGAGGCACTGGCGCGAGCACCCGGTGCACTTCCTAGCGAACAAGGAGACCTACAGCTCGGAGCACGCACTGGTCTTCCACAATATCGACTACCTCGAAATCACGGTGCGATTGCTGCTCCACCACTACGAGCACTTGGCCAAGTGCATGGTGCCGATCGGCGAGCGGCAGATGGCGATGACCATCGAGCAGCGCGCTGCTCTGCTCAAGCGGTGCACGCGCCGCTTTAGCGAGGACGAGGTCAAGGAGAAGTTTGCTGTGGCTGCTAAGTCCAAGGCTAAATAATTGGCCACGACTTGATTCGGCTCCTATTGTCCGACCTAGTTGCGATTATAATATTTGAAGACGCGTGGAGAGTAAGGGGATACGAGGAGATGGGTTTTGACGCAGCTCTGGATTACCGCATGGCAAGGAGAACAGGACCGTCTCACCTAAGAGGATGGATGAATGTTGGGTATTGCCGTGTCGTCTACCCATGTATTCGGAATCTACCTAGGATGCCTAGGTACCTATAGATTACAGTATTACATGTAATAAACCATACAAATTCCCATTCTTATCCTTTGATGTTCTTGTCGCTATGTAGAATCTCCGATATCCCCGATCTACTCCTCCGACCTTACATAACTCAATAGTTTAGGACAATGAAGTTACGCCGAAGATGCGTATTGACGCTATACCACTCCGGTGGGGCCTGCTTAGTTCGGTAAATCCGTTCCAGACGTTGGGAAAGGACCGGTTGTACCGGCTGGTGGGGCCTTTCGCCTTACCTCATGAGGGGGCGGCTACATACGTAGTTCGATACCTACCAAGACAACGCTGAAACGGCAGCTTCGTTTGTTGTATTGTGTTACAAGTCACATTCACTCTCTCAGCCATTCGCGCTCATTCCATAAGCGCTTATAGTACTTTCCTTAGGGCACCCGCCGAGCCATCTCTGAAGTATAAGAAGAATAAAAACAGAACAACCATTAGACCGGAAGGTGGGCGGTACATAGAACCACTTCTCATGATCTCGCGATTATCGCAGCTCGCACGACATCTCTCCAGGCCTCAACTTCAGCCACGCCATATATCTTCCGCCATTACATCGGGACATAGACCTAGCGGTTTGACGTCAAGAATCATGGCTTCGGCAGATGAGCGGAACTCGAGAACGATACACACGGCAGCGTGCCTGATCATCGGCGATGAAGTGCTTGGAGGAAAGGCAGGGGCCCCCATCTTATCCATTCGCGTTTTGGGATATGCGTAACTAATTCTTTTTAGACCACTGATGTACGGTTCTACGCGATCCACGCTCAACTACACTGGTGACTAACTCATAGTGTCATAGACGAATTCGGCCTACATGGCCAAGTGGTGCTTCTCTCTAGGAATAGTATGAGTTCTATCACTGATATTAGGCTATAATTGGGCTCACATATTTTTGCAGAACTTAAAAAGAGTCGAAGTGGTCGAGGATGATGAAGAGGAGATTATGGAGGCCGTACGAAGAATGAGCGATCGTTATGATTTGGTTGTAACAAGGTATTTATATCGAGATGCGCGCTTGTATTCTTCTAGGTACCGGGCTAACCCTTAGCTAGTGGCGGCATAGGACCGACGTAAGTTTGATAACTTGCGGCGGTATTCACAAAGCTCATACGTAATAGACACGACGACATCACCTACCAATCCATTGCCAAGGCGTTCGGCTTGAAGCTGATATTGCATGACGAGGCATACGAACGTATGAAGAAGCTCACCAAGCCTAGCAAGTCTCAGCCGAATTTTAGCTGGGACGTGGACTCCCCAACCAAGACTGCGCGGCTCCGAATGGTTCAGTTACCGATCGACGAATCCCGGGATCTAGCGAAACAAGTCTTGTTTACTCGCGACGACCTCTGGGTTCCTATTTCCGTAGTAAATGGGAACGTCCATATTCTGCCCGGTGTGCCAAGGCTCTGTAAGTTGTTGAGTCGATTAGATTGTCGAGTTCGTCCTGTTAATAGTAACTAGTTGAAAGCCTTCTGGAAGGCCTGAAGCCTTTCATAGTCGACCGCTTAGTGGATCCGGACGGCAAAGGAATTTGTAGAATTATCATTTCTACACCGATGCCCGAAAGCGCCGTTGCCGACTACCTTACGGAACTGGCAGCAAAAGTCGCGCCAAAGGGCGTGAAAGTCGGAAGCTATCCTCGATGGGGTAAGAAGAATAACTCCGTAACTCTCGTCGGAAGGGACAGAGAGTATCTTGAGAGTCTCGTGCCGGATGTCCTCGAGAACGTCAAAGGCAAACGGGTACACGTGGAGGGAGAGGATGACGAGCCGGAGGTAGCAACATCAGCAGCTACTTAGTTAGGGATTCCGGTCAGGTTGAATCTCTGTCGGGGTGATCATCGACGAAAGCGTACCGATAGTTCGGCACGATCCCCCACGTTTCGCTCATGAATGGAGAAGGTGCCAGCAGGATCCTTAGTAATTATGCGGCTGGCTCGGCGGCTCCGTTAGGGGTTTCTTCCATGTGGCCGATCCGATGAACAAACTCCTTATTTGATTCGCTCGTGGCTTGCTAGACAATCAATCTGTAACAATATGTTGCTGGAAGTGTATGGATTATCAGGTAGTTTAGCTGGTAGATGGATCTCGAGATTCAACTGTAGCATGTGAAAGGGGTCTTCACACCAACGAGTCGAGAATACCTGATAATTCTGCTTTTTCTATCATGATGTTAAAACATCACGAGCTGCATTGATAGTCGTACTCTTCTAGGACTTACTGAGCTGCTGCTAGGCTCTAACGTGGCAGATTCTTAGATAGGCAATGCGGTTGCTTTGACTACGAGGACTTATTTGATCGATGATGGAAGCACTTGAGTTGTTCCTATTTTCTGCGGGGTTGCATACCCCTGTCGGAGAATGACGATTTTGGCTAGGATATAAAAGCTCATGACACACTACGCGCATGGGGAACACAGCTATCTCGTAGTGAGCGGAGATTTTAAGGTTCCGTCAGGCTTCTAGAAAAGCTTAAAATGGCTCTGGTTCTGAGGTACTAGGAAAAAGCAGGGAGACAGCCTGGAGGCCGGTCTGGATGATGGAGTGGATTCGCCTTACTTACGACTCCTAGGAGAGAAGACACCAAGTAGAGCGATTTCTTGGGGGAAGGAAATGAAACTCATTTTAATATCCAGACCCGCGTCGCATCGTGGCTGCTGATTGAAATCTAAGAGGGTTTTCTTCGGTCCCTTCGGTATAGTAGGCGCTATCGTCTCTTGGTATTTGCCGAACATCATCGGCCCAGCCATTACATAGTGGGCTAGTGCAAAGTAGTGCTATTTAACGCTGGATCTACTCGATATTTGATAATTGAGTCCACAACGCCGTTGGAATCAGGGCGCATTTCACAGAACTAAGCGGATCGAGCCGGGGCGGAGGTGGGATCGAAAAAAGGGGTTACAGAATCCCAATCATGTTAGCCATGTTGGGATGCTGGTCCACTCAGAACCTAGGGATGTACGCGATGCCTGTAGGATGCTGGTCAACGTACTGTAGCTGGACTGGATCGGAGATGTAAATAGCCAACCAGGAAAAAAAGTTATAATTGGGGAACGGTAGAATAAATGCAGTAATGTGTGTACTACTTCTTCATTACCTATCTCAACTGGTAAGCCTCGTCTTGTTCGAGCATAATTTCGTTTTTTATTTAGTCAGAAGAGTCTACAGGGGTCCCTCTACCCAGGTATATTAAATATATATATTTCCCATATATTTAACTACCTCACTCCAAATAATATACCTTATTATCATATACTAAGATAACACCCTTAAAATTAAGTTAAATAAATTAGAATCACCTTTAAAAGCCAGCCTAAAGAAGAAAAAACCCCCTCACCGGCATCTCCTTTAACAAGGAATAATAATAAACTCTTTCGTATATTCTCCTCAAACCTATTATCAGATAGAATATTCTCTTTAAAAATAATATACAACATATAATAATATAGAAAAAAAGGGATAAATTTATTTCATTAAATTGATTACTTCATTTTATTAAACGTTAATATTTATTTTTTAAAACCTTCGATTTATTTATAACATATATAATTATCTTATATTATATTATCTTATATTATTTTATATCATATCATCCATATCATATTATATTAAAATAATAATATTTATACTTAAATATTTATACTTATCATTAAAATAATTAAATTATGACATTTAACCCATAATATTTCTTCACCAAAATCTTCGTTTTTTAAAATAACCGATAAAAATAAATATTAATTCTCGATTTAACCCTTAAAATTATTAAAATATACGTTAAGGGTAAAGTAATATCTGGAATTTTAATAAATAATAAAATTAATACTTATCGATAAGGTTAAAAATCCCTTAAATAAGGTAATATCGTAAAAACCAAGTTAAATATAATAGGTTTAAATTAATATGGAATAATAACAATAATTAATAACATGCTAGAGCAATTTAATGACCTACTCAGGTTGAGTAAGCCTTGTCTTATTCGTGACGCTGGTGTCTCTCGAGAAGATTATAAGCCAACGTGGTTGACGTTCCGAGTTGCTTCACCGTCTAAGGTAGCATTGCTGGTGGGTTTGACGGAGGTGGCTGTTGATTTTGGAGCCCTGCAGGCTGGAGGTGTCAATACCTACTTCTTTTCATATGAGGCTGCCACCAAGCGAAAGGACGGTGTGATCCCTCTGAAAAAGCAATCGAGACTGCCGCTCGGGGTGCGGTGGCGTGCGTATTTGTATGTATCAAGTGCTGTTATGCACGGGATGTGGCAATCGACTCTCAATGTTGAGCATAAGGAATGGCGGCTCCTCCCTTGCAACTCGCAGGCGATAAGAGCTTGTAAGCAGTACGTCGCCTACTTACATGCAGATACACGTATCAATTGGATGATTCCCAGTCGGGTGGTTGGAGAAAATTGACACACTATTGACGAGCGTAATCAAGTCAAGCTGAAGACCTGATTTATGATTGACGGGATGAGGTATGATGCTGAAAGGCTTGCTGGAAGAACATCAGGCAGATTGGAGGAAGGGAAGTTTATAGTGGGGAGGATGCGATGGTGGACTGAATTTAGGTGTACCTCGTGGTTGCCAATACGATATAGCTCCTGATAAGACGCGAGCTCGAATTTTAAGGTTGGTGGGGCATCACATTTAATGTTCTTGAAGGTGTGTAAGTGGTCGCCGAGGCGCTCTAGGAGGGTCCTACCCCCTGAGTTCTCACTTCTAAACCATTACGTAGATACTTATAGGTACCTACTTATCAATTATAGTACAGGATTGAACTTGAAGCTGTACACATGCAGTCCACTTCCTAGTAGTCTGTGAGATCAATAAGGACCTGTGTCTCGGTAACTCAGCTTGACTTAGTATCATTATCGATTGATCAATGAACGATCAATAGAGCATGGATAGTGCATCGAGGCTGGCGCAAGAGACACAGGCTGGTAGTTACAAGTGGTCTATAATCAGTCTAACACCCCATAGTATCTTACACCATAATAGGAGATATCGAGGGACTTGATATTAATCTCAGTTTATATAGAAACGGGCCTCATCTATACAGTAGGTCATGCTTTAGAAGCATTCAATGTTAATAGTAAACTGCTACTGGTAACATATCATCCTATCGTACCTACCTATTTTGTTACATTCAGGTACCTATTTCGTCTTCGATGTTGACAGGAAAGTTCCAAAGGAAGGGAAGTCGCAACGGTGAGTAACCCCATGTATACTCACTATAAGTGGCTAGCTTGTATCCCCTTCCAGCTTAGCGTCATCCGCTCTTCGAATTAAAAGAGGCCATCCACCTGCCAGTTGAATTGGCCTTGTGGTCCGTGCCTGTTAACCCAGGCGCTAGAATCGTATGAGAACACTAACAGCCAATGTCAATCCTTCTTTGGCTCCACTAGTGGTACTCCTTCAGTCTACCAAGACTACATAAAATAAGTAGGCACTTCACACCTCCTTCCAAGTATGATCAATAATATTGGAGGTACCGAACTACGTACCCCATATCCTACCCTCACATCGCCTAGCGCCCCTAGCACTTTGGGTACATCCAGTACATATGTACATAGATACTCAAGTGGCCCACCCCCTTTGCCTCGTGTGGCCAAGCAACCAGGACCAAACGAGAAGCAGGAGCCAGAAGCAATCAAGCGCCCGAGAAAGTCCTCTTTACCTCGAACAGTGACCGTTGTAGTTTGAACCACTCCCCCCCTTCTTCGCCCATCCTATCCTGAGTGACTACGGACGTAGGCACGCAAATAGCATACACGCGCACACGACGAAATATCCTCTCTTTTTTTTCTTACTTGTACTACCAGGATCTCTTCCCACCAATTCAATTCCTTGCCTCTGCTTGCTACCTAGAGTCTTGGTCAAGTCAAGTCACATTCAGTACCTACTTTTGTAATCCGTCCTTTCGGTTCCTCCCTTTCCCTAGACTCTGCCGGTCCAACGGCAAGTCTTCTTTGTGGACTCCCTTCTATTCCTATTTTTCGATCTTTCGATCAACGAAGTCCTATCCGTCACCACCGGCCGATCAGCCAGACCTTCAGATTCACCTACCCTAGATAAACCTTCGCGAAGTCATCATCCATTTAGGTCCGTCCTGTAGACTCACGCCAAATCCTGGATCCTAAATTCGTGACGACGAACTCCTTTGTTTGCCTGTTGAGATAATCTTAACTGTGCTGCGCTGTACCAAATCATACCCCCCTGGACCTAAAATTCTGCCGGTATCCCCTCTCCTGGCACTATTCTCATCCCATCCCGTCGTTCATCAATAAACGATTAATCATTGCCAATTGGCGAATGTACAATGGCATCTAAGGTACGTCTCATCCGTTGCGCGCAATCTTTGATAGCTGTTTTCCGGATTACTCACATGTCCCGTTTCTTTCCACAGTTCCTTCGAGAGTATAAGCTGGTCGTAGTTGGCGGAGGAGGTGTAGGCAAATCCTGCTTGACCATCCAATTGATACAGAGTCACTTCGTCGATGAATATGACCCTACCATCGAAGGTTTGTCAAACCATACCCGCCGCATTTTCCGTATCCTTGCGACCACTCCGAACTAACATCAGTTTCTTCCTTACCCGCCAGACTCGTACCGTAAGCAATGTGTCATTGACGATGAAGTTGCCCTGCTCGACGTACTCGACACGGCTGGTCAGGAGGAGTACTCGGCCATGAGGGAGCAGTATATGCGCACTGGCGAAGGATTCCTGCTGGTCTATTCGATTACATCCGATCAAAGCTTCGAAGAGATTCGCACATTTCAACAACAGATCCTACGAGTCAAGGACAAGGATCCCACAGACTACTTTCCGATGGTCGTGGTGGGCAACAAATGCGATTTGGAGAGCGAGCGCGAAGTTCCCCGACAAGGTATTTCCCCCCTTTTTCGCTACTCGTTATGCTGTCGTTTTGTATCTTGTCTGATTAACGTACATTCAGATGGTGAGGCTCTGGCGAAACAATTTGGATGTCCATTTGTTGAGACGTCAGCTAAGTCCCGAACGAACGTCGACAAGGCATTCTTTGATCTTGTCAGAGAGATCCGTCACTACAACCGTAACATGCAAGGCCTCTCAACGAACAGCGGCGGCAACAATGGATTGAACGGCCCGGCTAAAATGGAAGTGGACGGGGGCGAATCCGAAGCTGGCTGCTGCTCTAAGTGTATAGTCCTATGAGGCGAATATACGGCACGAGGGCAGAGACGGTTCGATGGCAATTAGGGTAACGCATATGAGAAGGTGCTGGGTTATTTGCCGACCTGAACGTGTGAGGGGGTACGTATGTGTGTATCCGACACGAGTGCGATGAACGATATTGGCGGTTTCGGGACGTACATGTCAGTCCAATCAAGGCAAAATTGTTGCATGGTAATGGGAGTCGAGGTCTTGCAGCTCACTATGGAACCGAGCAAAAACCATCAGCATCTGAGAAAGGGGTTAAATGGCCAATCGAGTGGCTAATCTGCTACTACTCGAGAAGACAACACTGTCTATGCGGATTTATGGCACGACGCATTTTGAGATTACAAAATACTTCGCGCGGACCATCCCCGGTCTAGATAATCGCGGTCGGTGTTGAAGGTGATCTCTCCTGCTGGCCATTTCACTACTTGTAATGTTCTTCACTTACTTTCGTCTTTTCTTTTCCTTTTTTTCACAGTGGTTTGCTGTCATAGATTCCCCATCTTAAGTTCAGGCATCAGTTCATACGACCCTGACCCAGAAGAGTGCTTTTGTGATGTTCGCCTACAGGGCCGTGAGAGGAGTCGACATATTGTAGTTGGTTGACTAATTTGATGTAGTAATCGAACATGTTTCCTGAAATGAGCTCTACTACGATGCATTTCGCTCACACTTCTCACTAATAGGGCATCCGACCATATGATAGCATTAATAGGGAGGCACACTGAGCTTCACAGCCCGTGAAAGTCATCCATGGAGGAACAAAGTGAGTGTCAGAGGAGAGACGATTCATCAAATAGCA
Organism: Hypomontagnella submonticulosa; assembly: GCA_022984865.1. NCBI lineage: Eukaryota > Fungi > Ascomycota > Sordariomycetes > Xylariales > Hypoxylaceae > Hypomontagnella > Hypomontagnella submonticulosa. The sequence goes on from JAJKLF010000029.1 coordinate 298,804, forward strand.
TTCTGCGTGCATATATGGGAATTACTATTCAACGTCATATGGTTGATTTGCAGCACTTTGACTGATTAAACAAATAGCCCTGGTTTGGATATAGCGATACTTCAGGCGTTTGTTTGTGTCTTGATCCCTATAGTGAGCCCCTGGAGGTGAAAGAATACAGTCACGCTCCTGCCTGGTGGAGCTAACAATTTACAAAGAGCAGAGAGGTAGTGTCGGACATCAATGTTGTTGTCCCGCAACATACGAACAATATCATTGCTTTCTCTTCTAAAATCCGAATAGAAAAAGGTACGTAGGTACTCGTCAAATCCATCTCGAGTAGCATTTCCTAATACTCGACGATACCCCCTTCAAACTCGAAATACGACAAGAGATCCATCACAATCACCCAAGTCTATCCTTGATTTTGAAGAGTCTCGACTAATTATCAACCTAGAGACATATAAGCGAGACTTCATTGTTCGGGATTGCAGTATGGACCCGAATCAGGGTTATGCTCCCATCGCTCCGCTGCCAACTCAGTTCAACCCTACTGCAGTAGCGTACAGTGAATGGGATACATTCAACTATTTCTTGACAGGTCGCGATCGAAACGCAATTACCGCCTGGAGACGATCGTTCTTCGCAGAAGACGACTACCGTTGCGACAGATGTGTGATATTCCGAATTCCCGCCTGTCAAGATTTCCAGTGGGGTGCTTGCGCGCCATGTAGATCAATAGGTCAACTTTGTACCCGGAACGGCGATATCCTGATGGGCCCGCCCGATCCGAGCCAAGCTCCAGACGCGAATCAAGCTCCAGATCCGAATTTGCTGGATCCGAATCTGGGCTCCGTATATCCAGATCCGAATCAAGGCCCAGCGGGCATGCCCTCCGCATACCCAGCCCCACCTAGCCCGGCAATCGCCGGTCCGGCATCCTTGGGTCCGTGGGTAGATCCATCATACAACCCACAACAGCCTGCGGTGGCGCCGGTTCCCTCAGGTCCCCAGCCCAGTCCGGCTCTCCCTGGGAGCCAAGGACAGTATCGTGATAGGAGAGATTCCGGACACCAGTGGCCGAATGGGCGAGATCCAACCGATAATACCTTGTCAGGAGGACTTCCTATTAACGCCTGCTGTGCCTGTCAGCGCGACCGCTTAGGTGAACCGTGTGATGCCGACCCAAGAACGCCTCCGGGCATCGGTTGTACCTACTGCCGACAGCGAGATATACCTTGCGAATGGGGTCGGTCGAGGCTGGACCCGAGGCCGGACGGGCTGACACAACCAATGGCCTGCGACAACTGCACACAAGCGCTCGGTATCAAGGAGTGTAGCTGGCGACAAAGGGACCCAGGTCAACCCGGTACTTATTTCCCCTGCGCATTATGCGTACAAACTGGTGCTGATTGTACGCTGTTAGGTACGCCCGCAGCCAATATTCGTCCTATTACGGACGATGCGCGAAGAGGCCAATCGCATTTGACTCTGACGCAACAGCTCCCGCCTCCCCAGCAAAGGCCAGTCTGGCAGGCAGAGGACCAAGCCAACCCAGTCGAGAGGTTTGTTCCTGGCCGAGTCCGAAGCCAAAGCCCCCCGAGGGTCCGTCAACAAGATCGAAGCGCTCCCAGGTCTCGTCATCCTCTCAACCTTCAGAGAGGGGATCCTACTAGACGATCTGCTAGATTAGCCAATCCCTCTGCTCATCAAAATAGAGCTGGTAGTAGTCAAAGGGGCACTCCCGCTCCACAAAGCAGCGCTGGCAACAGTCAAAGGGTCACTCCCGTTCCCGTTCCCGCTTATGGTGGCCAAAACCTCGCCCCAGCTCCTGCTGGTCAAAACCTCGCCCCGGCTCCTGCTGGTCAAAACGTCGCTCCCGCTTTTAGCCAACTCAATAACGCTCCTGCTCGTCAAAACGTCGCTCCTGATGTTAATCAAGTCAAAAACTGGCAACCCCTACAGGGGGCAATCGATATAAGTCGTAGAACAGGTTATGGGGCACAGGGAGGAACTTTAACGAGTGATCTACTAGCCCAACCAGTACCTATTCTCCAAGTTCAAGCGCGGTATCTATGGCCTCCGACACAGCAAGCACCCCACCCATTCATACCGGGAGTGTTCGTCGGGATAGATCTCCGACAACGAGCGAGCCCGACAGTCGTACAGTGCGCAACCTGCGCCATGCGATGTTCTCAAGAGCATACGCTGAACAGGAAGTACAAATGCGACATGGTTACGGACGGGCCGAATCCTCACGGATGTACAAACTGCAGCAAATGGGGTCTTTTCTGCGTGCACGAGGGACAGGCGCTTCCTCCCAAGGTGCCCGCCCCCAACGCCAACACAGTTAGGTTGTGCGATAATTGTAAGGTAAACTGTCGGCCGTGTGACCGTAAGAGGCCGTGCGATAGCTGCTTGCAGCACGGCGAGCCGAGCTGTGGAGGAGCACGGGCTGGATGCTTTTGGCGAGGCGCTCCAGGGGACACCGAGACTCTATACTACAACAGAATGGGATACAGAGGCCCCGGCCTAACCAATAAAGAATGGCACCTGCGAAACACTCCTATCCCCCCCAATTATCATTTGTCGTACAATCCCAATATTCACGGTCCCTTTGCTCACCAGTATGTTACGCCAGGTGGGCAACCCCAACCTCCGGGTCCTGCGGTTCAAGGTCCTGCAGCTCCAGGTCCTGCAGCTCCGAGTCCTGTAGTTCCGGGCCCTGCGGTTCCGGGTCCGTCGGCGTCAGGTCCGTCAGCGCCGGGCCCTTCAGCTCCAGGTCTTTCGGCTCCAGGTCCCGCGGTTCCAAGCCCCGCGGCCCCAACTCCGGCACCGATCAATCCAGCTCTCGAATCGCCGCCAGCAGGACTGCCGAGTAGCCCACCACAAGATTGGCCCCCCGTTAGCCCAGGAGCTTCGGGCGATCTCGGGGTCAATCTCGACTTTGAAAGTGAAGCTGCTATCCAAAATACGTTCCGACGGGCGATCGAAGCAGACGAACAAGGGATAGAGGCGTGGGTATACTTCCAGTTCACCGACAACCAGATAGCGAACAGAGAAACTGAAGTAGCCGATTCACGCCAAGAATACGAAGCGCTGGGAGGCAATGACAGCATAGGTGAATACGCGCGAGTCTGGGCAGCCGCCCAGCGTATGGTCAACGAATTCTCGCAAATCCTCGACCTTAGAACGTTCAGGCGACGCTTGAGGATGGACTTAGTGGCCAGAATTCCAGCAGAGCAATCTGTTATTGTCGGAGACCTCCGTGAATTCTTAGAGACTCGGTACAATGTGAGTCAACAAGAAGTGCAGAGTATTGTCCCAATCACCGTTCCGCCTCATACTCAGATGCAGTACGCGCATTGGATGAATCCCGGCAATCAACCGATCCGCGCCGCTACGCGAGACCCTCTGATTCGGCCCCGATCACCAGGCCCTAACCAACCGATCTACCACTTGGAGAATGAAGTGCCGGAGGTCAACGAGACACCGCATCTTCCCTATAATGACCCGGCATTCGTTAACCGAAACGCACTGGTCAGGCCCCTCCCGAATCACCCGAACCGTGCCCCCGTCTTCGACACCATCCCTTTCTATCGTATTCACCAAGACGGACGAGATCCAAGCGGAGCGAACTTCGAGTGCAGCGCTTTCAGTGATGCAACTCAGTCGGAGTGCAGGACTATTACAAACGCCCTCTGTGAAGACACTAGTCACGCCGGTGTTTTTGCTCTTTGTGACCCGTGCGAGGAACAAAGCCGAATGCGATTCCGAGACGCTTTCACGGCTCTCGTGGGCAGTCTTCGCGCCTACGCGTGTGCCGATTGCTGCGCGACGTATTCTGCCGACCCGGCCATTTACAGACACACCGGGTACCGCGTCCATGGCATGGCGCCCGGCAACCCCCCCGTAAACGCCAGCCGCCCGGTTCGGAGAGCTGGTTGGGTTGCCGGAGGAGGGTTTGTAGACATCATTCCCATCACAGGCTGTTCGTGCGCCGGGAAGTTCTTCGGTCGCCGCCTCTGCAGTCCCCACAGGCTCCAGCATCTCTTCAAGCTGCAGACCACCGTCGTCGACATGGATAACTACGTCTACGCGGTCTGGGGGAGGGCTTCCGTATGTCCGTTCTGTCGCCTCAAGCCGGGTGTTGACGCGTTCGGTTTCCGGGGCCAGCAGGGCGCCGAGGGAGCACGAAAAATATGGATATGTAAATGTTGCCATGAGGTTGTCATCGTTGATGCCGATGCCAATGTCAATGAGCCCGTCCCCGGTGGTGGTGTCTCTTTCTTCGGCGAACCAGCCCCGATGCCTTCAGCCGGAGGCGCAACGCCACGCCCCCAGACGCCAGCTGCGATGGGCACACACGCCCAAGGTGCCGGGGAAGGAGCAGTGCCATTGGTAGATCCCGCGAGTAACTGGCAGACACCACCAGTACCGAATGATCCGCAAGGTATATATAACGCCAGTCCAGAACGACCAGGGGCGCCAACAAGTATATATCAACCATCAACAGCAGCACAGGAGGATCCGTATGGTATATATCTCGCCAGTCCAGTACGATCAAAGGAGCCAACGAATATATATCAACCACCAACAGCAGGACAGGGGGATCCGATGGACATCTCCGGTCCAACACCCCAAGGGAGCGGCCTAAACGTCGTTCCGCCGAATGTTGTATCGCCATCCGCCCCGGGCCAAGGCCAAGGTCAATCCTTTGACGGCTCCAGTCACCACCCAAGTACGGCGTCGTTCCACACGGCCCTGGAGACGCCACAACAGAGTTTAGCATCATCCGACACAGTGAGACCCTCCCCGGCTCCGGCGGGTCAGCCGGACCCCTCGACGCCGAATGCATCAATGCTCAACCCACCACAGCTGCTCCCGATGTTGCCAGGTCAAGGTCCGATGATGCCGATGCCCTCGATGCCGAACGCGTCAATGTTCAACGCACTGCTGCCGCTCGCGACGTCGCCAGGTCAAGCTCCGATGATGCCGATGCCCATGAGCACAGGCACCTCCACCCTCGGCGTACCCTCCGCAGCTATCGAGATGCCATCGGCTGATATTTCAGGGTTTGGGTCCGAGGATCAGCTCTTCGCGGACATCAATTTCGACCCCAACGCAACTCTGGATTCGGGTCTATTCAACCTATCGGGCGTCTCGCCGTCGCACCCGAGCGATCCGCCTCAGGACCCGGCAGCTTCTACTACGCAGACAGGATATGGTGGGCCTGGTCCCGCGAGTTACGACCCCCAGTACGACCCCCAGACTGGGAATACATGGCCCGAAGGGTTTTAAATAAAGATGGAGGAAAATACGACTTTGGTAGGTGAAGAATACCTAGGTAGGTACTTCACAGAGTAGGTCTTCCTAGTCCTCTCCCCCCCTCGCACACCTTCGCGCAAATCATGACCACCAAGGCGTTATATACGGTAGGTGCTCGGCGTATTATACGTAGCCCACGGGCACATAGTGCCTATTATACCCCCTTAATGTTAGATGTTTGGTAGGTAGGTATTGTTTCTACCTGAGCTGTTTGTCTGTAGGAGCATTACGCAAAATGAGGCTATTATTATTTCGAGGTTTGTGTGTTTGGGAAAGGTGTAAGTCATCGTAAGCATACACGTAGGCTACGTGTATATTGAACGTGCCATGCAATGTGATACCCACCTTTGTGATTTGTGCGGGATTCTAGAACTCTGGACATTAACTACATATGTACCTATATATATATACAGTATATAGTACTTAAATGTCAAACTAATGAATCATATGCACACAATTCCATGTTGCCTCTAAGGAAGGTTCTACAAACTGAAGACTCCCAAACGTTTGTTTTCTCGGGAGAACCATTAATGACATCAGCCTCGGTGACGGAAGGTAGTAGTACCGCGCCTTGCATTAAGGCTGCCGCTATTTTAAGAATCGGTCTTGTTGTTCGGTAGCTGTCCATGGACGTGATGATTATTCTCCTAGGCACTGGGGAAATCAGACTAGGCTGACGAATAGCTCTAGGGCTGGAGTATTGGCCGCTAATACGGAGACTGGTGGTTTAGCTGCTGCTGGCGTGGTGGTTAGGGGCGTACCTACATGTAGGTAAATACTTGTCTAAAAGGCGAGCTGAAAAATAGATAGACGAACGATGGTACCGAGAAAAAGGTACTATAATAGCTCTGGATAGATATCTCTAGCATAGCATAAAACCCCATACTTGGCAGCATCTTCCACGATCTCTTGGCCAGCAACCTAAGCCCTTGGCTTCGGCAGCTACTCCAGTAGCCTCACATAAGCATTAAATCATCAAATCATTCTAGACTTAGTGAAATTCAAGGGTGTAAGAATCAAATTCTATGGCTAAATCATACGCCATCAATCAATTAATCCCATCGTTACACGTTTCCCTAATGTACACATTTCTATTTTACTGTATTTTCCCCCTATGACTCCATGTCTAGAACCCGGGACACCGTAGATCGAACGGCTTCTTCTGGTTGTCCGCGGCGCAAATCATCTCGTTCGCGAACGCCCTCCACCGGTCTACAAGGTCTGTCTCGCGGACGCCTTCGTGCTGCGGGTAGAAGCTCAAGTGGCCGACCACGCTGCGGGTGTCGATGACGAACGGTCGGCCCGTCCGCTTCGGAATCGTGACCGTGATGTCCTGCTCGTCGTCCTCGGCAATGGGGAGCTGTGCTTTGATATCGTGGCCCCATAAGGCGACGAAGTTGAGGTTATAGCGCTTATACTGGGTGTCGTAGAGCTGTTCCGCACCGGGACCGCCTGTGGTTTGCGGCAAGTGTTTCAACGCAGCAGCGGACGTGTTTGCACTTTGGGGATAGTCTAGCGGCGAGCCGAAGAAGTAGCGTGACATGGCATCGTCCTCGAGGTTCTTTAGGAGTGAGTATTGCTGCTGGCTGGAGAGAGCCCAGGATTTCCACGCAGCGCCATACGTATGTTCGACACCCTTTTCGCTTCCGCGCAAGTAGTTGAGACCCATGGGGGACTTCATTAAGTCGAATGGTCCGTCTGATAGCAAAAGGAATGGGTGACCATAATACGGCCGCTTAGGGTATATCTCATCGTCCATGTTGATGCTGCCGAGGTCAGTAATATCGAGCTCTGGTAAGCTGGACCGGGGAAACGGGTTCTTGTCAGATGGTCGCCAGGACTCCGCGGCGGGGTGCGACGGCTTGTCGCTCGGATCGGGGCGGAAGGCGTGGATAGCACCAACGTGGAAATGCTCATAGCCAGTCAAAGGGCTGTTGACCAAGTTCGCCGAAACAGCGAATGGGTGGGGGAGCGCGATCCGGGTATGAACTAGCTGGGGTATCGCATCTGGATGGATGAAAATCTAGAATGGTACGAGTTAGAAGACTCCTCCACAGCGTCCCTTGGCGATGACAAGGATAACTTACAATATCGTCGTCGATCTTCACATAGATTGTGTCATCCTCAACTACCGAGTCCCAAATACAGCCGTAGCCTGAGCACATGCCGGGTTCTAAGATGTGGTAGTGCTTTTTTCGTCGCGAGAGAAGGGTTTTCAAGTATTGAAGATCCTCTTCCTTGTCCGTGTGCACCATAAACCGAACGTCATCGAGGTAGCCGCCATTCGCAGCTAGATTCTGCTGCAGGTAACAGTCTAGAAAGTCAACCGTCCTCTTGCGGCCATAGAAGACCAATGCGACAACCTTGATGCCTGCAGGCTTCTTCCAACCTCCCTTGGGAGCAAAACTCTCCAGTTTGGTACTAGCATTCCGATGAGTTTGAGAAGGTGTGTATTGGCCTTTCTCGTCGACAGGCCAAGTTGTACACTGACCAGGTAGAGCGGGCGGTCGCTCGGCAGGTCCAATGCCGCCTAGCTTCTCGAAAGGAGCGAGTCTGTATAGTTCATGATGGGTCACCTCGAAGATGATTATGCCCAGACCAAGAATGGCTATGGCCACAATAATTAGGCGCTTGAGGTCGAATTTGCGCCTTAAAAGATGGTGGTTGACGTAGCGCAACCACCGTTCGTGATCCACCCCCATGACTGTCTTGACTTTTGGTTGTGCGCGTTGATAGTCAGTTTGTTCCTCGTCCCAATCCCATTCTGAACTTGCGCGCGTTGACGATGCGGTAGCTGATGATTCTCCCATGGATCCTTAAAGGCGTTCAAATGCGTCAGGCGTCAAGTGCCCATTTGGCATTTGAGGGTTGGAAGCAGAAAGATGGCAGTGCCATGAAAGACGGGGGCGGAAATTGGCGAAGGAATAGAATCTTATTATTATTCTGTAGCCTAGTTGGAGCCTTGGTTGCTGGTTGGTGCCAAGGCGTCAACTCTCTAAATTACACAAAACGACCCTGACTGGACGTACCAGTTGGGTGGCACAGCACAGTATGCTGAGGGGTGCAAAGCTGACATTTGATACATTTTCAGTAGGGCGAGATGCGTCTAGGCTATGCAAATCGGTTTATTAAGCAATGGCTCATCTCCATGGTGACTTGGTGAGGGTCATGATAAGGCCGTAATAGGCCAAGCTCGTTAAGCAAACCCCCTGAAGTGCCAAGACTACAGAAGGATCCGTAACGAACCCTGCCGGACATAGCACCAAATTGAAGGTGAGAGGGGACCATCGTGGGACTCGCAAACATCTAATGAATGAAACCGTAGTCGGTTAAGAGAATGTTTGTATTCTGCCACTAGACAATCATGTACTAGAACGATAAAAGACATGATTCAATCGACGTCGACTAAATTCAAATCAACGTGCTCAAAAGTTCCCACTCAACTGGTTAAGGTTAAATGCCAAGACCGGTACAACAGTATTTCCGTTGTCGGAGCAGGGAACATAGAACTTTGGAAGGAAGCACTTAAGCACTGGAAGCAGCCGGGTTACAGGTGCGCATGAAGAAAGACTTACCTGTACAAAAGTACCGATATGTTCCTTCCTCGTACTGATTATAGCAAATTGGCGGCAGAGATACTTTTCGCTGACATCAGATAAGGCATAAAAACGTGGAAAGATGGACCTGGTACAAAGGATTGGAGTTCGGTAACCCCTTGTACCACCCCCATGGAACCCCGGCCTGTTCCGATCTCCAGAATCGATGAAAATTTAATTTAGATATACGCTCTGAATGCGCCGCGACCCCTTTTATGCATGCAATTGCGGTACGTGACATTAATTCTACGACGAACTGCTGCTACACGGTTCAATTTATATTTTCGTCATGCTTAGCTTAATGTCACTTCATTTTCTACGTATGGTACGATATGACACAAACACCCTCACACCGAGTTGCGTATTTCGTATTTCCTTCAACTAGCAAGGCTGAATACATAGTATATAGTAGCCATACCCTATATCTATACCTAAGACCTAAGACCTAAATATGTAGGTACGTAGTACTATATAGATAGAAACTTGGGTAATCAGTCACTTGATCCCTAACATTTAATCTGGATTATATCCATGGATATTGGATTATCTGACGCCAGCGCTGAGAACATCTGGAGGAATTTATTACGCCTCTCCTTGGCATGCCTCACCGCCCATCACTGCGTAATCTATTACCACTACTATATAATACAGTCGTTTGTTTCCCAGACGTGTCCAACTCCTGCTGCGCAAAAGCATCCATGGATGTCTATCCGTAACCGTCGTACCATGCTGTGTTGCGCCGCGCTTGATATTCTTTCCCGGCCCAAGCAAGTGTTTTCTATGCATGATAACTCGAATACTCATACATCCGCCAAGACCGTTAATCAGGTAAAAACTGTATGCAAATATAGGTATCCACGGTAAGCAAAATGAATATGCACATCATTCATGTCTCATCATCTTCTGTGTAGTCCTCAGATGAACGCTCCATCACCGCCGCGAGGTGGACTTCGTCGTCCCGGGGGACGCGGTGGTGAATCGCGAGGTGTTGTATCCCTACCACCACCGCGCCCCCCGTTCCACCTTCTCCGGCTCGACTCATAGTCTTCATACTCGGTCTCCTTATTATCATCACTATCTCTCCGGGGTGGGCTAGGCGTTATCCCTCTGCCGTAACGTCTTGCCTTTTCATCGTCCGAATACATATCTTCGTCGCTTTCGTCATCATCGTCGTCATCGTCATACCGGGGGAGCGCTGGCATCGAATGGGAATCGCCCTTGACAAGACCCAATGTTTCTTCCTCAGTCGCGTTCTTCACTTGTACCTGACGCTCCGAATAACCCCGTGACCTTAGACCGTGGCGCGGCGGCGGGTTCCTCGACGACGGCTGCGCTTGTTCCTGTGCACCGTCAGCTTGGTGCCGACGGAACACATTTTGGAACGAGAACTGCCGACGTGCTGAAGGAATCTCTCCATGAGGCGGCGGCGTTGGTGGAGCCAAGGAGGCAACACTAGCGCTTGGCCTCGGCCCGTCTGTGAACTGAATGTGTCGACCAGTACTACCGGATGCTATACTTGGGGCGCCCTCGTATTCCGTCTTACGGAGGCCTTCCGGAAGACCATACACGTGATCTCGGCTCACGCCGTATGGACTGCTCTCGTTCCCGTACTTTTGGCCCGGCACGGCGATGTTAGTCAACTGCACCGGGTGCATTGGACTCTGAATCCTAGGATCATGCTGCCCCTGGTGAAAGTCGGGGTGCCCTGGAAGGACGCTCATTGCTCTGCTTCGGATAGTACCAGCTATGCTCGATAGCACGCCGGGGGACATCTGGCGACTACGCTCCTCCGCCAATTCTTCCTCGGTCGGGAATCTCGATCTACCTAGTGGGGGATGGGCCGGGGTGGTAGCTGTACTAGATGCGGTCATCGCGCGGCTCCTATGACTTCCTATCGTAGTCCTCCTCCTCCTCAAGCCGTCCCATTCGTAAAGCTGACTACCGTCTTCACCGACTGGCGCCAGACGCTCCATTTCCTTCTGCTCGCGAAGTCGCCGGAATTCCTCTTCCTCCATCTTTTGCCGCGCAGCAGAAATTCGTCGTACGATGGCCGCGGTTCCACGAATAGCATCGGCTTTAGGTTCCGTTTCGGGCTGTTCCTGCTCGGCGATCGTTTGGATTTGGTCCAAGTCTCCGGCGAAAACAGCAGTATCCGGGACATCTTTTGCAGACTTAGATAACTGGAGCAGAACGACACCTGCGCAAATGGTAAGAAACCCCATAACAACGGTGACAATTTGCATCGCCGTGCCCTTGAAGCCTTGGAAAAGGACAGCCGAGGTTATAATCGTTGTGCTTGTGAAATACACATAATACGTCGGGGTGACCATGGCGGCGTTATATATGTTGAGCGCTTTCTACACAAGAGGTTAGTAAGATACCTAAACGTTCGGGGGCTGTCGACTTACATTCAGATATACTATCTCTGTGAGTAGCGTCGCTATCACGAAGACGAGGACGATATATAGGAACCATTGGTTAAACTGAGGAGTCCCACGGGCTTGGGCAGTAATGGCGGCACCGAGACCTTGGGTTGCGACAACGCTCAGTCCTCCAATCCAACTACACACCGAGATGTAAGGGAACATGTTCTTCTTGCCGTATCGTGGTCCGACCCACAACGCCACAAAAGTGCAGCCGACAATAATAACACCAGCGTAACTCAGAAACCCCGGTGTGACAACATACTTCTGAAGCTCCTGGATGTTTGCTACCGAAGACTCCGTTGGAGCATTCATACAAATGACGACGGATCCAACTATACAGAGAAAGCAGGCAACTTTACCGACCATACTCAGTCTCTCCTTCAAGAAGATAGCCGAGAGGATGGCGGTAATAACGACCGATAAGGCACCCAGGGATGCAACTAATATGGCATCGGTAAACGCATAGGCAGCGAAGTTGCAAATCTCCCCGACGATCATCAAAGTCATGCCACCCCACCAAAAGGCATTCTTGAGATAGCCATAGCCCTCACCTGCAACTTCGTTGTATTTTTCGTTTGCTTTGAGCAGTCCGACCTTTTTCAGTATGAATGATACTCCAATAAAGCATCCTGAGGCAAGTGCCAATGATATACCGATAGCCTTATAGGCAGGCGGTCGGGTTTGTTTTTGGGGATCGCTATTTGTTGCGTTCGCTCTAGCATATATCTGGTTGGCCGTAACGAGTATCTGCCCCGTCTGGTCCATGTCGGCGTCACGGGTACAGCGACGAGTCGCCACCTAGGAGTGCGTTCGGTTTCGGCCTGTCGCTATGTCGTCTGTCTATCACGGGAACGAAATTGGTTATCAAGGTAGGTAGTGTTGTTGGATTTATATGGTTCGTGCAGGTCGTGCGCTTCGGATCCTCCAGGCATGGGAATAGAGATGAACAGCGCAGGTGTTCTCTCGTAGCAGTTACGGCTATCAATGCCGTCACTGTGATTCTCGAGATATAGGGCTATAGGATTAGAAGTACGGAACCAGTCACTGTTCAACAGCGCTGTCGAATTCCAGTTGCGTAAGTCCGGAATATGATATCGAAATTCACCGGCAGCAAAACGTGAATAGTGTTGGGCTATAAGCCACAGGGATCGTTTGAAATCGGTCTGTCGAAAACAGGAACGTTGTAACGAAATAGTTACGTTGCAGGCGAATAGGGGGTTGTTGATATGGGACGATTGCTGTCGGAGTAAATATCACTAGTGTGTAAGAACGAAGGCGGCGTTGGCCCGGTCTTGTTCATGAAACGGCGATAACAAGGGATGGGTAGGTGAGCTCGGGACCCTCATCAACTCGTAATTTACGTAAAGATCAAAAAGGCGGTTTCTTGATATAATTGTGACATTAAAATATTGAAACAAGACAATTGTACCAAGGTGGATCTGAAGATAAAGGTAAAGTGATTAAGGTAAAGTTCAAGTTGTAAGTAATAAAGAGAGAGCTGAGAAAGAGCTTTCCTTTCTGTCCGGTCTCACGAGGACATCCAAGTAACCAACCGTTGATCGCCTGGACGACAGCCGTTGTATTGAACTGTACATTGCGTATTGCAGGGAACAAGCAACTTAATTACGTCTTACGTAGCGACGTCGTACATAGTGCTTGCTAGTGCGGGACTGGCCCGGCGGGACAGGGGGAGTTTCCAAGAATCTGGACCATGAACTACTGTATGTAGTACTTTCCCGCCCCAACCTAACAGGATAGGTAACGTGCTGTGTACTAAACAAATTGGGGCTCAACATTAGTACATCTACTATACCTACTGTCCACTATATTCAATGTTCAAATGTTATATCTAGAGATATAGCCACCACCAATGGACGTGTGCAAGTATTACAATCACCTCCTAAATAGAAGCTAGAAGATATCCACCCATAACACCAAACCTACCCATTTTCTTTATAAAGCCCGGTGACAACTGAAGTGCATTCTACTACGGTACTTTATCACTAGCGGGAATTCGTATTCTACAGACCCCATATTTATATAAAAACCGCTAAAACCACCTATTATATCCCAAACTCTGCGCCACACGGACATTTTCTTTGTGAACTTGGCCAACAACATCGGAGAGGCGGAAAAGTATTTACCGTCCGGCCTACTACTATGTAGTATGTAGGCCTACGTACATGTACACATGTATTCGCATGAGTGGTGGATTAAAAAGATAGAATAAACTTGGGAACTAAAATGATCCTCGATCTGGTTTAGTATATATGTTCGAATTAGATCTTTGACCGAGTTCCTCAGGGTCGATCTTGTACACTTTCAGACAATGTCCCTTCAAAAAGCCCTGCATCTGTAGGGTGTCAGGTATAGTCGCATCGCGCCTCCGCGCTCACAAAATGCGACGGTGTGATGTCAACATAGCAGCTGAACGCTAGTAAATCGATCGATAGGTTCCCTATGTTCCAAGATGAAGATGACGACGCATCCATGGCTTCGCCCCTTTGTTACCCAATTAGCAACAAAGCCATTCCGTTGCCATACTTTTAGATAGAGAAGTATGTAGCATACACACCTGCACACCTAGCCATCGGCATCTAACAATGATTCTGTTTCGAGACACTCTGATACATGCGCGGGCGCTTCGCTCATGAGCGGCGACCATCACATTGGATCTACGGCGATCATGGAATTTGGGCCGTCAACATGCAGGCCACGAATAATTGGCTTTGCCGCTGGCCTCCATTGGCTTGAAACCGATTTGCGCATCTTCCTACCTATCACGCTCCAAAACATACATAGTAGTCGATAAGCCATCATCCGGTCGCTTCCAGTACCAATGAGGTCACCGGAACCAACAAGGGATTAGCGCCACCCCCTCTCTCCTCCCATTCTGTCGTAACCCGGTACAGAAAAGCATCTGGAAAGGGATGGTCTCGTTGATGAATAATTCCTTATACAGATTTCCTGACAAGATAGCGACTTCGCCCGGCTGCTTCGCCGAAGGCCCCTTCCGAGGAGTTTCCGCTTGCACATGATATAACACGTGATCGGCGGGCAATTGCCAACCCCTTTAATAGTAAACGACATAATTGTATTATGATGTCTTGGCTATTGTTCTTTACCCGGATCTAATGACTCGCCATTGAAGGCGTCACATGAAACCGAAGCGAACGAGACTAATACCATATCATCCAGGTATGAATAGAGTATCACATATTAGACGATATAACAGAGTTCGTCCCTGTTTCTTATCGATTAATCTTGGTCTGCTTCCAGGAACGCTAACATGTCTCTAACAGTTCAACAAGCTCTATTGAAGACATTACGCCCTGACTCGTATTAATATGAACATTCATGGTTGAGTTCATAGATGCCGTCAACAATCCACGGCCGCACTTAATAAAGCATGGTGAACTAGTGTATATTGCAACAGACGTTCCTATATGAGTCTAGAACGGGGTGACCTCTACTCACAGCTCTCTCCACGTCTATCATATCGTCAGATATGCTGTCGCCTCTTTCCAAATACATCCAGTCAGATGCCTAACGCAAAAGACTTTCTCACTTCGCAAATCTACCTCTAATCTATCACCTAAGCCTTCTTCTCATCGATAGTCTTCGGCGGGGAAACCCTTTCCTCGTCGCTCTCGCGGTCCGAGTCCTTCTTCATATCGCTAAAGTCAGTGTTGAGGACGAATTCCTCCTGGTCAATATGCTTGAACGTAAACCAGAATATGACGGTAAACGCAGCACCGACGATGGTAGGACCAGCAAACGCCCAGACGAGATAAGGATCGCGGATAACCGGTGCGGTCGCCAGACCGATGGCAGCAGAGATAGCGGTCATGAAAAGGTTGAGCGACGCGACAAGGCCCTTCATGTTCTTGGGGGCTCGCGAGTAGGCGATGCCGTACGCGGTAACGTTCACGAAAATTTCCGAAACGGCGGTGATGACGACTGGGATCGCATAGAACCCTAAGGAAATGCTGGAAACCGAGGTCTCACCCTCAGGGACGATCTCAGCGCAAGTTGTCGCGTTCCAACCACAAGGAGACGTTTTGTAGACGTAGTACTGTAGGACAGAATAGGCGATCGAGCCGACCGTACCGAGCGCGAAACCAAACGTCATTCGAGAGATGGAACCCCACCTGATACCACGCTTACGAAGGAATGGGTAGAGGACATGGTTCATGAAGGGGACCACTGTGAAATGCATTAGTATCACAAACCGTATAGTTATCTCCTTAGTATAAAGGTAGAACACTTACTTATGACGATAGATACAGGGTTTAGGTTGTCAAACAGATCGTTGGGGATACCATTCGTGTCCATTCCCGCAGACTAGCGCATCAAAACATGTTAGTATGCTTCTTAAAGTATGATATATCCGAAAAGTTGCGAGTTTCCTCGTTGAGCCTTAAACTGAATACTAAACGGTTGGAATCGGTTTACATACTATAAGGGGCCCCAAATGTTAGTCTAGTATTCAAGAAGAGATGGAGAATAGGACATACCAAGAGCGTTAGCAGCGGCACCGAGACCACCGTCGTTGATTTGCCAGATCGGTGAAAAGAGGAAAATACCACAGGCCTGGAAAGTTCGGCGCACGTCGTTGACAAACTGGTCATCGTACTCGTAGTCCTTGGTACTGCCAGCAGCCTTGCGTACGCTAGGCTTGCCAGCTTCCCAGAACCCCTTCCGTCCAATGCGCTTTAGACCACCATGGGCGAAGATGTCACCGAGGACCTTGAATACATTTCCCAAGTCCGAACCTCCCGGAGGCTGCTTGACCAAACGGGGGTTTAGGTACCATAGTAGTGGCGGAAGCAGCAGGTACAAAATCGTGGGGATCAAGTAGGCAGCCCAATAGCCCACCAACTTGGCGAGGTAGGTCGTCGGAATACCGAAGCAAGAGCCAACGTTGATCAACAAGTAGAACCACAACATGACGCTGTTGATGGATTCTTCAGGATCGACAATGACTCTTTCGCCATTCTTATCGGTGATAACATGGGCGACCTTGTGAGGGCTCTGGTCGATCAAGGTAGGTGAGATATTGGGCTTAAACTGAGCAGCACCGATCGATAGCATATCTGGTATATGTTAGTAAGCTATATAAAAAACCGACTAAAACCTCGTTTCCACGTTATCGTAGAGTTTTGAATTACGATTCAAGACAACAACGGATTCAATCGAGAGATATCGCAACATACTGCGCAAACATTAGCTTCTCGTTCGGCACGCAATGCTGAAACCCAAACTGTTGTATCCCATGAAAGGACGATATAATACGTACCAAAGAGATAGAGCAAAAGGACCCATAGCCTTGCCAGATTGAAGCACAGGCGGAAGCGACGAAATAATCATGATGATATGGGCAAGACCGCAAACTGCGACACCCCAGCAAATCATCTTGAAACGACCATACTTAGTATCTGCGAGCCACCCGAAATAGACAGGAAGTGCATATGCCAAAAACTTGAATGCTTCAGTCATAGCAGTAGCGACGACCGATCCTTGGCCAAGAGCTCCTGCGGTGTATTCGGAGCCAGGAGCAGTCGCACCAGAGCCATTGCCATCAGGGGGCAAGGGCGCTCGGATGAAGTTTTTGTAGACCTGATTGCATCCATAGTACGAAGCCCTTTCGGCGAACTCAACGGCACAGAGATAGTAACAAGTTGACGGCATCTGGCCGGCAATACGTCTCAGGGTTGACTTTTCCTCCTCGGTCGGGAGGACGAGACCGTGGAAAGTCTCGTGGCCATCCTCAGTAACGCCTCGTTCCGCATTGGCAGCAGCGGTCTTCTCGTTAAGCGCAGCCTCATCTACGGAGGCCCGCACCGCGCTAACAGGGGCAGCGATGGTAGGAATCGTGGTGCCAGTGTCTACACAAACAAGAAGGTCAGCATATAAAGTTATAGACTCGTAGACTTAATGATACGTTGAGGTAGGTCTCTTCTATGGTTAGACCTAAAAGTAGCTTGAGCAACTCACCCATTGTGGAAATCTGCTTTGCAGAAGCGCAGAGACTTCGAGGCAGAGGAGCGAATCTACTGTCTCGGGAGGGTCCCCGAGATAAGAACGAAGGGCAGAGACAGAAGGATCGGCGGTCTGATGGAAATGTAGCACTGCATATCAAGAGGTATCACGATATATATTAGATCCCATGAGGCCTGCAACGCCAAGGGAGGCATGATAGCCAGCCGCCTTAGTATTCGGGGCCTCTCTAATTCATTCCAGCTTATCAGCGGCATAATACTCGTCTTGGTTCCCTATCCCAGCTTCCTAGGTGAGGTTATCCGCAGCGATGTGACCAGTAGGGACGAGGCCCGACTCCCTGGCTCCTCGTCTTTTTACCAGTTGATCACACGATATTCGGATAAGTCGACGTGGAAGGAGTTTGCCAAGGGCTTGGGTGAAGGATAAATCCCAAAGCAGGCGCTTGCCCCGGCTGGCCCCCTTGTGAAGTCCCAGATTAAGCCAATCATGAAGCTAGCGACCTAGCGTCAGCATACATGTACTTCATATTGCGAGGTCTATATCAAAACCGCTGAAACTAATTCAGCCCTTGGAGGATCTGTGCAACATACTGATCTACGCCGTACACCTTAGATTACTTAGGAATCTGTCAGATCCCGAGCCAACTCGCTGTGAACATCGCTTGTCGTCGAGTCTTACTAATTTAGGTAGGTGGTTTACGATAACACAAGCGAACTAGTGATCCGCAAATTAGATTGGAGCAATTACTGTCGCGACGTAGTATTGCATCAAGGGACTGAGATAATGATAACATATTCCTTGCTTATCACGTCCTTCGGCAAATTCTAGAAGCTGGTCTTCCCCAGCTTCTGCCACGCTAGGAGCCACAGGTTTGGGATAGTAATGGGGGAGGGGATTGGCTTCCTTGCTTTCTCGCTTCCCCTGCTAACGTCAAGCGGATATAGCTCGTGATAAGATGTGAAAATCGTATACTATAAAGGTTCTAGCCACTCGTCTTTGCGACCAAACCGATCAGATTTGCCTCCCTTAAACTGCCAAGAAGCCGGATTCTTTGGCCTCGGCGTTCTGTCCTCACTTAGATCGATATATTCTCTGGAACAACAATTTTCTTCGTGTGCCTAGAAAGCTTGTGAAGCTTATCAAACATTCGGCAGAGTTGACCCGCGCTTCGAAGTATCAATTCTATCACCTGCCATACTCGTTTAAGGCATTCCTAGTCGTGCCAATGGTGGCCAAGAAATACGCCGCCGAGGTCTACATTAGTGCATCAATAACCCTGGGCGACAGCTCCAAGAGGTGGTCTTGGTATAAGCTATGGTGGGCGGCCCGAATGAGACCGCGGGTGTCTAAACTAAACGCCACAATGTTGTTCCCGAGTAAGAACTACAATATGCTCAAGTATCCTAACTTGGCCAGAAAACCGCGAAAGGGAGCACGTGAGAGCAAGTGAGATCATATTCTTACATTGCCAGAGCTCCTCCTAATCTTGGCTCCTTACATTTGCTATGGTGCCTGCCAGAATCCATGCTAGATGAACAACCCAAATTAGAGGTAAAAATTCAAGTCGACTAAGGGAGCAGCATAATTTCACGTTATTCGCCTCTCACATTTTCTTCATCATAGTCTACAGAGACTTGACTGAGTATTTCCCTATGGACTACTTTATCATCGATAACGTTACTCTCACGGGTTTACGATAGTATTTGACGATCAGTGTGAAGTCTAGCAGAGCGAGGAAGACCCAGAGGTCCAATACCCAGGCGTTGTAGATAGACTGTAGACATAGATGTAGTCACATGTATTCTTCAGGTGTTGCACTCTTTTGGTACCCCGGGCGTGGGGGATCTATTGCGTCGGCTCCGGGGCCATCTACCCCTTCAACGTAGCGAATAAGAGGATTAACTAAGACGTAGGTCAGTACAACTATACGAAGGATCCGTCCGTTGGTAGCTAACTAACCCACAATAATACCAACGTAAATAGCGATCTATTGACTTCTGGGACTTGCTCTTCCAGAAAGACTCTTCATCTGAACTGATAGATGATGGCTTTGCATCAGGTTGGCACGATGCATGGCTGAGACGTACTTGTGCCATTCTCATATACGTACCATGAATCCGCTTACGAAACTGAACGCGTCGGGTGAGAAGGTCTTAAAATTATGGCCCTGATAGGTCTTCGGATGTATATATGTACTCATCTCTCCGTCCTTCCCCATCATCTTCCATATCGTGTATAGCTTATTCGAATATTTCGAAGGTGTGGCCAAGCGCGAAAGCAATACTAGAACCTCGGAGTTTCTGGTACTCATCCCAAAGTTGCTTCCGTAGTTCATCAGGTTCATTTGGTACTCTTTTCGCCTTATCTTGCGAAGTGTTGTGTTGCGGTGCTTGTTCCTCTCTATCTGTCTTCGCTCGTTTTAGGGCTAGCTGTGGCTTCTCGAATGTCCGAGGAGGGCGTTGAGGGACCTCATCGATGAGTGTCCCGTATATTTCTTTTATTAGAAGAATTCTCTCGTTATTTGATAATGAATGTGTCTCCATCGTATTTAGTTGATATTTGAAGCTCGATACCCGGTATTGGCCTTGATTTCGTCATCACTTGCATCACTACAAACATCAAGCACAAGATAGAGCTCCCGGTTATCAGGCTTGTTATAACTCATATTGGTCTTTTGTTAGTGTGATTTGATTTGATTTTGGATTTCACTTCAGGCGGAAACAGTTGGATTATATATCTCAAGAACGGACCAACAGACGTACTGCCCCCTAGGCAACTTACTATAATGTTTCAACTAGGCGCTGTTTGAAAGCTGCAGATATCAGCGCAACATATATACATGTACTTAAAGCGAGTTTAACGTTAAGCACGTAAATCGGTGGCTTTTGATATGTCGAGAACTTTCGAGATGTCAGAAGGCTATCTCAGTAGCTTATACGGACGGAGTCGTCCCTGGTACGAAGGGAGTTGTCCCTGATACTAGGGAGCTAGCCCTTGGGGCCTATATCCTGGGATAGAGGTGTTTATAGGGAACAAAGAACCCCTGAGGTATATAGGTTTATAGTTCTAGCTAGATAGGGGTTGACGCTCCTTGCGCGATGACATAGCTGCTTTCCAGCCTTCTTAGTCCAGTGACACGAGATTAGACGGAGTATCAATGAAACCCGGCGCCTTCAGAACCTATAAGCTAAAGAAATTGATACTAACCTATAAGATTGCAGGAATACAAGTTACAGGTAAGAGCCTACGTCGAGGAGAAGCGTAGAAATATCGTATACATACATGTATGTATGTAAACTCGTACGAATAGTCCTATAATCGGGGCGATTATGTGGCACTTTTACGGGAATACTTACGATGATCACTATTTCATGGAGAAATATAGAGAAGTCTAAGACTCTACATGTAGTTATGCTGAGGTCAGCATTACTTGGGCTCAGTAATTATAATAAGGAACTTGAATGTTCAACTTTACGGCTCTCTACAATAGTACAGTTATACGTAACAGAGCAATATAATATGTAAACAGGATTGTTCATCTTACTCGTATAACAAAAGCTATTTAATAATTAAAGAGTTTGGTGCGAAGGACATGTGGTTTGGTAATCATAGTAAGAAACTACGCCCTTGTCAGGCTTATTCACCATGGCTTTCGCTTACTTATTACTTAGGAGAAATCGGGCGCACGAGCTGGGTCATATCAAAATACCTAACGGCAGAATTGAGATGGCATGCCACTATATGAAAATAGAACAGCCATCTTATTGTTTACACGTGTCCTTTACAAGTGTTTGGATTAAGCCAATGGCAAATACGACCCGTGGCACCTTGATCTCTGACCAGCCTCACACGGAGCGAACGTAAACCTAATATCATGATAGATTCATCGACAGGTATTCCCCTGCCAAACACTTCGAAATACTAGGATACGGGGAATGTTTGGATAACTTGGAACTATAGCACCTGACTTACTGAGTCTTGCGCAACTTTGCTGTCAAACATGATCTCCGAACTTATAGTTCGACGGCCTGGTCCTTGGAAACATCCTAATATGCATGCTACCTCGCTGGATACACTTACCCCTCGAATGTTAGTGAGTACTGTCAGTGCGATCATGGTTAAAACCATATACATTTCCGCAAGGAGGTCAGGTTAGCTTGGTCCGTGAAACGGTTATAATCCGTGTCTACGATTCGTTTTGGTGCCTCTCAAGATGGGTTAGGGTAAGGCATCAACAAACGATGGGGAGCAAAGTCAAATTGTTGCAAGGCTTCCCTAGACGATTCGGTTTGTAGCACGTGAAGCTTGAGCGTGAAGTTTGGTCGCTATTTCTTTGGCATCAAAGATGTCTAAGCACATACGTACACGTAGGCATGAGTGGTTTCGACTCTGGCTACGACCTAGAAATCATAGCGTTATAACTTGTGTAAGAAATAGGAACGCTGGCGATGGTATGAGACATTTCCTCACTACATGTATATACGTGTACGTGTTCCGTAGTATAGGGCACTGCTAATTGAGGAAGGAAGTATACTGCAACTCAAGTACATATAGATACTTAGAACCTTAGATCGCTTGAAGTAGGCGATTGAAAAGTTTCGACATTTAAATGAGCACTCTTATCGCTTGTTAGCCAAAGAAAAAGATCCTCGTTCCAGCTTAGGCTTGCTTGTATAACATCATATTCGCTAGTCTTGTAGGTTATACCTGAGCGGCTGGTGTAGCTGGTTCAGCTGGTGTTGCTGACCATGACATTGCTATAGCTGTCGTAGATGCCATCTTGAATTCTGATTAGCTTTACTTTCAGCATGTTTAGGTAAGATTGAACTATAGTATTGGTGTAGCCAGAGTTGTCCTTCTAGCTCGTGAAGTTTGTGAGTCCTTGCCTATAGAAAGGGGTACCTCAGTGGAGTCGATCTTGTGACTTGACGAAAAACTATTGATAAGCGGCTGATATGATGATATCTCGTGGCCAAGTTGGCTTCTTAAATACCTACATGTACGTATGTATGTAGGTAGCTTTTTATTTTCTAGATGACTAGGTATATTATGGACTAAAATGAGCATTTATATCCCAAACCCAAGGTACTATGTATGATCCTACGTACTATGTAAGTCTGGATAATATGATAGTAACTTTAGTTGTTATCTATAATCATCTCACTGTGGATAAGAGCGAGAGCTCCGTTTCACTGAACATTTCCCTTGGATATATGTGCCAAAGGAAGAATCCGAAGCCGGCATCGGAACCCACCTCTTCGTCAGCTTTCGAAGAGGTGAGTTGTGTCATGAATGGATACAATTACCTCACAATATGATTCCGTTCCTAGCGCGAGGTAGACTGGAAATTTTGTTTGCCTATTGAACAAGCCTAACGTGATATGCCGAAGTTATATACCTCCACCTGTCAACCCCTATGAGCACGTGGTGTAGAACAAATGGCTCCGGCCAATGGTGTTTGCGTGTTTGAACTTGTATAAGGTACTAGGAACGATGGTAAATCGCCCGAGCCTAGCCATCCCTATAATTTTATATGTAGCGGCTTGTGAGAAGAGCTGAGGGAGCTGAGGAGGCTATGAATGCTAAGGGATGTTCCGATTGGCGCGGGCCTTATGTACGCCTTGACAATAGACTACTCCTATGTAAGTTGAACATTAGAATTAGAAGTTAGCATACGTGTATACATCCAACTATCTGGCCACAATGGTTTCTCCAATTGTTTGTGTAAGAGGAAAAGCCGTGGTGATGAAGATTCGGATCGGCATCGGCGGCTCGCGTGTAAAAGTAAGTACCATAGCGTCGGAATGTGGGGATTACGAGGCCTAGAACTGAATTTTTCTGTGCCTGACGATCCTAGATCGCTGATCCTGCTCATCTGTTTATCAAGTGTTACACTAAGGAGAGGGTATTATCGAATAGAACAATTCTTCCAAAGAAACCGAGAGCGAGTTCATGGTGCGACCGGAGTTGCGAACCCCATCGAGCGTCAATTGGATGACGCTATGGAATCGTATTGCACTCAATGGAATGCTTAAAGGCGAATTCCTGCTTCGTAGTGGAGCTCTTCGACTTCGGATCTTTGCGAGAGTGACCTGACAATTATACGGGCACGTGTGGTTGTCGTCGTCATTTTAAGCCTCATGTTCACTTATCCTTCCCGGGTCCATGCGATGCATTTCAAGCTCGGAAACGGCGGATGCACCATGCATGTGTCTAGGAGTTTGATATAATCTTAACATACGAGTCTCAATGGAGGTGTGGTGGCACGCTGGCCTCGTAAAAGAGGGGACTGCCTCGCGAATACCGAGCAAACCAGACAATCGGATCGGCGTCTGTTTGAGCGTCATCAAAATCCACCTTGTCCATCTTAGTAGCAGACTTGCAAGACCCCTAAAATATTTGGGAATAGTGGAAATGAGGAAGATCCACCGGTTACTCGAATAGGACTGAGGTCAAGCGGAAAGGGTTCAGAGTTGGAGAGGGAAAGCGAGAAGATGGCCCGAGAAATCTGAATCCGAGGAGGTGCCGGTGATCGTCTAATGCACGTCCATGGACAAAACCGTCCGTACTACACGTCACTTCTCATTATTTTATTAGGTAGAGGGCGGTGTAGATGGAGCTAGCGAGGCATGGCTTATGCATCCCCAAGGAGACCCGTCGCGTTGGCGCATAGTTGCTCAAGACCTACATGGATCTAAGGAGTAATAGGGCAAACCTGGAATGTAGCTATTGCTGAAGAGAACGACTCGGACTGGTTTGCCCGTAAGAGGTAGAGTATGTAGTAGGCTATTTTAGGTAAGTTGTTAGGGGTATTGTACATCCAATAGTATAGACAGATTGCAATAGGAGACATGTTCCTAATTCTCGAAGGATTAATAGGGGTAAACTCTAAGGTCTGGCTGATTGTTAGCTAACTAAGGTACCCAGCTCTACGGATGATTCAACGAGGAAGAGCTAATCCGAATAAGCTCTATTTAGTACCAGGTGATAAGCTACCAACACTTACATAACGTCTTCGCCAAACTCACCAAACTTAACTGATACCGATGCCTTGAAAAAGCCACTCAAATAAAACTTACACCATGGCCAAGCAATCCGGCGGGGCTCAACTGATCCTGGTAAGCCCAGGAAGCCCAGCTCTGCTCACCCAGAAATACTTGTGGTTAATGTTCCGTATTGCAGCGTATATTGAAGCTTTTCGATCGAGTTACACGTTGGTTTGGTATACATGTAAGCTCACCGCTGAAAAACCTGGTCGCAATGTTTCCTTCCCTAGGTATTGAACTTCTTGGCCTATGCCACTCTGTCCGCCGTCAGTTTTTCTCATCCCTGTTTCTCCTGTTCTCGACACTTCTGGCCCCTAATTGTAGTTCTATGCCCCGTGTGGGGTTCGCCTAGTCCAGTATGTTCTACAATCGATTGCATCCATGGATGTAGCGACCTAATAGACGCCAGAAAATCAGTAATTGTAGCCCCCATTGACTTACGACCCGCTAACACTAAGGGTTTTTGGAAGAGAATTGTGTAGGCACGAATTCCGGTGGCCTGATCCAAGATACGACGAAGTCCACACCACAACCAGAATCAGGCGTACAGGCCGACTGGGTTTTCTTGGTCTACCATTGATGCTACTATGTAGCGAGTGTAAGTTGGTCGGTGAGAGGATTCGAAGTTTGAAACGAGTGCCATACATCGAACCAACGAAGCTACACACTTATTTTGATATTCGAACCCCCCACGCTAAAAAGGGAAGAAAAAATAGCAACTTTTTTGAGATCGACAAGCTACAGTACAAGGACGCTTGCGTGATCTCTCTCGAAAGTTGATTTCCGCCCCTGATAACTTTGTCCAACCTCCCACTTTGCCTTATGCATAGCTATAGAAGTATACATACCTACACGTATCTACCTGGTAGGTAATTGATATGAATATGCTTATATGCTAGAGCTTTGCGCTTTGTCCCGAACCTTCAATTCATAACCGCCGGTTGATTTTAGCTACCGCGCTTGTGATTCAGCTTCATCCCTATCGGCCCTCAGCTCTATGTTTTGAGTATTTAAGCACAAACTATGATATTGAAAGGTACAAATAGCGTACCTAAATATACATACTGTATGTATTCCGATCGAACAACGCCATGGCTATGCATGCATTAGGGTACAGTACCTAAACCTCGTACTTTATTTTACATGGATGGATGGGCGCCAGGTTTCTGTACTGTACTGAACTGCTGCGAGTGCTCGGCTTTGCTTCTGACCCGTGCGGCCTTTGCATAATAAGCTCCATCCCCCTCGCTTCATCTATCTGGTTTCTTCAAGCATCTAATATTTATTCCATATAAATCTTGTCTATATATTCGTCTGCGCTTCCGGGAATTTATTACTTTCTTCCATCTATTCTCGCCGAATACCCGAGGCGCTTGTGCTAGTTTGGCCTTTTGCTTTGCGTATATGAGGTACGATTATCGAATCGTACTAGCAGACTATTTGAGAGTAGCTTGAACCGCGTGATACGATTCTAGTTCTAGGCAATATATTCAGACCGAAGGTTTTGTTCGAATATGAGCAACCCTTCTTGCTCCCCATTGCGGTTTACTAGTTGTCTAGCGCCTTGAATTCTATCTCCCCTTTAGAAAAATACATCCCAAATATCCATATCCAAAATGGGTCACTCCCGGTGCTTCTCTTCGTACGACGACGACTTCGAATTCGACGACGCATACTTCAGGCAGTTTTACAAGCCGTTGTCCAATCTCCCCACGCCGCCGCCGTCGTCCAAAAATTCGTCTGCCAATCAGAGCCCTCGTCTTGTCACCGAAGATGCTGAGAACTTCAATGACGTTTTCATAGGTTAGTAGTAGCATCTTCCCTAATAATTATACGTTTTATCTAATCTGCCTCTATCAGGTCCCGCTGCCCACCTAGCGAGAATGCTACCTCCTGGAGCTTCGTTTATGACCCCTTCCGTCCCTACAGTTCAGGGCATACTGGCACGTGCTTCGCTACCAATGGATATTATCGCTCTGGCGGTGTGCATTTTGGACTCATTGAATTCCCGATTTTCTCGAAGCTGGCGAATATCATTCCCCCTGACCAAACCAAACGAATTGGCACCGAAACGCCACACCCTTCCGTCTGGTGCGGTCCAGGCCGTGCATATCGATAATGTGTTCCCCGAGGTCATTATTTTGGCCGCCCTGATAATCGCCGATAAATTTGTGGAGGATCTGCAAGAATCTACGCAATACTACCGATCTCAATGGGGGCTGAATATGTGGACATGCGAGCAGATCAATTTCACAGAGCGGTGCATCATGGAGAACCTGGGCTACCGTATCCTACCATTGTGGGAGGCCAAGTCTATTAAGCAGGCAAGACACGACATCGAAATGGCCCGTCGAGAACTACTTGACAATGGTATTGAGATGGGAGACGAGGGCAAAATGGGCAAGCACGTAAAGTCGATGAGCTCAGGACACGCCGTGATGGGGTTGGGCTTACAGCTTACCCCTGCCGAGACTCCCAAGTCAGAACTAGCCAGTCCTTTCGGACGCGTTCAGAACCTGGGGCGGGAGACTCGTGAGGCGTTTAGCAATAGCACGGCGCTGCCGCGGGACTACTTGCATCTCCCCTCACCGTCAACTCCTCGATGAATCGAATGTTACGCCGCGATCGTGTTTCTGCATAGTCGAGAATACCCGTCCTCGTTCGTCTTTCATCTGCATAGCATGTTAGGTGCATGGACCTGGCCGGACTTGCATTGGGACCGGGGGGTTATGGTTTCATTCGCCTCATCAAGTTGCGTTTTTCGACAATCTTGCTTTTTTTTTCTCCTTCCTTCTCTCGGGTCGACCCATCCGGGCCAAGGGAGTTCAAGTGCGTTACGGAGTTAAAGGGGCCCGGGTCCTGGGTCGGGAGTACTGGTCTTGCATTCGCCTGGAGAGGTCACATATTGGGGGACACGCGTCCTACGGAATTATACCCACTAGTAATATATTATTAGTTTTTTTTATATGCTCACCAAAATCACGATGGCATCAATGCCGGGGCCGATTGTGAATACGTCCTGCATTCCCGCTATAGTGAAGAAGGCTTTTCTTACTTACAGACTTGCGTGTCACAGATTTTTCTTCATAGTACGCCTATTTATACCCCATCAGGCTGAACGGACCGACAGCCATCACTGGTGTCGGACAGCGTACTACTACACACCCTTTACCCCAGGTTTCTATATACGTACATGTATATAGTCATGCATGCCACATGGAATGGCAGGGCTCGGGAAATTTTCTGGCCAATGAGGTGGCCACGAGAAGTCCGCAATGGGCAAGACAAGAAGGGGGAAATCAGCAATGGGTTGCACGTTATCCAGGGGCGTCGATCCGCGGGATATTTCTATAATTTCACCCAACCCAATGGAAGGCTGACTTGAGGAGAAGGCAGCAGCTGGTTGGTTGGGGGCCGTATGTCGTCGCCAGCACACCACACAACTTACACACACAAAACGTCTTTTATACACCAATCGGGTTGGGAGATGCGTACATGACATGACATACAGTCTCGTCCATGATGATCCATGATGATCCATGATGATCACGCAAAGCTGCGAGATTCAAGGCGCCATTCCTACACTCCGATCGAACTAACCGATCCGCGGAGATTGAGATGTTGGGTGAGAAAAGAAACTTTGAAGTAGAGCGTACTAATAACTCTGGCTAAATACCTTTCGTTTCGTTGGAATCTAGATTGGAGGGAAATTTAAGAATTTTCTGAAGTTGAATCGGTGGCTTCGTATAAGACGACTTGACCGAAATGCGGGCATACGAGTCTCTAATCCTCGAGCCCCTAAACGCCAAGGCGGACGGCAGTTGTGATGTCGAGTCAGCAATAAGCTTTTCTTTCATTTTCATTCCCTTCTTGACTCATTAAAAAGCTTGTTGACACATATTTTTCATAATATTAATGAGTTAGGAGACCTTGCTGTCCTTTTCCTCTTCTTGTGTAAGAGGAGTTCGATATGATACGCTTCTAGCGCAAGGCCGAACCCTGGAGTATTTCGAGCTTACGCGTACTGCACCTCGTCTTTCATGTTTACTCTTCTCAATATCTTGAAATGATGAAAGAGGCTAGGATATAGTAGCTGTCCCAGGTAATCGTGTACGCATCGTGATCTCGGAGCGGGCAGCAAACCTTCATTGAATATAAGCACATACATAGCATCTCACATGTTGTACATCGGCGATGAAGATGACAAGACAAGGAACATATAAACCCTTCCGATAAACTTCATATGTCGGAAAGCTTTAAATGTTTGGATGAGGCTTTATCTGCCTTTAGGAACATAGTATACCTCACGTCATTAGAGACCTCGGTGAAGTGAGTTAAAATGTGTACGCGGGAAGTATATAGGAAATTGAAACCTTCGGTTACTAATATCCTTGAAGCTTCGGCGAGGGATATGGAGTTTCCAGCTAGGGCCAAACTTCTTTACGTCTAGCGGACCTAGCCAGCTAGCAGCCCTCAGGCTGGCGATAGGGCTTCTTATCGGGACATAGCTAAAAGCTTATCAAACCTTAAATGGACTAGTGAGGGGCAGAATACTGGCAGAACTTTTTTGATACACCGCCTCGGGCTGATAGGCGTAACCTTCTAACTCCTACCTGATACTATAGATCACGCCAAATATTACGACACCTC
Source organism: Hypomontagnella submonticulosa (assembly GCA_022984865.1). Lineage (NCBI taxonomy): Eukaryota > Fungi > Ascomycota > Sordariomycetes > Xylariales > Hypoxylaceae > Hypomontagnella > Hypomontagnella submonticulosa. The sequence goes on from JAJKLF010000029.1 coordinate 327,832, forward strand.
TAATAAATTCCACACGACCCTAAAGGCAAAATGGCGAAGAAGCGATCGAGAGAAGCTGACGGCGCCACCGAGGCGCCTGATAAGATGGTTGAAGATGGGGATAGCTCTGATGACGACGTGAGTGGGATTGCCTCCGAAGCTTCATATCGCGCGGCCTGCGTTGTTAGCAGACTTGACTAATCAATTGGCGGTTCCAGGACTTTGATATGGTCAATGTCGACTTCGAGTGGTTTAACTTCGATCCCGAGATAGACTTTCACGGCACAAAATCCCTGTTGCGACAACTATTCGATGTGGACGCGGCCCTCTTCGATATGTCGGCGCTTGCCGATCTGATCCTGTCACAACCGACAATCGGGTCTACCGTCAAGGTCGATGGCAAAGAGACGGACGCATACGCCTTCCTCACGGCGCTCAACCTACACGAACACCGCGAGAAGAAGCCGATTGCCGATCTTACCAAGTATATCTGCGAAAAGGCCAAGACGAACGATGCGCTCGCAGGTATCCCCGACCTATTATCCTCCGGAAAGCATGTCGGACTTGTACTTTCGGAACGCTTGATTAACATGCCGTCCGAGATTTCGCCTCCTATGTACAATATGCTCATCGACGAAATCGAGGCGGCGGTGGAAGACAAGGAGCCTTACGAATTCTCGCACTATCTTATAATCTCCAAGACGTACCATGAGATCGAGTCCACGCTCGACGTCGAGGAGAGGAAACGGAAAAAGGGAAAACAGGACGCGACACTGTTTTACTTCCACCCGGAGGACGAAGTATTGCTAAAACATGCGGTCGCTCACGGCAGCTACGATTACACAAAAATCGACGAAGCCATTGCGGATAGCAAGCGGGCTTTCCAGGAGATGGGTGTGATGCCTCGCGGCTTCATGATATTAATCGAGGCTAGCAAGTTCGCCGACGCGGCCAAAGCAATTAGCGAGTACCTGAATCCTCCCTCCTAGAGGAATCTAACGCAATAAAGTATAACCCGCAGATTTTACCTCTTAAATCTAACCTCGTGATCCCGTCTAGTCTAGCCGTTGCATTAGATACTCGACCTCGACCTCCTTCGTTAGCGGGATGACAAAGTCTCTGTACATGGATACCACTGCTTCGACGTTGATCTTTCCATCCTCGGCCGAACCATTTGTAGACGGATCTGTGCCATAGGTGCGCGCCTTCAGTCCCAACCGCGCTAGAACTTGCTTCTCGACCGCAGCATTCGTGATAGACTCGCCAATTCCGTCGCGATCGCCCGCCCTGATCAGCGTAGTGTACTTCTCGGGGTCCGATTGGAACTTGGACTCCGCCACGAACATGCCAAAGTGTATTCTTCGTGAGAGCGCCTGGAGACAGGCGATGTCGCAAGTGGCAGAGGATCCGTAGTTTTCCTCCGACTCACCACGGTCTTCGCGCCCGAAGTTGGGACAGACGGCCGGGAGGAACTTGTCGACGTAGAACTGCTTGATCTTCTCGTTGACGTTGACGGTGTTGGGATGTAGAATCTTGGGGTAGTTGAGGGGCTTCAACAAAGGCTTCTGTAGCGCATCGGGAAAGAAAGGATACTCGTCGGGAGCCTCGTAGCGTCGGATTAGGGACTGCAGCTTCTCCTGTTCTCGCAGGTACCAGTCCATAAAGCTGAGCTTCTTATCCTGTCCGATCCCTATCGCGCCAGGAACATAGATGGTCTTATTCAGTGGGAACTGGACTCGCTCGATTAGGTGGAAGGTGATCGTGTCCTCTAGCCGACTAAGCGGATCGCCTTCTCGTTAGTATTGCGCCTGTGTCCAAGAGTGGGAGGGGCAGTTGCGCACATCAGCTGGAAGCGAATGTTGGATAGATCAAGCGCCTTGGAGGCATCTTTAAGGTCAATGATCGTGTCCATGGTTGATATTCTTATTCTTTACCCGTTATGCCTACTTAGAGGTGAAGTTTCGGAGCCTTGAAGAGTGTGGCAGGACAAGGGCGGGAGGTAAGGTAGCTGAGTGGGGGGACAGGCGCAAAGACGGCCTATGTCCCAAGATCAATGGTCAATTGGAAGAGGGGCAAACTTATCCAAGTCACTCTCAGACGATAGGAAACAATCAACTTCCCGTGATGCTACAGTTTCGGTGTTCCCATCGGGTTCTTTGAGTAACTGATTTTCTTTTTGCTACGGCCGAATGTCGGCCAACCTCTAGTTTACTACCCCCAAATTTATTCTATTTATTTTTTACTTAATTTTTTTTCGAGCTCCCCGCATGTGTCAGCTTACCTTTTAAGAATTACAGGGTAGCAGTTATCACATTCGGCACTACAAGTTGGGGAATGATGACAGGTGCGGTGCGGACACCTTATGTATTGGCATAACCCCTGCAGCCCCGGGTACCGAATTCGTCGATGGCGCCAAAAATCTCAACATTACAGCTGCTCAGGTGCGTTAGGGTGGGAAGCTAGGTACAGTACAGTAGATACGGCAACTGCAACAATCCTTATCCGACCGGGTGGCTCGTGTGCCAGGACCACTTGCAGCCGAGCAGGACTTACAGGACCGGCACCGTAGGATTAGCAGGGCTTAAGCTAAAATCTCGGAATGTCCACTCAGAACATCTTCACCTTCTGATTTGACAGCCTTGCCGTACCTGGTTTTTTTGTCTGGCTCGCCCATTATTTTCCGTGCCTACAGTATCCAACTGTCTTACTCCTCATGCCAATAAACCTGTGAGAAATTCATACCTATCGGGAAATTTCCTCTTTGTATGCCACCTTGATGTGTGGCATCCGCGCCGTGCGACCGCACACGATTCTTCCGCTTTCAGTAGTCATCTCATAGTTCCGCGCATGGCCGATTCAGATTCAAACAATGCTATTCATGATGATGCACCCGCGGGTGAAGATTCGATACTCTCGGTACCTTCTTACCGCTTCTTAATATTTATTGGTTTTTTTCTTTCTGGCTCTTTGTCTCTTGTACATGCGAACTAACACCGCACAAAGCCGAGAGGTATCGAAGCTTTCACTAGAAAGGTAACGACGACGGCGAGCCATTTAGTAGCGCCCGGTAAAGATCCGCCCGGGAACCACTATCACCATGCCATGGCCCAAGTACACAAACAATTGAAGAAGCCCGGTATTCAGCGCGGCATGTTCACCATGGCTAGGACGACGCCCACCGACCTGGTGCGGTCCAAGTTCTCCACCTCCGAAATCCAATCTCGCGCCCGATCTTACTTGCCCGACGAGATGCTCCAACATCTACCCGAAAATGACAATGCCTACTCTCTATTCCAGGGCTTCCAGGCGAGCTTCCCCGAGTTGACAACCGAGGGCAAGAAGCATAAGAGGAGAGTGTCGAGAGGGAGGAAGATGATCGATGACAGCCCGTCGGCTTCGGATAACCCCCATCACCTCCATAAGCTAAAGAAAGAGAGATCCTCGCTCATGCACGAGCTTGAGATGCTTGGCATTCGGAAGAATATGGCAAGCAGCGAGATCCACGAGATAGATAATAAGATCAATAATCTAGCCGGCATGAGACGCATTATCCTTGAGAGGTTGGCCGGTTTAGAACAGGAAGAGGCGTTATTAGAACATGACAGTAAGTACTCACCCCTCAATTTGTTCTGCTGGCGACGCTGCCGTAGAAGCTATACTGACATGGGACAGTTGTGGATATGGAGAGTCGGATAGACGATGCCCAAGCCCTCGTCGAGGAAGCGGAATCGATAGCTGCCGCTATTGACACCCCAAACAAATCGGATGATGACGATCTAGTAACGGACCAAGATGCGGATGAATTTATGTCTAAATCTATATACGAGAAGCTCCCTTCCGCTTCTAGTACCCCTTCGAAACGGAAACACAAAACGATGAAACGAAAGTCGATGCCTATATTACACGAACACTTCGAACCAGGTTTTATGATACGGGAAATTAAAGCTCACGCAGATAATATCACGGCGATGGATTTTGACGTTCCTTTTGGTACTATGGTATCGGCCTCGATGGATGACACGGTTAAAGTATGGGATCTAAATGCCGGGCGCTGTATTGGATCGCTCGAGGGTCACACGGCGTCAGTACGGACATTGCAAGTAGAAGATAATATCCTCGCTACGGGTTCAATGGACGCCACAATCCGTCTGTGGGATCTAAGTAGGGCGCATTACGACCCACAAGGTAGCCAATTCGGAAGAGATGACGAAGATGACGATGGTATGGCTTTCGAGAACCCTGACGATCAGCCCGTGGACCCTCCCGAAGGTAGCATGGCGGACTGTCCACTCTTCACGCTAGAATCTCACGTTGACGAGATTACGGTGCTCCACTTTAGGGGCAATGTTCTTGTCTCGGGTTCGGCAGATAAGACAATTCGCCAGTGGGACCTAGTAAAGGGACGATGTGTCCAAACGCTCGATGTGATGTGGGCGGCGGCACAAGCCTCCGTCTCTATCGGTACAGGCGAGGGGGCCTGGAGGCAAACTACCAGGCCGGCGACAGCATCAGCGGACTTCGTGGGCGCGTTACAAGTTTTCGAATCCGCACTCGCCTGCGGTACAGCGGACGGCATGGTTAGGCTCTGGGATCTGAGAAGCGGGCAAGTGCACCGCAGTCTCGTTGGACATACTGGACCTGTGACCTGCCTGCAATTTGACGACGTACATCTCGTGACGGGTAGTCTGGACCGAAGTATACGGGTAAGTCCTCACAACCTAGACGCCACCCCTAGACCTGCGTTATGCTAACATATTATCTCATAGATATGGGATCTTCGCACGGGATCCATATACGATGCTTATGCGTATGATAATCCCGTTACGAGCATGATGTTCGACAGCCGGCGCATTGTCAGCGCGGCCGGTGAGGACGTGGTCAAGGTATACGACAAGTTGGAGTCACGCCAATGGGACTGCGGTGCGGGAGTCACAGAAGGGGAGGGAGGTAGGACGCCAGCCATCGTCGAGCGCGTCCGTATAAAGGACGGTTACCTAATCGAGGGCCGCCGTGATGGTATCATAGGCGCTTGGGCGTGCTAGTTCTTGGTGGAGTGTTCTACCTGGGTGCGCTCTCGTCCTGTACATATGTCAAGCCCCTGCGAAGGACCAATGTCACTACGCAAACTACTTCCAATCCAACCGGATCATATAGATGCTCAAATTATCGGACATCCCCAAGGATCCGACAGGAGTCAGCTCGAGAACTTGGGTGACTAGGTCAACGAATTTCGGCGTTATCTTGCTTCATTCTCTCTAAGCCCTTTTACCCCTCCCCCTTTTTTCGATTATTTCCCCATTTCCCCTTGTTGTCTAAGCAGTGCTTAGGTACCTAGGTATGTTTAGAAATTCCGTCTTACGTGTCCGTGATATTCCCCCTTGGACGTGAAGTATAGTTACGCGTCGTTGAAGCCTTCTGCCTTATTCATATCAGTTCATGATATATGACCAATTGTCGATGCAATGAGGCTCATAGCATAAGCACTTTGCCTTACCCGAGACTACAAGGCTTAGGTCCGTGCCTTAAGTCCAGACAATATGGACTTAGCAGTCACTAATCTGCTTCTCTTCCACAGCGAGAACGTGACCTTATCTGAGATAGTTAAGAGCATAGGAAAAGCGCATATCGCTCTCGGCGTCCGTCGGGAACCGGTCAGACTCATTGGCGGAATGTTGAAAATCGCCGTTCCCGTCGATCTAGTCCATCGATTTGGTATTCGTTTCTGCCTTAGATTTTGAATATGGTTTCATGGCGTAGAAATAACTGATGTTGTGAATTCAGATCTCCTCGAGTCGGACGGACGACTACTACATTAAGATGCTGCAAGTCTTGGCACCCCGAGACGAAATGTGCGGAATCAAATCTAGAGTTTAAAACCTGACGAAGTGGCATGTCCAAGTTTATTCCCAGCCAATGAGATGTTACATTCCGTCCGCATAGTACGCCGATCTGACATGACTTAGCTGGCTTAGCTGCTTAGTAAAAAAGAGCTGAGACGTTTGACGACCACTAAGGGTATGGTTCTTCTGCAACACGTCGGAGGTTGACGGACTTAACAGGCTCTAAGTCCCTAGGGTCTACGGAACCCCCCTCATTAGCTACTCGATAACGAGCTACGAGAGGATCTATAACGACTTTTCAGACTTCTCCTCCTTGGTATGGAATGATGATAAGGGGTATGGCGATAAATTGACCCGGATTTAGGACATCGTCCGATTCGAGTTACCCTAGCCAGTTGCACAAACTCCCGGCTCCTCTTTCCGGACCGTTTCGTAGCTTGGGTACGGGCGATATGCGGCTGGATATCCATGGATACCATACGATGTATGGTGTGCCACCTCCGGAGCTAGCATTGAAACTACCTAAATAGATCTGCCGATGTACCCGCCTGAGTAATGAGATCATAGTTTCAACTCTATTGGGGATGAGCCAGTGCTATTAGCCAACGGCAGTAGAGTATTATTACTAATGGATCCAGGTTATCGGCGGTAACGTACGAAATGTTAGCTGAATGGATACCCGGATGAAAGATCTCGGTCATATTTGAAATCAGTCTTGGGAATATCCATGGATGCCCCGAAACTTTCTTTATAAAAAGGTAGTCGAGACCTCCTTCTCTTTTCGATATTGTGGTCACAAGACGACGCGACAGGCATTAAACTCGATCAGATCTAAAGGAAGTGCGACTCGTACAAGGCTCTTTTTAACTTCCGCCGATTCCGCTCACAATAATCTCAACCTTTCCATCTTAAAGTTCAAACACTTTAGACGGGAAAGTGTTACTACTTCGATTCTAATCAGTATTGCTTATATCCGAATTATCTGTGAAGATGTCTGCTCTCCAAATGGCCCCGCCGCCGAAGAGCCCCCTGGCTCGTTATCGAATGCTATCTCCTACGGCGTCCGTCCGTGTTAGCCCCCTATGCCTCGGTGCCATGAGCTTTGGTACCGCCTGGAAGGAGTTCATGGGTGCTTGCGACCAGAAGACTACCGATGAGATTCTCGACTTCTTCTATGAACAGGGCGGTAACTTCATAGACACGGCCAACAACTACCAGGCCGAGGAGTCTGAGACGTGGCTCGGCGAATGGATGAAGAAGCGTGGCGTTCGTAACCAGATGGGTATGTGAACCCTTGCTTTATACGCTATTATGGAAAACTGACAACATCTGCCGTAGTCATCGCTACCAAATACACCACTAGCTTCCATCAGGATTATAACCAAATCTTAATCAACAACCAAGGTAATGGTACCAAGAGTATGCACGTTTCCGTAAATGAGAGCTTGCGGAAGTTACAGACAGACTACATCGACCTGGTACGTGATATCTTACTCGTACTGCTATTACGGTTAGATGCTGACATCAAGGCCTAGCTTTATGTCCACTGGTGGGACGGAAGCACTTCGATCCCCGAGCTTATGCAATCGCTCAACCAGCTCGTACTCTCTGGAAAGGTTCTTTACCTCGGAGTCAGCGACACGCCAGCCTGGGTTGTGAGCAAGGCTAACGAGTACGCTCGCAACCACGGCCTACGCCAGTTCAGCGTATACCAGGGTCGCTGGTCGGCCGCCACGCGTGATTTCGAGCGAGAAATCATCCCCATGGTGCAGGCCGAGGGGATGGGTATGGCCCCGTGGGGAGCCCTCGGCGGAGGCAAGTTCAAGACGGAGGAGCAGCGCCAGAAAAACACTGTTGGCCGGTCGTCCAACCCATCAGAAACGGAAATCAAGGTGAGCCAGGCCCTGGAAGCTGTTGCTAGGCGGAAAAACACCATCATTACTAGTGTGGCGCAAGCCTACGTAATGCACAAGGCGCCGTACGTCTTCCCCATCATCGGCACGCGTACCAAGGAGCACCTGAAGGCCAACATCGAGGCCTTGACTCTGAGCCTCGACGATGAGGACATTAAGGAAATCGAGTCCGCCGTTCCCTTCGACCTCGGATTCCCCAGCACGTTCCTGTATGGCGCCCAGGGCGCCGATCACCCGGGCAAGGTGTGGTTGCTCAACATGGCGGGCACCACCGACTACGTCCCCGTGCCGAAACCCATTCCTGCGAAGAAGTCGGGAGAATAGAGTTCTCGCGCTTTTACCAATACTTGGAAGTGGCTCCATCGAAAATACTGAGGTGTAGATGATTTGTACGAGGTTGGTGCCGGAAACAGAAGCGGCGCATGCGACATTTGAGGGGGAACTTTTGCTCATCTTGTTATGAGATGGGACCTCTTGGTGCTCACCTCGAAGATGTATGAACTACACATCTTGTACAGTTATGGATAACATATTTTCTCCCAAAATGAAAAGGATTTAAACCTTATATGTCATGCTCAAGAGCTACGCTGCGGCCAATGCTGTATGTACATGTAGCTTTAAAGTCTTGGAGGTTTCAATAGATGTCTACAAAATCTTCATCCCATACGAGTTCGTGCGTTCTATCTCCTACTCGAAGTGCTCCGTGGAAGTACATGTACCTACTCGGAGTCGACCGTCGCAACTTGGTAGGCCGATCCTCGAATATCATCATAGACCTTGCTTTCGACACGTATCCCTTGAGCTGTAAGAGCCAAATAATTAGAAATGGCCCATTGGTTGATGATATTTTTTAGGACTCACCCCTCTACATAGCGGAGTCGGGGCAAAAGAAGCTCTTGGGCCCTTTTATACGAATAATCATTATGTTACTAATGTCGTTGATTTCACTCACATGCATGAGCGTCTCGCCGTTTCGCTCCGCTAAAGCCCTCAAATCAAGGCGGATCAACCCAATCATATTTTCAAATCGAAGGTTATGCCGCGCTACGCTGCTACAATATCCTGTTTCGTGCTTTCTTAGAAAGATAAGGATTCTCTGTGACGAAGCTCTGGTATGTCAAGGCCCTCGCTCATTCTCGTTTCTAGCCAGTTAGTAGTTTCCAGCTACTCTTCAACTAGGTATCTAATCTCAGTTAGTTGTGACTATAGGGAGACTTTTCCCCATACCTTCATGTTGTTTCCATTGCCAGGCTCATATTCTTCTCCGTCATAAGCAACCTTAGATCGTTCCTTCTAGCCTCTAGAGAAGTCAACAACTTCTGTATCCTCCCTTCCCTCCTCATTACCCTTAATGCTGCCCTTGCATGGCGTAAACTGAGCGTATCGGCTGAGGATTTCCCACCAGCCTTTGGGAACGGTTACTTGTATATTGCGGCTAGCCTTTCGGCTTCAGTTAGATAGTTCTGTATGCCTTATACCAATGCCAATGCTTTCTTTATCGGTACCCTTATCTTTGCCAATTGTCTGAAGGTGAGGCTGAGCCAATTACTTACCCCTTTTTCTCTTAGTGTGCCCCTTTTTTCTATTCGAATAGCTACGTGATCTGATTATACCCTAACCAGCGTCTCCGACTGTTATGGGGACTTATCTGACTGCGTAGCGCCCAGTAGTAAGATTAAAAATCCATTTTAAGCTTGCTGAAATGAGTGGTCAAGGGACTGCTTTCAGATACAATACATGAAGACATGACTAGAATATATATATATATGTAAGATAGATGCTCTCCCTCTACTCATACAACTAGATGATTAAGCCAATACATACAACATCAGCTCATATACCTTATATTTTAGCAAAGCTAAAGATTATGAGAGCTATTAAGCGAATTACTACCTGGGTAGACTATAGCGGACCTTCTTTCACCAAGAACAGAGCGATTACCGACCCAGCTTTCTCAAGAAGAATTGGTAAGCTATGGCCTAGGGAGCTATTTAGAGAGCTAGCTTGTAAGAGCGTGCAGTCTATGAACGACGATATAACTTTATAATCAGAACCATCGAGGTCAGAGACACCATCAGAGGCGCTGATATATGTGTGGCCCATTACTAATTATAGTATTAATACGATTTCCCCCTCGGTTGTACTATGATGGTATTGGTGTCAGAAGGCTGTCTTAGTCGTTTGTATGGATGGAGTCGTGCCTGATACGAAAGGAGTTATCCCTAATACCAAAGAAGTAGCCCTTGGCGCTTATATCCCGGGATAGAGGTGTTCACAAGGAATAAAGAACCCTTAAGGTATATAAGTCTATAGTTTCAGTTAAATAGGGGTTAAGGCTCTTTACGCGACAATATAGTTGTTTCCCAGCTTTTTTGGCCCACCTTATGACAATTGGAGCAGTGAGACATCAATAATATCCCTCCTGACTACCCTGCGTAATCAATAAGCATGATTTCGGTGAGTCGACATAGGTAGGGTTAATCTACTGGATGAGAACGTAGAGGGTTCCAAACCTGTGCCTCACCGGTCTCACAGCCGGCGCGTGCCTCCAAGAGCCGCAGCTTTGTGTAAGAACACCTGCATGTATATAAGTAGCCAGCCCGGAGGCTGGGGAGACCTGCCGCTCATCAAGCGGCCAGAGCCTACATATAGGTGTATCGTACTTAGAACAATCCTCCAATAATTGCACTTGCGCAGTCGACAGCACACTCAAATCTAAATACAGGAACCCGAGGCTCCCAGGAGCGCCTCTAAATATATTGCTACGCAGCTCGCCCCTCTTCTGTGCAATACGCTTTCGTGATTGGATGGTCTATGGTGTGGTAGTATATGTTATGCGTGTAAGAAGTGCAATTTGTTATCCAACGAATTACCTTCTCTATTGTTGTCGCCCGAGAGGGGTTCTCCGGTGTGGCTGGCATCCAGCTCAGATGGTGTTCCAGTTGATAGGATGGCATGAGAGAAGAGCCTCATGTGGAGTCTTATGTTGTACAGGTCTGGCCGCATAAATATACGGCAAGGCAGATTTCGGGGGCGGAGTACTGCCCCCATTATCGGTCCATCCTTTACCTAGAAAGCGCGTAACACATCGTTATTCGTATTGGAAAACGCCTTACCAGAACTGAACCATGGTTGTGAAAGACAAAGTGTCGGCATATCGCCTCAGACCAGAAGACCTAAAGAACTACCTTACAGCTTTGTTCAAGAGAGAGATATCCGTCCATGTAAGACTTACACACTAGGCCATGCAAGATTTCATATAATAGGCTTCTAGGCTGACTAAGTAAAAAAGGCTTCGGCGGAAGGCGAAACAATCTATTACTTCAAGATACCACGACGGCTGAGTCGAGTAAGTTGCAAAAGCTGCACACAAAGTGTAGGCGATGTATGGCTAAGCCTTCGCTCACTAATTTCTGTAGGACGAGAAAGATTATATCTACGAAAATCTGCGTTATGTAGAAGACGATGTGTGGTAAGAGAATGCCTTACACGTGCGGCCGCAGTGGTAGGCCAGATCTACCTGCCGGTAGTACTAGGTACATGATTGGTTGGAAAAGGATCATCCATTACGGCCCAAGATTGAGGCGTCCGGAGGGAATTTCACGTGTAGCTACTTTATTCGATTTCAGCACTTTACCTACGGCTTTCATGGGGTTTTTCATCAAGTCCTCGTAATAGGTTACACAAGGCGAAGGGACCTCAGGCGTGCTCAAAGCCTCTGATAAATTTATGCCTTTTTTTTTTTCTAAATGCCTTGATGTTACGACGTTTATCCACTTCATTATCGTCTAACAATTAGTTACACTTTGCATTGATACATGTACATATTAGTATTCGTATATCCATCTCTATCACGGTCCAAATCGATCCCCGACGGCACTACGGCACTACCCGCCTCTACCCCTCCTAGACGAGATCTGAGAATATACTGACACAGTGTATACTGTCGTATTTACAAACTGTCTATTTGACCATGGGACCGCAGAACGTCGATGTCCATATGGCTCGATTCGAGGAATCCAGAAGCAGGACCTCGGATTATCCCGCTAACCTCGTTCGCACAGAGGCATATCATCACACCCTTGAAGCCTATCGTGAAAAGCTCAATGGTAGAGGGATATTCGATCCCAAGTATCGCTCGCTAATGTGTATTGATTTATATGAGAATAATGACGGTCTGTCATCTCTCCACGCACAAATTCTTCTTTCACAGGGCAATATCTAACCTAAAGTATGAATAGCTTTTCACAAATGGGGTCCAATCGATACGGAGCATAAACTCAGCGGGCATATTGACGAAGAAGATGGGGCACCGCTTTGGCGGATGGTGTACGAATACTCGGATATATACCTAGGCAGCTATCACCGTAAACTAACCCATGAATAGGTTCCTTCATTCTCGTTCATCCCGGGGGGCCCTGGGATGCAGCAAGGGCCAACTCACCATATTACTCACATATTACCAAGTAATGCCTTCTTTTCTGGATTTTATCTTAACATTTTGCACTCGGGAGAGACCCGTGGCGCACGCTCTATTCAGAAGCGAGAATTACCTCGAGAAAAACACCCCGGAGTTCGCACTCCCGGAACTTCGGAGATCTGGAATTCAGATCCAGCACGCTTTCAACCTCCTATCCGTGGAGCGAGCCGGTAATCCTGGTGAGAAAACCCAGTGGCCCTTGCGGCAGGTGGCCCTCTATCACTCCTTCGATGTTGGAAATGGTCGATGTTTCTGGATCATTCTCAAGGGAAATACATTGATGGCGAAGCGCATCTTCTCCGCAATGGAACACCAAAGGCGCTTGAAAGCTACAGACATCACCAGCCCTGAAACGTCGTTTATCGCCGCGCTGCAGGTGCAGGCGATTATGGTTGATTGGTGTTCTGAGAGCTGGGCTGAGTACATTGACCACCTTGAAGAGGTTGTCAGTACCAATTCTGTCGAGGGGAAAACTGCCCCTGTGGACCAGGTGACCAGTCTGACGGAGATCGAACATATGCATTCAGCAAGAGGCACTAACACATTCGATACACAAAGTCGGGCGGCTAGTTCCCCTACTAGCCCTAGGCGATGGACATTCCGTCAGTCCTCGTCAGATCTTTTTACAGTTATCCGACGATTATCTGGACTCGAGAGTACGATGAATCAAGACGATGCAAATGACATCGAGGCTCCAGCAGAGGCACAAGAGGAGGAAGAAGATGAGCGTGATAGACTCTCTGATCTCGAACGAGACTTTTCTTTCCAGAAGTTTCAGAGGATGAGCGAATTAGCTCTGGAGTTAGAGCGAGCGATGGTGGTCCTCGAACAAAATAAAGGGGTGCTTACAGCGATTGAGGAACACTACCGCTCAGTCGTCAATTCGTACGGATTTACGACTAATATGAAAGAGGGCGCCTGTGGCGGTGATCTCACGGCCTTCTTCGCTAAAATCCGAAGTATAGAAAGAGACTTAGACATGCACTATCGTCGGCTACAGACGTTATCCCGAGTGCTGGAAAATGATAAGGCTGTAGTAAGTCGGATATGCCTACCTACACATTTAGGAACTGGCCAGAGCAAGAAGCTGACCTTGCACAACAACCAGTTCACCACACTCTTGCAGTATAAAAGCGAGAAAGTGTCCGAGTATTTCGCAAGTAGCGCCAAGATTTCCTCGGAACGGATGGAAGATATTGCCGTTCGGACGGAGCAAGAGACGGTGTCGATGCATGTGATTACGGTTTTTACACTTATTTTCCTCCCAGGGACATTTATTGCTGTAGGGACCAGGATTCCACGGCTTTGCCAAGACTTTCTGACTTTGGGACAGACCTTATTCAGCAGCGGTGTATTCCACTGGGACGACGATGGGACCCTTGGCTCAGACTGGGTTATCCGGCGAAACGCACTGAAGTTATTCTTCTCCGTGTCCTTACCGATGATGGCGATTATCGTTACGGTTTGGTCCCTGTTATATATTTATATGAGGCGAAAACGACAACAGAAACAGAAACTGCGGTATCCCATAGCCGATGAGCAAGCCACCCAAGATAACGCGGAGAAGGGGCTTCTGGGACCGAGGAGGGACTCATGAGAATACACATGTGACGTACATATGTACATATATATAGATCTGAGATTAAGTAGAACTAGCGAAATTCCCACATGATACAGTTCATCAGCAGCATCAACATCAATGTTCATTGGAATAGCTTCACGGCTATATATGGGGCGACCCACCAATCTTCCCAGTAGTACGGTACCTAGTACCTAGTAGATGGGTACCTACATAGTACTATGTAGAAGCCAGGGGTGCGGTAAGCTATACCTGATCAAGCTAGCATTAGTAAGGGCTATGAATATCTACATCTACCGTGCATTTCTCATCCTTTTTATCTACATACATTAATAGATGGAGGCGAAGAGTCATGTTATTCAACTTCACGGCTTTGTGGCCCCCAATGCAGCTCCCGAATAGGGAATATCGTCCCTGAATCCCTTGTGCGGGGGTGGGCCTGACAAGTGGTTCGCGGGCTCTTCTCGACGATTTCTGGTCTCTTAAAGGGGGGCACTGCCACTGGGCGGCTGAAAGGAGCTCCAGGGTTAGTTGCATATGGGGAAGCATTTGCTGACGGACCATTGCGATTCTGCTATTTATTCAACGATCACGGCTACATATGCAGATAGGTAGGTACCTTCATCGGTGAGCCTTGAGCCAGGCTCCCAGCAAGGCGTGATATTGGTTTGAGTGCTAATTGCCCACTTGCTTGCTGCATTCCTCTAGTGTACTGTTTTTGCCACCCATTTCTATAACGTCGACGGATTGACCAATGATGTAATTCCTCTATCCCCGGGATCTGCTGTTCGTTGGCAACCTGGGATCCAAAAACTCGCAACTATTGCGACTGCTCAGCCACCATCTATGCTCCCATATATGTTCCCATCTCATTCTCTATTTAATATGTTCTCGGTAGTCTTTACGATCCTGCAGCGAGCAATTATCTCCGTCTCCCATCGAAGGTCACATAGTTCGATATTCTTCTCATGGCACGTAACAAGAAGAAAGGACGCGGCGCCCCAAAGCGATCCCACAAACGATCCCCGATCAACACCTACAGTTTGAACCCGGAGCCACTTGCCGAGTTCTGTAACTTCGTCGAGAAGAAGGAGAGGTATTACACCGGGCTGGATATCTCAGATAACGAAAAGAATTTTATCCCTCTCCATGTTTTACAGGAGTACTGGACTAGACCCCGAATTAATAAAGTTCTTAAAGCTTTGACGGCCTCGCTCGCTTTCCATATCGACATGATACGCGAGCACTATCTACGCACCTTTTCTACGCTTGTATACTGCGGACATGTCGACAGTTTACAGGAATTTACCAAGCATAGCTTGAACGACGATAAATTACCCCTAAGGGCACACCCAGGGGAATGGTCTAGGGGTCCCCATTTTAACACATTGTTTTCAACCGTCTTTGAGCATCAGTGGCGCTTCTTCCCCTTGATTTTCGCAGGTGCTCAATTGGATGATCGCCACCTGGACGATAATCATGTATTACCAATTGAGAAAGTAATTCAGATCTCTCACGGAGATGCGGCCACAATCTATCAGATACGCATCAACGACTCGTGCAACTCACTTGTCAAGAAGGTACTCAACCATGACCCTTAAACGTCTGAAACTTGTCATTAGCCAATGTAGGTATTGATAATCTCTACTTCGACTAGGACCGAGACCGCCCAATTCGAAACACATTCGTGTTGAAAACATACCATCGCCCCAAGTTCGAGAAGTTGTACCTCAACGAAGTCAAGGCTTTACGAATGCTGAAAAACTCGCCTTCTCCGAATGTTATCACATACTATGGCTCCTTCCGGCAAAACGGTGCCTATAGTATTATATTGGAATACGCTGATGGGGGCGACCTGGCTGCGTTTCTCAACACTCATCGTCCGAAAGGGGTTGAGATTCAGCAGTTCTGGAAAAGCTTAATACCGTGTCTCGGTGGCTTGAGTCGCGTCCATCGGTTAATGCTGACTGTCGATGATCATGATGTTAACGGGTAAGGCGCGACTCAACGCAAATGGTGGTGTCTCGACTGACTGAACGTTATTAGGATCCACGAAGATGTAAAGCCTGATAATATTTTGCTAGTCAAGGGCGGGTCGGGTTCTCATTACGAATTCACTTCGAAAATTGCAGACTTTGGACTCTTTTCACACGTCAGGGAGTCAAAGACAAATAGTAGCGAAGCGATGGGGGTTGATACATTCGGGAACCAGCGTTATAGTATGTCCTCATTAGCTTCCTCTACTCCAGCCCTAACCAAAGACAGGCTCGCCTGAGTGTAGCCACTCTTCCTTATACCGAGAGAACGGTCCGAATGTAATCAGCACCAAAGCCGACATATTCTCATTCGGCGCTGTCCTGAGCGACGCCTGCGCGTGGGTGAAAGGTGGTCTTGACGAGAAAGTGAGGTATTATGAGCAGCGGCGAGACTACCATAAGAGCAATGTCCGGGCATTCTCTGGGGGCGACTACGAAGGCTGTTTCCACGACGGTATCGACCGGCTGCCGGTAGTCGACGATATGCATAAAAGCATTCGCACGCATTGCGAATCTGTCGGTGACAAGGTCACGCCACTTATCATTGATGTCGTAGAGCAGCACATGCTGCTCCGAAACCCGAATGACAGGTACAACGCTATCGAGCTGAGGAAGAAATTCAGTGAGATTCTCCAAACACCAGATTATGGGATATCAGACCCAATGTCTAGCGCGGCATCTTTAGATCCACAATCCGCGGAAAAATTACGTGGTCCGTCTCTAGTAACACTAGGAGATACCATCACAACACGGCAATCTATCATAAGCCGCAACACGAAGCTTCGTGGCCCTATGGACAAGGAAATACAAGAACTCGTGGAGTACCTCAAGACTAACGTGCCTGACCGACATCACCTCTTCTTCATCGACGATTCCACGGCTATGAAAATGCATTCGGACTCAGTGGAGAAGGCATCTCTGGCGCTCCTGCATTTAACCAGCTCTCTCGAAGAAGGCAGGGCAGAGATTTCATTTGCCTCAGACCCCAAACGTCTACACCGTACACGCCGGACCAGGAAACTAGCTCGCCTGCTAAAGGGCCATAGTTACGGCCGAGAGCCGAACATGATGGAGGACTCCTTCAGACGTCTAGTGGATAACGTGATCATTCCACATCTACCACTTCGAAAATTCGGCATAAATTTCAACTTCTTCAGAACTAAGAAGCCAACTAGCATATACGTTTTCACAGACGGCAACTGGGGCAGCGATGAGGAGGCAGCTTGTGGCGTTGAGAACCCTCTGGCTCGGTTAAATCATGAATTAAGGAGCCGTGATTTAGATCGGAATCATATTTCATTCCACTTCATACGTTTTGGCGATAATGAGAACGGAATAAGGCACCTTAGGTACCTAGATAATATTGGCGATGGGGATAATTGGTGAGTTATATCATTCTCGCCTTCCTGCTCTCCTTTTTAAGAACCAGACGGATCACCCTCCGATGGAAGATGCCAAGGCTAATGTTTCATAGGGATAATATAGACGTCAAGAGTGTTTCCAAACCGGTTAAGACGATTCTTATAGGTCCGCTTAGCCCAGATAACGATAAATCCGACGAGAAAGAAACGATCAGCTAAGCACGGTATGACTAGAGGACAGGTATAAAAGGTTCAGCATATTCTCGGCGTTTACATCAGGCTCTAGCTCACGCTTCTTCGCATCGATTCCTGGTACTGTATAATGTATGTATATTATAATGTTTTGGCTCTTTGCAACTATACCCCTTTTGTATCATAGAGTTACTTCCAACCATACCATTGTTACCTACCCACATATAGGTATTGTTACTCTTATTTTATATGGAGAGGATATAGGGAGAATATAGAGAGGAGTATCTATGAGCTACTGCCTACATATACATGGCTTCGCCAGCGGTTGACACACATGGTGACACTTATAAGGAGAAAATTGATAAGAATACACTACTGGTATTCTCTAGCACCCTTAGCTCTGACCCCTGATCGTCCGTCGCCAGGTTTGGTTGTGGCTACCGTATCACAACCCCCTATAGCTACTATGTAGCACCCGAGATGCCAATCAAATACGTTCCCCGAACCAGACGGTTCGGACTCAGGGCAAGCTTAAGGGATTGCATATATCTATCCAGAATAGGTAGAAAATCAGCTACGAGGTGAGTCAATATAAGTTAACTAAGCAGTTACTCGGTCGATATATCAACCATCAGCATATGAACTCATGACATTTGCCGATTAATTACTACGGTTCACTCGGCCCACACACGCTCCATCCATTTACCTGATACTCAACTAAGTTATAGTAGATCTGTATGCAAGGATGTTCTGCCGAGTATATTCCAAGCATCAGTTAATGATCGACGACCCGTCTCTTGGCCGACCTCGCAAGCAGCGTTTCCCCGCACAGCTTCAAAAGAAGAGACTAAGCTACCTTCTTCAAGCTGGGTGCGATCAGCAACCTTCTCCAACAAAACTGAGCTACTAGACGTAGTAGATACGAGAAAAATCTCCGGACTACGAATTCCCCCCCTAATTAGACGATTTATCGCCGTTTTTTAAGTAGGGTACATAAGGTAGCTAGAGGCTCGTACTATGCCTTCGGACAGGACGCAGGATCCGGATTCACATGCTTTTCCTACCAAGCAGCTCACTATCCTCGGTGCGTATCCTTGCCAAAGTTCGTGCGATATCCAACTCCCTGACTGATAGGAATTTGATAGCAATATGTCGCTTTTCGGAGCCGATCGCGTTCAATTCGATCCTCGCGTACACGTACGTGATGGTCCAGGATCTTCACGGGGGTGATGCTACCGATGCATCGTTCTACGCCGGTCTTCTTGTCTCGGCCTATGCTGTCGCTGAAGCCCTAACTGCTATTGGCTGGGGAGCGCTCTCCGACCGATACGGAAGGAAGCCGATTGTCTTGTTCGGGCTCTGTGGCGTAGCAATCTCGAGCCTCATCTTTGGCCTGGCGCAGGAGTACTGGGTAGCGCTCCTGGCTAGATTTATCGGCGGAGCTTTGAATGGCAATGTCGCCGTATGTGCAGATCCATATGTTCCAACCCATTATCGTTACCCCCCTAAACCACCCCTTTTTTTAACATCCGACAGCTTGGACGATTGCTTATTTTCAATTCTAGGTTATGCAAACAATGGTAGCCGAAATGGTCAAGGTACCAGAACATGAGCCGAAAGCTTATGCCACGCAGCCATTTGTCTGGACCCTGGGCGGCATCATCGGCTCTGCTATGGGAGGATTCCTGGCTCAACCAGCGAGGTTCTATCCGTCGCTGTTCCCCGCCGATGGGCTCTTCGGCAGGTACCCCTATCTACTGCCAAACCTCGTGTCGGTGGCAGTGATTGTGTTGGCCATCGTGCAGGGGATGCTCTTCCTGGAGGAAACCAATCCCCAACACAAGAAGAGCGCTCATGAGAGCGTGTTCGAAGACGACGAGACGACTGACGAGCGTACTCCATTGCACCGCTCCAAAGCTCGGAGGTCGTCTGCCCGGAGCCAGTCGCGGGCCACGAGTGACCGGCCCGTGTTTATCGAGGAGAGCCTGCCGGTGCCGGTGGAGCAGAATTTCGATCTAAGGAGGTCGTCGTTCGGGACTGTATGCTCGATCAAGCTGCCCCCTAAAGCCCCGAAGCAGAACGAGACTTTCAACGGCAAGGCGTTCAACTTCACCATCATCATGGTGACCATCGCGCTTGTCCTGGTTTCATACCATCAGATGGCCTTCAACACCCTCTTGCCCACACATCTCCTGGATAAACCGGCGTCACCGCCAGGCCAAATCGATCTAATCGGTGGCCTAGGATACACCGTGCACGACGTGGGAGTCTACTTATCGGTCAACGGGATCCTTGGGCTATTCATCCAGGCGATCATATTCCCCATCTTCGTGGACAAGGTTGGAGTCTGGAAATCGTTTATCCTCAGCATTGTTTTCTACCCCCTGGCGTACGTGGTCATGCCGTTCCTATCTGCCATACCGTCCGCTCTGGTATCCCCGGGTATATACCTCTCGCTTATCCTGCAGAGCCTCTTCGGCATCATTGTCATTCCCTGCGCTCTTATCTTATTGAAGGATGCCACGCCCTCGCCGCTCGTTCTTGGGAAAGTTAACGGTCTGGCTATGTCGGCTTGCTGCTTAGCTCGAACTGTATCCCCGCCTGTGGTGGGCATTATATACAGTGCCGGTGGTTCCGCGGCTGCCTGGTTCAGCTGTGCTGGCGTTGCGGTAATCGGAGTTGTGCAGCTCCTTTCGGTGCCAAGAAAGCATAACCCTAGCATCGTGGTAGACGATGGCGCGATCGTGAGCAAAACCCGACGAGACCCCCGGGACAGAGAATCCAGAACAAGCCCCGTCCCGGAAGAGTAATTCGTCCCAGCGACTGTCTCCACGATAAATCTGGGTATATACGCGGGCTCGTTCTTGTTATTGTTTGCATAGAAGCCGGGTTTCACGGTCATGGGATACATACAGTACGTGCTGCTAAATGATTATCTCAAGGTGCTAGGTGTTGGTATAGAATGTGGTTTTGGGCTTGATACAATCGAAACGACAAGTTTATGACCTCTTCTTTGACGATAGAATGGATATTTATGGGCATGCTTGATGATTTTGTAATAAGGAGCATAGTTCAGGTAGCGTCTAATAAGCAGCACACCTAGCTAGTACATAGAGGATAGATTACTAGCTAGTATAGATTGTCTTTTGCCATTATTCGCTGTCAAGCATCATGGTAATGATAACCAGGTCATCAGCAAAAGTAGTAAAAAGTAGGGGGTTCATTTTTTCGAATGTCTCGTGGCATCCCACAAAAGAATTCCCAACGCCAGATTAAGGCTAGAGGACAAAAAAAGATGCGGTACAGGAGGAATTGAACCTCCATACGATGGACTCGCGGGGAATCGAACCCCGGACCACTCCCAGGCGTTGAACGAGATATCCTAGGGACTCGTCGTACGGTGCTAAGGGAGTATTATACCACTAAACCACAAGCCCGTTTTGATCCAATCAGATCTTGTGAAGAACTGATTGCCGGCTGATGGGAATTCGGTACTGTTAAATCCAACTATAAGTTTGAGGCTCATTACATGGGTGGGCGACGAGGCGACCCTAATTAAGCGAGTGGAAAAGAACCCACTCGTGAACCGATGGGTTGCCATTCTATCGGGATCCGGACTAAAAACTAAAGAGCGCAATGGTATATTGCAAGGATAAGGTAAGTCTCCTAGGTTGGATTGAAAAGATTTATACCATGCTTAAGTTGATAAGGGTGGTAGTCTTGAGAGCACCGGGCCCTGTCACTTTTCGCGCGCGATTGAATATACTACTAACGTGGAAGATCTTACTATAAACACGAAAAAGTCATTTAGCGTCCATAATAGTATCGAAATCTATATAGGAGTTCGGGTAAATGTACTCAAGAACTCTTAGACGGCCATGTCTCGTAATTCATCATCAGATACGAGTGCGACTAGTCGCTCCTAACACCACCTATCAAGAGAGCATCAACCTTTGACCCTTTCTTGAGCGGTTCCTTGCCACTGGGCATGCATAATAAGCAATTAGCACCCCTAAGGCTGCCGACCTTGGAGCTCCGTTGGCCGCCCGTGCTGGACGCAACCAGGGTTCCATCCTTGCTTACTGAGACAATGGCACGATGATACTCGGGTCGCGCCTTATCTAGGGCGAAGTCGTGGGCAAGGGTGACGGGCACTCTCGTCAGGCCGACCGGCGAAACGCCCGATATCTGGTGAAGTGAGGGCAGAACGAAAAGGTGAAATGTGACAATAGCCGACGCTGGGTTGCCAGGGAGGGAGAAGATGACCTTGGTAACTCGCTCGCCTGCGTTATTCTTGACGGGAACGGTGGCGAAGGTCGTAGGTTTGCCGGGCTTCATGGCGACCCGACCGAAGTGGATGGTCCCCCCTAATGATCTTTCGATGGTTGGCTTCAACAAGTCGAGCTCACCCATCGAAACGCCCCCGGTAGTGATAATGAAATCTACGTGTCGCAAGGCGTCCCTCAGCGTTTGTTCCAAGGTGCCAGGCTTATCCGCCGCGATACCGAGGTCGACGACTTCGTATCCACATTCCCGTGCGGCACACATTAGGGTGATGCGGTTGGTATCACGTACTTCACCCAGGCGCAAGTCGCCGGGTCGGTCGTGCTGGACGATTTCGTCACCAGTAGATAATACCCCTATAACGGGTTTGCGGTAGGTTTTCACTTCGGCAACGCCGACGGCAGCGAGGAGACCTATCTCGCCACCGACGGCTGAAATCTGCTCGCCCTTGCTGAGAATGACCGATTCCGCCTTGATATCGCTGCCAATCTCGCGAATGTTCTCTCCTTCCCGGACATTATCGGCCAGGATCTCCACTTCCTTCTCCTCTTTACCATCCTCAGTCATAGTCTTCAGGACGGTGTCCTCGACCATGATAACGGAGGTAGCCCCTGGCGGCAACGGCGCTCCCGTAGTGATCCGAGCAATTTGGTCTTCTCTCAGGGGTATTGCGTCTCCCGGAGAAGCATGAGAGACTGAGACGACGGGGAAGACCCTTTTCATATTCCCGTCTTTTGGCACGATGACGGCGTATCCATCAACAATACTTGCTCTAAAAGCAGGGACATTTTCTCTGGCTTTGACGTCTTCAGCCAGTACGTGACCTGGTATTGACCGGTTAACTTTGGATGTAATGATTTCTGGTCCCGGTGTGTGCTCCTTGATCTTGTTCAAGGCATCCTCGACCGAAAGCATCGGAAATGGCGACTCCCGATTCCTCCGGCTAGGGCCGAGACTTGGATCGTTGGACATTGGATTTGCGCTTGGGGCCGTATGTCTGACTAGATTGCCGTGGCCATGACCGTGACCATGGCTGTGTCCATGGCTATGATCATGCGAATGGACGCTTCCGTGGCCGTGGTGATGATCGTGTGAGTGAGTGTGGCCTCCGCTTGGTCTTATACCGGCGTCCGACTCAAGCTTTTTGACTCCACCGGCATGTAATGTTCTTGAGTCCATACCGGCAGCTTGGAGACACGCGTGTGGAAGTGTTTTTAGTACTGCTTGTAAGTTCTCTCGAGCCCCTTTTGGTGAACCCGGAAGTGTGATGATGACTGATTTGTTCCTGACACCCGCGACTGGACGGGACATCATGGCGACTTCGGAACGTCAGTATATAGCACTATAATTGAATATGGATCTGCCTACTAACATGGAGTGACGTTCAAAGAAGCTGCTAGCATGCCGTGAACAAGGCCAGGCGCAGGCTTATGAAGAAGAGCCGAAACAGCCTAAGCCTAATTAGTTATACTGTTATCTGTTATAGAGGTTATTGGATCATAATATGAAGCTATATAATTGTACCTCCGGGGTATTGTCCGCAACCGCGAAACCGGTTCCCCCAGTTGTGAGAATCAGATTAATAGTTTCAGCCGCAACATCCGTCCACATCATGATCTGTCTCTGAATCTGAGGGACGGCATCGGGAACTATCTTAGTATCGACGAGGTTCCACTGCCCGCCGCCTTCTTTCTCAAGGACATCACTCAGGGCTTCTTGCGAGGCATCTGTTGAGGGGTCTTTGGCCGCTGTCGTGGAGACGATGAGTAATGTAACTCGTAGGGTCGCATTAGACATCGTTATCGAATTCAGACTTGAAGATGATATAATTATTGATTTGGCAGATGATTCGATTCTTATATACTTCACAATTATAAGATTCGCCTTCTGAATCACTTCCAAGGTTGTTGAGATGAACGTAGGGGGTGTATAAATGAACTGCAGCGATGACAAGCCTAAACTTCACTAAGATTGAAATGTACAGCGTAAGTGCGGGGCGTGACCACATTCGCTTTTATGTCGTCTATCAAAGCAAGGCATTAATACCAAATACGCAAGATTGAAGATGATAGATGAAAGGGAAAACAGGAGTCTCTTATTTTATTTTTAATTCTTGAGAGTATATGTACCATATCGGTCTATTCTCTCAGAATCAACTTGAAGTAGGTACATGTACATATATCAATCGATATTGCAACGCCATTGACTACGGAAGGTACGTATTATGTCATTACCAGGCAAGTAGTGCAAGGTTACCCTGTAGAGCTCCGATAAGATAAAGCTTCCTTTGGCTGCTGGTTGGGTGATGGAAATTTCAGTTTCGGAAACAGTTTATTTAACACTAATACCTTGGCCTGGAACTTCAACCTTCATGTTTCATTTACACATCTCAGTTCCTCTACGATTAGATGTGTTACAGCTCAGATATTCGGGATAGCACGCTGCTCTTATAGTGAAATCGATTGTTTCAATTGATTTTTAGACGGATGGTCCCTTAAGTTAGTTACAATGGTGCGGATTAAGGAGCGCTACCTCCTAGTGAAGATCCTCTACCCAGACGAACTAGGCAGCCGGCATGACCTCCCTGATATCGTGGTCATCAACCAGCCTACAACCGATCAGCTCAATCCCGCAGCTCTTCTCAGAGGCATACGCGCAGAGACTGCCAGTTTATTCGGGGACTACGGTTCGGGGGCCCTCGAGGGTGGGAACTTATCAAGTGAGTCAGCAGCAAGGAAACTCGTAGTGACTTGTAAGAGGCTTACACCAACTTCATTAGTCAAATATTTCTCTCACGCCACTTCAACATTCATTCTGCGAATTTCGCGATCATCATACCGCCTGGTCTGGACTGCTCTCACTTTTATGAACAGCATCCCCGTTAAGAATGGGAAACCGTGTGTCTTTCGCGTTGTCCACGTAAGCGGCACCATGCGCAAAGCCGAGGAAGAAGCTATCCGCCGGGCCCGGAATCTCATTTTCGCAGCAGAGAATGACCATAAGGAGAAGTCTGACCCTCTCGGTAATCTATTCGGAAAATCGGACCAACCGCAACGCGAAGTTGTCATGGCAGACATAGGCATTGAAGATGACGACAGCGACGTGGAAATGGGTGAAATAAATTACGGTTGAAAGAGTATCATTGATTTCTTCGAACTACCTTCACTCCACTATCGCCTGCGGGAGGTGGCATCCCATCAAACTCGTCGTCATCATCGTCAGGGATCAAGTCTGGTGTGGTTGTCCCTGTGTCGCCATCCATCCCTCTATTGTGGTCCTCCCACTCCTTCTCTTCCGAGGCATCATATGCCTCTTTTTGGTCGACCCACCTCTCTTGGATGTCTTGCACATCCATCATCGACTCCTCGTTACGCATAGCGACCTGCCAGACGGTATCGTTGGCCCCCTCAGCGCCACCGAACACGTAACCTCCGGCTCTATCGATGACCCGCAGAAGGTGCATCATACTCTTCTTATTCTCGACAGCGAGAACTTCAAATCGGACCAGAGCAAAGTTTTCGACAAGATTCGCGACGGCTTCGTTAAGCCGACGAAACTTGTCGCTGCGCATTGCGGGCGACTCCTGCTCGAGGTATGTCATTAGGTACGACAGGTCCTGGACTTCGGTGTAGTAATCGAGGTTGAACGGTAGTGGATCGTACGATGAAACCTTGTCGATCTTGGTGAGAACATTTATGTGCGGGAGATCCATCTGAAGCATTGCGCGGAGGGTGAGAAGTAGGTTGGAGATATAGAGGGACGGCTGCGTCAGGCAGAAGCTATCGGATAGGTGTACAACTACGAGCTGTGTTACGTCAGTCGCCAGGTTCTATACGGTATCGCCAACGTAATATCATACTCGGTAGCCCATCTTCTGGAGTTTGAAGAAAATATTCCGGAGTGAATTATGATGTGTATACAGCTCGACCTGGCCAGGACAGTCGAAGAGGACATACGAGTCTCCAAGCTCCTTTAGTCCATTCTCGAGCCATTCCATATTATGCTCGAGCTCTTCGAATGCATATAGTATGCCACCATTCGGCCCAAGCTGGTCATCCTTCATAATCTCCTCTAACGTAATTAAGTCGCGAATATCGAGGGCGCACGGGTAATTCGTTTTGTCGTTGGCAGGGTCTAGATTCACGACGGAGCATTCGCGCCCTATCGCGCTCATGAACTGGTGCACTATACATACACATAATTAGGGACAGCCTTTATAGAAGAGGACTAGAACGAGCTGGATAGGTAGGTAGCTTACTGCCATCGCAATAGGTACTCTTTCCAGAGCCTGGACTCCCTACAACAAGCTGCGCGAACGGCATTGTAGATTATTATGCGCAAAGGGAGAGCGACACGGAAAATAGGAGTTGTAGAAGTAAAGAATAGCGGCGGAAATGCTACATAGTAGTATGATGATAACATAGAAGTTATCGGCGCATTTAGCAATTGCCCCTCCATCCCACCTTACACTTCTACCAGCTTCGGGAAAAGTTAATGGGTGGTGGGGGCGGCGCACGGTGGAGTGGAGCTTCCTGATTGCCTTATCACTGGGATAATTCATACCCCTGCAAGTTACAGGGTATTGATATTTACTTTGTCGACGGCTGGAGATTCTTTAAAAGAGAGCATTCCTATACATACTCGGTATCACCATTTAATTGAAAATCACAAAGACATCATGGCACCGCCAGGTACGTCAATCACTCTCCTATATGCAATTATACACATATAGATTCCAATGCCAAGCCTTATAAGAAGCTCCCAAACTAATAAATGCAAAAAACAGCAACGCAGTTCGAGCTCTCGCAACCGCCCAACGACGCCATCTCGTCGCTTGCCTTCGCGCCCGATTCGCCTTCACGACTACTAGCCTCCTCCTGGGACAAGAACATCTATCTATATGACATACTTCAGGGCAGCGACGAGAACAGCCATGGGACTCTCCTGCAGACGTACGAGAACCGCGCTCCAATACTAGACGTGTGTTTTGGGAAAGATGGCAACGAAGCCTTCAGCGCCGGCATGGACTGGGAGGTGCGGCGCATCGACTTAGAGACTGGGGAGCAGACCAGCGTTAGCAAACATACTGCACCCGTAAGGAGAGTCGTCTACAGCCGGGAACACAGTAAGTGCTTCTATATTACCAAGGGGGAGGAATCGGAAAGCTAATTCGATACAGCCCTTCTCATATCCGCGTCCTGGGACAGCACGCTACACGTCCACGACCCAACCAACGCCTCCCTCACCCCCCTAATCGTCTCCCTCCCCGGCAAACCGCACGCCATGGCCGCCAGCCCATCCAAAGTCATCGTGGCGATGACCTCGCGACTAGTGCACATCTACGACCTGTCAACCCTCGCCTCAGCCCTATCCTCGCAATCCGGCGAGGCCCCCCAACCCTGGCAGCAGCGCGAATCCTCGCTCAAATTCCTCACGCGCGCCGTCGCCGCCATGCCGTCGGACGCGGGGTACGCGACGTCCAGCATCGAGGGGCGCGTGGCCGTGGAATGGTTCGACGCGAGCGCGGAGTCGCAGGCGCGCAAGTACGCCTTCAAATGCCACCGCACGGCGCAGCCGGCCACCGACGGCTCCTCCTCCTCTTCTACCATCGACGTCGTGTACCCGGTCAACGCGCTGGCCTTCCACCCGGTGCACGGCAGCACGTTCGCGTCGGGCGGCGGCGACGCCACCGTCGCGCTCTGGGACGCCGAGGCCAAGCGCCGCATGAAAGTGTACCAGAAGTTCGCCGACAGCGTCGCCGCGCTGGCCTTCAGCGCCGACGGCCGCTACCTCGCCGTGGGCGTGTGCCCCGGTTTCGAGACGGGCATGGAGGATTACAGCGGCGAGGGGAGGACCAAGATTTTTGTAAGAGAGCTTGGCGAGAACGAGGCTTTGCCTAAGGCGAAGGGGAAGTAGGCAAAGGCGCCGGTAATAAGTGAAAAGCTCAAGAAAAAAAAGTAGCCGGGGTCGAGTTTTATCATTCAATGTATCGTCTATCTCTCTGGGGTCCAGAGCTGGCCGGCGTTTAGAGGGAACGGGAAATGTGAATTGTACGGGTGCATTCTAGCATCAATTTTTACGTGCTCGGACAGAAAGGCCTGAAATTCCCGTATTTTCCATCGCAGTTGCTTTCCTGATATCGTCTCGTTCTAGTCACTTTGCTCACGAAGCCATTTTAGGAACACATCTTAGGATGCTCAAATAATTTCAAGATTTGATAACGATCGACCTATCGTACCTATAATCCCCCAACAACAGGACCCCGAATAGTACTCCTCCCCTCATTAGTCTTCGTTTTCATATGAACCGACCCTCCCAATCCGAACCCCACTTTGCTCAAATTTGACGAGTAGGTAGATGCGCATTGAGAAGCGTCTAAGACAATGCTTGACCAAGCATTAGGACTCGCTCACCAGTTTCGCTTTCCTCCTGAGCATCATAAGGTCGCTCGGCTTCCAGCGATTTAGGCCTCTCACCACTACTAACAAAACTGCCTGAATCCCCTGTACTAGAGGCTCGGCCAATGGAGATGACAGATGCGCCGTCTTCATGCATTGCGTTACACTCCTCGTCTCCGGGATCCTCATTCCAACTCATTTCATCCGCGGGCTCGTCATCTTCTTCGCCGCCTCCATATTCTGCATCTGCTCTTGGCTCGGATTCCACGAGATAGTGACTAGCTAGGCCTTGAAATTCTACACCATTAATAGGCCAGGATGTGCTACCATCTCGAAGACGCCGCCCAAAACTCTCGAAGTCCGAATGTTGTCTTGTCTTCGTCGCTGGTGGGTTATACTTGAACGTTTCCCTGGCTTGGGATGCTGGAATAAATAGAGTCGGAGGCGGTATCGTTGAAGAGATGATCTTCTGATTTGGCGCTGTCATCGGTTGTTGTTTTCGAGACGGTATCTCCTCCGAGAAGTTATCCCTAGTAGGCCAAATGTCTTTCGCCGCACTACGGCGACGCCTCGCCTCGCACTGAGCCGAACTTTGAACCTTTGAGCTAGCAGTCACTAATCCGCGTAAGTTCTCCCCATTTGCTTTCTCACTTTCCAGTTGAAGCCTCCCTATACCAGGAACTGATCGAGATCTCCGTTGCCCGTGCGCGCCCTTCATAAGGGACACAAATTCAGGCCTAGCTTCGTCGGCCGAGAAGCCATCTCCCGGCCGCCAGAGTGGTTCTGGTTGACTGAGAGATTTAGGGAAGCGAAATTCTTGATTCCCCTCATTTTTCTTCAAACGGAACGCTCCCTTTCGTTCGTACACCACTTGACCGTTGCTATCATGGTTTTCTATATCAATAGGAGGCGAGAGTTGCGCTACGGCTGGTCCCTCGAGCGACTTCTTGATACCTTCGTTGTTCTCGACAGTCGGTTCGTTAGACGCTTGATGCCGGCCATCTATCTCCCTACGCTTCTGTAATTTGGCATCGCTAGGATAAGGTGTTCCTCGTCTCATTGACCGCCCCATCATAGGATCTCCCTCATTTGACACTTCAAGCTTTCTCGGAAGCGGAGCTAAAGCCGTCTCGTTTCGGGTTTGAGCGCCATCCTTATTGATACGCGTGAATGTGGTGACACTTCTATATACAAGTTAGGTCACCAGCTAAGTATCATATTCCGGGGCCGTGGAACGAAGAAGCAAGGTGTGAAATTTCGACACAATGTCTCTGAAGGGATCGAAATTGTGGCTCCATACCTTAATGACCGGTCGACTAAGGCATCTCCAGGAGCAGATGCAACAGATCTCTTTCGTTTCACGTTCGCGCGAATAGGGGAAGTCGATCTACCCCTCTTCTCACCAATACTCGGTCTTGGAGCTTTGCCATCCTCGTATGTGGGCATGCCACCAATATCTAACGATCGGGTACGGTCTGGGAGGATCGCAGCAACTCTAGCACTAGTCAGCGGTTGAGGTATCATAGAGTCGCTCGGTATAGGATCCATGGACGGCGGGTTTGTGGGCAGCCCATCCACTCGTAAGGCGCCCGGCGCCGATGACATAATGAAGCAAGACCAATGTTGGCTATTGGGGCTTCGAAGGGCCGGATGCGAGATCTACTCAGAAATGACCCGACTACGCTACTCATAGCCTATGTAGAAGAAAATCGTGGGAAAATGGATTAGAAAGGCCATGCGAGAGAACTTGGCAGAGGCAAGAATCCACGACCGACTAAGAACTGGGAAGACTAAGATTGCTTAGGAAGGAACCAAGTGTACTGAAGCGCATACGGACGTCGGTCGAAACTTTAACAACTTGAAGTATGAGAAAGGAAGGTATACCTTACTTAACCGTAAGTATAAAGGTATAGGAGCATGACATCCATACAGGGGACATCCTTTACGAGACATAGATCCCAACTTCCTTGCAATAACAATTTAATACCCTCCCCCTTTTCTGTATTGAGATTATGACTGTAAAGACTGTAACAATAAACAAATACCATGGTGTGCTAACCTCCCTAACATGCCAATGAAAGAATTGAAGCCAAGAACCGCTACTGATCTAGTTTCTCAAGCAGGATCAGTCGGCTGAGTACGAGTCGATATCGTCGTTTAGTCAGACAGGGTTGCATGTAAGCCAGTTATGCCACTTCGTTTGGCGAACTTGACCGCTCCCCCTGAAACCTCCTCGGTAGCATTGATGACTCTCTGAAGCATGTTCTCGAAATCAGGCTTAGACAAAACACCTGGCTTGGTCCAGCCGAGTTTAGTCGGCAGGCGTTCGTGCTCTGCCGCATTTGGGATTATCAGTAATCTTTATAGACTGACACATGAAGACAAGGAGGGAGTCATACCGAAGAAATACTCGATACGGGCCTTAACCGCGGTAGCAGAAGTGATATCACCAAGTACGGCAATATAAGCCGCGATCTCTCCAAGACCGAACGATTTCGCAAGGGGACTCAAGGTGAAGGTTGGGTTAGTAGCATTGGACGTCTCCAAGCGAGCCAGTCGAGCCCGAACAGACTCATTTAAGTCTATGATAGGCCCTTTCCAATACGACCGTGTCTGGTCGAACACCGTCTTATTGAAGATAGCCTGGTTGCCAAAATACGCATCTACACGACTTAAGCTTGCGTCGTGCTCCAAGACGTTATGGCGGCTAAGATGGTCGAGGTTGTATGTCGTGGCGTTCGCTG
Organism: Hypomontagnella submonticulosa; assembly: GCA_022984865.1. NCBI lineage: Eukaryota > Fungi > Ascomycota > Sordariomycetes > Xylariales > Hypoxylaceae > Hypomontagnella > Hypomontagnella submonticulosa. The sequence continues at coordinate 358,638 of JAJKLF010000029.1, forward strand.
CTGGATTTGTACTGACGGCAAACTTATGCAGGAGCTTTGACATGTCTTCGTCAAAGTTCAGTGCCGTGCCGAGAGCCCTAACTGTGTCGTCTTCCGTGATATCCTTCCCGTCATGGGGAAGAAACCCGTGGTTTGCTAGAGTATTGAGCATGGGACACGGTGCTCGTACTAGTGATATTTAGCTAAGTTAATACCAAGGTAAGATGAAATCATACCATCACCCAATCCAGGTCGCTTCCAGTCTCTGTACGGATCCGTCAAAGCTGAGGCCGAGCCAAGAGTCAACGGGACGATTAGAAGAGACAGCTTCATCTTGAGAAATGGCCACATATGGGGTTCTATGCTAACTAGCTTCGATAAAAGTAGGCGATATTTAATAATTATATATACATAGGTTAACATCTACGGATTGGCGACTCGAAGCCGAGCATTTCTACACCGAGCCGATTCACCCATTCCGGAGTATGGCGTATATGCCGGAGAAAGAGGTCATACATGGTTCGGATGTCGAAGCAGCTTGTTATTATTACGATCAAACGAAGTATCCCTGCTGGTCCCAGGCTTTTCAACAAGCCGATGATGAATTGCCTTTGCTTGATAGGCTAGGACTTGGTAGGTTCATAGCCCCGACTATTACGAAAATCTCAAAGTGCGGCTTCCGCAGAATGATGCCTATAATCCTCCACACTTATATGGTCTGACAAAGCGGTCTGGCTTAGAGTGCTTATGCGGATATAGCGGCTCCCGGAGAATTAAGTACCAAGACGGCAGTACGACATTAGTAGACTTCACCCATGCTCAGTTATACCTTCGTCATCTGCATCATCGGCTAGGCAGCTTCGTAACTATCCCACTGAGGCTGTGCATTGCCCGTAAAAGATGCACCGGAAATTAAGTAGTTTGACCTGGAATTTTCAATCCAGGATACATTTTACACACTAGCAGCATTTTTGAGATACTAGACGCGAAATGGTTGGAAAGCCAAAGTCTTGCTCTGCTTGCCGCCAGGCTAAAACGGCTGTAAGTGCCCCTGACGGTGAGGATAGCCTCATTGAATCAACTTTAAGACTTAGAGTCGGAAATTATACATAATGAGCGCATTCTTGCAGCTTTCAACTTCATATTGACAGATATCGATGCTAATTTATACCCTCACAGTGTGATGTTAGGACCACTGCCCCTAATTCTTGTTCAAGATGTACCCAAAAAGAACTCTCGTGTCGGTTTGACAAGAATTTCAAGAGAATATCACAGCGACAGTAAGTCATTATGTGTAGTCCCTATTGGACTATACTAGGTATCCTTACTTATTGGTGATCTATCTAGAATTGCCCGGGATATCGCCAATGGAGTACACATAGTCCGCAGCCCGGCAAATGGTGATGAGGACGCCGCATTAACAGATGACCATGTAACGCCAACGGCAGCCAGAGCCAATGATGAGCCAGTGTTTCTGATATCAAGAGACATCGAAAGCGCGAATTGCCAGCTAGGGGGTTTCTCCATGTCCTCTAGCATCGTGCGTGAACTATTTCAGCAGTACAGTGGCTTGCCATATTCCAATGACCCGATGCTGATATCTAATAGCTTTGAACGCTATTATTTTGCCCACGCACCCTTCTTGCGACCTGTTACTTCACTGGATCGTCTTGCTTCGGAATCACCATTTCTATTCTGGACAATCGTATTGATCACCTGCCAGCAGCATAAAAGGTACAACGGGCTGTATAACGAAGTGCTTCTCGCGCATCGAGAACTCCTGCAACCGCTTTGGACTAGAGCCATTCGTTCTATCGGAGAAGTCCACGCTCTATTCCTGCTATGTCTCTGGAGCCTTCCTTCACGGCTACCACTACTCGATCCAACATGGACTTACGCCAGCATTGCTACCGACATATGTATGAAGATGAATTTTCATAACCCACTGCCACAGGATCATATTGCACATGGATGGGCAAGTTGGCTGGACTCTGAGAGTGTCACGGTCCGCGATCAGCATCTGACGTGGCTATCATGCTTCAGCATTACCACACAGTATGTATACGAAACCGGGTTACCTAGGTACCTATATACCTACTGATGTCTAAAGAGCGGCTGTGTACCAGGGAATCTTACCACAACTCTCGTCACCTCAGCAGTTGAGATATGTGAAAAAGGCTACCAAAGAGTTAGGACCCTCCTTACCACCGATACACCAAGCAAGTATCGCAATTTATGAAAGTATTTGCAACTACTCGACTTCGCTAGAGACTATCGAAGATTTGGAAGCAAAGTCGACTCTCATAGAGGCATTCGACAACGGTCTTGATATTATCGAACAGGCCCACACAATCCACTGGACGCCAGAACTTGACATCCAGCTACAGTACGCAAAACTAAACCTATACGCCATGGTTGCTCTAGGGATCCCCCAAACAGACGTAAGGATAGACACGCAAATCTCAATCAACAAGCAGGCCCTCCTAGTCCGTGGCCTAGAATCTGCCTCCCGCATCATATACCGAACCAAGGCCCTCAGCCTCCAATCAGCCGAGAACACGATATCCAACACCGGTAAACTCACTTTCTACCCCAGGCAATACGTTAGCAACATGTTCTTCGCCGCGATATACCTATTCCGGATGCTAGTCGACTGCCGGCCCCTTGGCCAAAACCACGTCACGCTCGCCCTGAGCAGCATAGCGGAGGCAAGAAATATATTCAGCCTCATGCCACACCACCGGACCGCTGCTATGGGCGCGGACTTTCTCGGGAGAGTACTCGACAAGGCACAAGCTATCGACGCCTCTTCCACCGCTCTATCCTTGCCGCAGTTGCTAATCACGAATCGGCTTGGGGCGTCCCTGATGTACGATATTATATTCCGGCTGAGTTACTTCGCAAGGAGAGATTCTGGTCATAGTCTAGGTCGCAGCACGGGAATCCAGAGTCAAGGAGGTAATGTGAATAACTTACAGTCTCGGGAATCTGCTGCGTCGGAGATAATGGCTCCGCCGTTGGATATCGAGCAGGAGTCCCTTGATACGTCCCTCATACAGCACCCTGGGGAGAGTTTTTGGCTTTCGTGGGATACTTCCTTCTTTAGTGATATGGAGATGGGCTTTGGGGAACAGGCGCCCCTATTGCCGTAGTCAACCTCGTTAGTTGTACTCAAAATTCGATAATGACACGATATCTTGCAGCACAAGGCAAAGATTATGTTTCTGCAAATAGTCGTTGAGTTATCATAATTCCATGCGTACCAGTCGGTCATTCAAGAAAGAGCTAGGTGAGGCGTATTTTAGGCTGAGCCCCTAGGAAATATGCCTTGGGGAAAGCTTTAAGCACAGAAGTGGTTGTCAGGAACGAAAATCAGCATCATTGCAGGACGTTGCTAAGTTATATGATCACTTATAGAACGAGTCAAGCAACGAACTACTGCCATTATCTCATTAATATTGACAGGACGAGCTATTTTAGGTTCCAGAAGCGGAACCGACCTCGTATTAATATAGGCAACGTGGTTCCTGCGTGCATGGCCATATTAGCCGGTTCAGCTACGTTCTAGATCTATGCTCGTACCTCCCGGATAACATTTAGTTGTGACGTCGCATTGTAGCATCACCGCAACCGTTACGACAACACGACTGAGGTTCTATGATACATGCCAAGTTACAATTAGTTTGTAAGTAACGTGTGATAAACCTTCCCTATAACGTTCGTTGCTACTATTGAAAGTCGCGTTGAGATCAGCCCCTTATATAACGAGTTCCGCCTTCACTGTCCCATAGCAGTCTGGGTTGTCCTATTTGTTGCTAATTCAATAATTGACTCTCTAGATCTCGTCACAACAATGCGAAGCATCGCTATTTTACTTGCTTGTCCGGCCGTCGCTGTTGCGGCGGCCATTACGCCGATGTCTGGTTCTGTGCCGGAAGGTCCCGTACGTAACACTAAAAGAAATCCATTTCCTCTTTAACTTTCCGTTGCAGAATACCTTAGGTAGACTTCCTAGTAGAGGGAGTCGGGAGTTATCGCTCTTTGCCTCCTTAAGCATTTGTACCTACTACTTGAAGAACTAATGGCTAACCTCCTTGAAGTGGACTGCTGGAGTTTGGAGACAACCGGCAAACGATGACATATTCTTCAACGGCGACGCGATCAGTGCCAATGGCGGGAAGTTCTATGTCCACAAGGAGACATCCGCGTACTGCCCGGGCGACGTTGAAGGTCTCGATTGTTCTGTCTACCCGGGTTCCAAGACCGTATTTACAGGAGGCAACAACACACTTTTCCTAAGCGTTGGGGTGCCGGGTGGTCAACAAGGTGAGTGTTGCTGAGATCCACCTCATCCTTAGAACGGAGGTGGTTAATGTGGAGGGGGTTCTAGTTTACGTGGCGGCCGACGGGTCACTCTCATACACCATCCCACATTCCGGAGCGTTACCCGAGGGCGCCAACGCCACCGGCTTTGCTCGTGAACGGAGCGAATCGTTCGGTGCTCCTGTAGTACTAGGCAACAGCAACCGACTCTGGTCGATCTGCCCAGTCAGCGAGGGCGCGCCTCGAGAGAGAACTTATCAGGTGTTTGTCGGTCAAGGAAAAGAAGGCTGCTTGTTAACCGGAGTCAGGACATACACGTCTTCTGGCCCTGATGCTTGGGAGTACCTGTGATTGAGGCTAATATCAACACACGTTATAACTAGCAGTCATTCATGAGTAAATACACTTGAATCTTTGGCCGGGATGGGGGTATTCTAAGGAAGAGACCGAAAGAAATAAACCCCATTCATTAAATTCCACAACTCTTAACTTGTACAAGACTGTGAGCGAACATTGGATAAGAGAGGATAAAATAACAGTAACGGAATAGCATAGAACTAACAATCCCAACGACCACTCTCAATTACTCAAAAGCTCCTGTAAGTGCGGTATCGTTCTTCGTGATCCTTGCCCACTCAAGGCTCTTGACCCACAATGCTTGCTGCTTTTCTTCATCTCGGCTTTCAGGAGAGCTCTGGTCCTTCTTCAAAAATGTGAAATAACCTCGCTCATCCACATAAGCCGGGTTAAGTGCGAGTTCTGTCACATCGACCCCAGCTGGGGCTGCGGTGCGAATTGTCGGGTCTCTAAGCCGGTGTAGCGGCAGGAAGGGCTTCAGGATGAATGTTTGCACTATAAGAGAGGGATTAAAAGTTAGTAATCACGATACATAGTAGAAGTTACTGGGAGCCTAAGAACATAGAACGTGATTTGAAGCCTTGCGGGGGAGGACCATTGCTCCAAGATAGATTAGAAGGAGAGGGATTCTATCTTACTATAGGATACCACCAAGGCGTATTGGTGCTAAGCGACCGAGAGTCGACCAGGTTTCCTGGATTCATAGCAACAGCTGCGATATTCTTCAAGTTCTCGTCCTGAATACCGAAGGTGTGTAAGCAGATATAGGGCCCCTTTAGATACTATGTACCACATAGGTAACCAATGAGTTCGTAACATACCTTCTGCAGATACCGATTCAGCGCGTGCATCCAGCATGTAATGACAAGCTTTACATTGGCGTATCTCTGAAACCCGCGACCGAATCTGTCTTCATAGGCAATAGGCTTCGCTAGCAGCTCCAGGTCTTCGGGAAGGGAGGGCGGATAAATCTCGCCAACACTTCCCCCAGGCATATGTGTATCGCTAGAGAAGAGCAAGATCCTACCACCCTTCGGTCCAAAGCTCCCGAGGAGTCGTAGGATAAGGGCCACATGGGAGACATGACTTATTTGCAAACCCTCTTCAAGCCCATCAACAGTCAGTTCCGGGTCGCGGACGAAGTTCCAACGGTAGGCAGCGCAGATGATAGCTCTAATAGAAGGATATTTTCCATTCGCAATACCATCAGCTATGCTGCGAGCGAACTCGTGCACCGAAGAGAGATCCGTGAGGTCCAGTTGGCATATCGATGCCTTGGCTTGCGGGTATTGAGATATGACATCGCGCAACCTGTTGGTGTTGACGTCTGTCTCCGAAGTATCTCTGACGGTCAAAATAAGCGTGTACTCCGAATATTTGCGGAGAAGGTGATTGATAGCCGGAATTCCGAGTGAACAATTTGCTCCGGTGAAGATCACGGTTCCCGCCATAGTTGCGGATTTTGCTTATAGTAGTCGAAGCGGCGTACTTTGGGGTAATCTTAGCTAATAGGGGCTAAGACTTCTTATAGAACGATATAGTTGCTCCCTAGATTTCTTCGTCCCCCTCGAAAGAATCGACTTGATTATATATCCGCTTTCAAAGGCCAAGTTGGTAGAACATGGACCTAACCGCACAGTTCCATGGCCCCGGCAATTCCTCTCCATCCGTGAGAACTTTGATTGGGTGTCTATTCCCTGTCTGATTAAGGGTACACATATTGTGCTTGGCCAACATTCGGGGGGCTTGGTGAGAGGAAGAGGAGCCTTTCCCAACGACCATAAAAACATCCTGGTCGGTCAGTCGCGCCGCGCTGACAACCCACAAATTGATGCGCACCAACAGATGTATTTACCGTATGAAAAAGAGGGACGGCAAGCAATAAGTACCTAGACTTAGATGAAATGGCGTCCGAAATAACGCACCGCGCCGCAATTCGGCTTCCCTTGCGAGGGTCCTAGTTATGCTATCAAGTTCAAGAGTCAACGGTAGTAGCTGTATATACAACATATTCAACTAGGTGTATGTAGAAATCGGATCATAAGAATGACTGAGAAATGAAATATTCACAGGTTTAAACTGACTTGGTACTCTATTAGTGACCAGTGATAGTGGTCTCTGGTGAAAGATGGTTATAAATGGACTTAATAGCCATAGTTGTCTCAATTCGTTCGAATCTACCCGATCCTACCTCCTCTGCTTCTTGGCTTTGCTGCTATACCGCTGCTGCCCATCCGCCCCGTCCGGTTCGGTTTTCCGCTTCTTGCGCCTCTCCTCGAGCAGCTGTTTCATTCCTTGGGTACCCTTGAACTTCGGGTTTGACGGGTCGATGGCGAATTCATGGCTCTCGAACACGGCCTTGAATCGGTCATCTTCGACATCTATTTCGAAGCCCTGTTGAAGACCGCCATGATCCTCCACTTCTTTCTTTCCCTTCTTCTTATGCTTCTTGAACTTCTGTTTCTCCGCGCGAGTAATCTCGTTCATGTCGAAATGATCAAGATGCTCGACAGCTTCCTTGGAGTCGTCAGCCATAAGCCGTTCCAGTTGGGCTTTTTGTGCGGCGTTCTCGGCCGCCTCGGCTTCTTTCGCCTCCCGTCTCCTGAGACGCTCCTCTTTCTTTTCGGCATTCTTAGACTTCTTAATAGCAGGCTCATCGGTAGTGAAGAAAGGGTCATCAAAGCCAAGATCATCTTGGGCCTCAACCTCTTCTTCGCCCTCTGCTTCATTGGGAGCTCCATTTCGCTTCGCCACTGCCTTCTCCTTCTTCCGGGCTTTCCTCTCCTTTTCTTTACGCTTGTACTTTTCCAATGTAGTCTCTTCGGCATTCGGTTCCTTCTTCTTTTTGCCATCATCCATTAACGCAGCAGAGAACGTGACTTGCATATCTCCAACTGGTGCAGATTTCGAGGACCGCGATAATGGCTCGGAAGTCAAGCCGAGGGCCTCGCGAAGTTTCTTGGCTTTTAACTCCTTTTTCGTTAATTTCGGTTGATCATCCGCCACCTCGACCTGATCGTCCTCTTCCGCCTCCTGGACATCATCGTCTTCGCTGTCACTTGCGAGGTAAGCGCGTAAGTCGTTGTCTTCGAGCTCAGCACGGCTAGCACCGAACGCTCGCTGAATTTCCTCCTTCCGCGTGATTTCTTCGGGATGAATATCCCACGTGAGTTTTACTTTGGAGTGTTGCAGTGCGTCGGTCGTAAACTCGGTTGGCTTGTAATTTGATGATAAAGTATCGCACTCGTCTCTCGGCTCGTCGTCGAATGTGACATCGTCCGGTACGAATCGCAAGTCCATGAAATTTGACGACGATTGATACTCAGTACCATCGGTAGCTTGGTAAATCTTGTCTGCCGTAGCGGCGTCGGAACATACCATGACGGCATAGTAATACCGTAGCCGGTCCAGCTGGTACGCCCGGAGAGCATCGCTGTCGAAGTCCTGATCATCCCCTTCCTGGAGAATATCATTCTTTATCTTCTCGTCGTCATCTTCTTCTTCCTCGTTGCTGTCCTGATCGGATTCTGGTTCGAAATCCTCGTCTTCCGACCCCGCACCTTTCTTAAATATCTCCTTAGGAGGTCCTTCGAGCTCTTCCCGTTGCATGCGCTCCTTGCCAAATTCGCTAGGGTAGATAGATATTTTCTCGATCCTGCCACCCTTAGGCACAAAACTTGAGAAAAGCGCTAGTAAGTCGGCAGATTTGATATGATCCCAATCAAGGTTGACAATAGCTATTCGCCTCGTAACCTCCCCCGTCTCGACATCTGCTTGAGCATCGCGTAGCCTTTGCATGCTGGCAGACGTATCCACTTCAGCTCCTCCGTCCTCATCGTCCTCGTCTTGGTCATCCTCGGCATCAGAATCTGAGTCCGATTCGGAAGAGGAAAAACCGCCACCACGAGCCGGGTCATAATTGGCGTTGGCCTTCTTCAGCTCCCGCTTAACAACGTGGTCGTCTTCTACTTCAGCGTCTTCGTCGTCTTGATCTTCGTCATCGTCATCGTCTTCTACTTGGTATATACGTTTTAAGGCCTTCTTTTTGTTGTCCGACTTTAACTTTCGACCGTATTTGTCGACTTTGGCACTTGCAATGAAGTCATCATCTTTCAACATGCGCGAGAAACGCTTGTCTATGGTGGTCTTATTGCGATGCTTCGAAGGCAGTCGGAATCGAGGGTCGGATTCGAAATTTGCGAATCGAGAGTCGCCCGCTGCGGCCGCTGATGGGCCATCTTGGTTCTTGGGTTGCTTCTTCGGCATCGTGTTTAGACAAGGCCTTGAAAAGCGTGATGTCAACTGAATTGCAGCTTCCCGTCAATTGAAGATTTACGATTTGCGATTTGCGCATGCGACAGTGGGACACAATAAAACTTTAGTGGGTCACCAATTCTACCGACTTTATTGGAGGGCGGTGAGCAGAAGTGGCTATCCGCCATTGACCGCCCTATTATTATGTGCTTATCACGTGATTCGTAGTTTAGCTTCAAACCTCAAGGGGAATCTAACTCGTTGATAGAGCCGTCTCTCGTAAAAATAGTATTCAGTGGTTTGCAGACCCTAGCGCCGTCAGGTATGTTATACCTCCTCAATCCCAGAATAATACCGTAATGGGATGTGGGTTTCTGTGAATGAGTCCCTGATGTAGAGGGCCATGCCTTACGGAGGTAATCTGCATATAGGTACGACTATGGATTGCAATTCCCGGGATCATATGTAAGGGATATTATCGCAACCATTAATATATTTCTATTAATTATCTACGATCCCAACAGCTGTTTGTTCAGAGTCACTAGGTAGATTTACCAACAACGACAACAGCTTCAGGTTTTTCAACTTAGAAAAGCATATAACAGTACCAGACTGCTCAAAAAGTTCTCATCACTAATTGTAGTCTTTACTCAACACAATGGCCGAGGGATCCGCTGTCTTCAACGTCCCGGGCTTGTCAGAGCCGTGCCACACCTGGTACAAGGTAATTGGTAACCTTCAAACGGAGCAGACCCCCCTTATTGTTCTGCACGGAGGTCCCGGGGCATGCCATGACTACCTACTCCCATTGACAGACCTCTCCATGCCTCTTGTCTTCTATGACCAACTTGGCAATGGCAAGTCAACACATCTGCCAGAGAAGAATGGCGACGAAGCTTTCTGGTCCGTGGATTTATTCAAGGACGAACTCAATAACCTACTTGCGCACCTCAACTTAGACAAGCGGCAGATCGATGTATACGGCCATTCTTGGGGCGGTATGCTCGCAGCCGAGTGGGCAGCCACGCCTTCAAGCTCAAACCTGCGTCGCCTAATTATCTCGAACAGCTTAGCCAGCATGGATGCCTGGCGGACTGGCATTACCGCATTAAGGAAACAGCTCCCAGAGGACGTACAAGCTGTGCTAGATCGGGCGGAAGAGACGAAGAACTTCACCAGCCCCGAGTATGAAGCTGCGGTCGAGGTCTTCTATAAGCGACATCTGAGCCTTGCTCGCCCATGGCCAGCACCAGAAGTCCAATCCGCCCTGGATTGGTTCGCGGCGGACGCAACCACCTACGAAACGATGTAAGTGCCAGTTGCAGTCCTTTATGTGATGTATTAACCAAACCTGCACAGGTACGGCCCAAGCGAGCTCTATATTACAGGCTCACTCCGCGATTGGACCGTGATTCCGAAGTTACGCGATATCAAAGTCCCGACACTACTCATAAATGCGGTGCAAGATGAAGCCCAGGACGTGGCAATGCAGCCATTCTTCGACCACATCAAGAAAGTGAGATGGATTACGTTAGATAATGCAGCACATTTCTCGCATGTTGACCAACGAGAGAAGTATATGAGTCACTTACAGGCTTTTCTTCGGTAGTAATACACATGTGGGTTTTTAGGAAGAGGTATCGTAACCAATTCGACCTGTTTAACCACCTACTTTCAAGTACGCTAAAGTGAATAATAAGGGGCTAATTATTAGGTATATTACATACTAATTATATCGTATCCGTACTAGATGTATTACGTGTACCTACATGCTGTATACCTTCTAGACCCGTGTGGGAACGTGAAGCGCCAACCGGGTACTTCGGTACGCCAATGTCACCTAAGAAGCAGCTCGTGTGCCCAGTCGCGTGCAGCATGCAGACCCCATTTTCGGATCCCAAACCCTCCTGTTTTAGAGATTTTCTATGCATATAGGCATGATCCAACTAGCAAACCTGTTACCAAGTGTGACCACTGATAGATCGCATTCATAATGGGTTGACAGACCCCTGATGTGTTAGGCTGATCTTGATTTGTTCCATGTTCCCCATTAGCAGGCTGATGCAAGCCAAGACTTCAGCTTGAAAGCGCTTTAATAGGTCCCACCTAAGACTTGCTCACCCCTCCATGTAATAGATATGTACCTATGATTCGGCATAAGCATCGTATCATAAAACTGCATCTTCGACAAATCCGGGATAAATTTATTGACAAATTCCCTTCTTTCTCTTTGTATTACAGTCGACCGTATTCTGCAGATATTCAGAGGCCTTGCCCTTCCCGCATCTGACTGACATTCATACCCGTCTCCCCACCTCGTCGTATCCAAGATGGATCACCTCTTCCGTAAGGCGGAAGATGCCTTCAAGGATGTGAAAGAGGCTCTTAAAGGAGAACACGAGCCCCACGAGCACGAAAACAACAGCGGCGGCGATGGCGTGGAGCAACAAGCGATGACTAATAAGTATCGCTTCCAGTCTTTCGCACCCGAGTCTTCTGGTTCTGTCAAGTGGTATGTCGACGGAGCGTCGTACTTCCATGCTGTGTCCATGGCCCTCGAAGGTACGGGATGAGAAACTTCATATTCTGTCTGTCATATCTACTAATCGGAAACACAGAGGCTAGGGAGAGTATTTATATCTTAGATTGGTGGTTGAGTCCGGAGCTATATCTCCGCCGCCCTCCTTCGCGCAATGAGCAATACCGTCTCGACAACATGCTGCGAGCGGCCGCCGAGAGGGGCGTGGAAGTACGCATTATTGTGTACAAGGAGGTTACCCAAGCCTTAACTTGTGTGTATTCCCTCATTATACGGACACATTTATGAATGTAGCTAACCTTCTCAGTGGACTCTGCGGTAAACAATTCATTGCCCAGACACTAAATTTAGGAATCTTGCTAATTCCCCATAATAGCATACCAAGCATGCTCTCGAGGCCTTACACCCGAATATTAAAGTGTTTAGGCATCCTGATCATCTGCCCACAGACCGATCGAAACTTGAGACCGCGTTTGCCGGTCTGTCCCTAGAGAGTTTGAAACTGAACGATTTCAGCCTGTCCAAAATTTCTGGTGACGCATTGAAGGAGCTGTATGGTTCCTTCGGCGACACTGTCTTATACTGGGCTCACCATGAGAAGCTGTGTGTTGTGGATCGCCGTGTCGCGTTCATGGGCGGCCTTGATATGTGTATGTTAATTAAATCACCAAGTTCCCGGATATAGATGGTTGCTAACGAAATGCAGGCTTTGGTAGATATGACACGAACAGTAAGTCAAGGGCCACAGTATGCTCGATTAAACCTTGGCTTTCTAAACAACAATAGGTCACCCTATCGCCGATGCTCATCCCGGCAATCTGGACGCTATCGTTTTCCCCGGTCAGGATTACAACAATGCTCGCGTCTATGACTTCGAGGGTGTTGAGAACTGGGACCACAATAAACGTAAGTGAGGTCGGTAACCCCCTAGTCTAACGAATACTAACAGAAGTGTAGTCGACCGCACTAAGAGCTCAAGGATGGGCTGGTCTGACATCGCCATCTCCCTGAACGGCCCTATCGTAGGCAGTCTTCTCGATCACTTTGCCGATCGATGGTATGTTTCGCTAACTTAACTTCTAAAAAAACACCTCTAACATGATTTCAGGAACTTCATCTTCGATGAGAAGTATACTAAGAAAGACGCTGGCAAGTACGAGAGACTCAGCTCCGGGGGCTCTACCGAACGATCTCAGGAAGGACATCGTAACCTGTTTGGCGACTTCGAAGGTCGTATTAATCGGGGTGTGAGACACTTCATTGGCGGTGGAGATGAAGGTGAAGAGCGTCGTAGCCGCGACTATGACAACTACGGGGGTTCTGGTAGCGTTAAAGTCCAGCTCTGCAGAAGGTAAGTTTATCTTCCCCGGCAATTCGTGTCGGAAATGATATATAAGCTAATAACCATCAAGCTGTTGCGAATGGTCCGGCGGTCATCCCACGGAACACTCTATCGCCAATGCGTATATCAACGCCATCGAAAATGCGCAGCATTTCGTTTATATCGAGAACCAGGTTAGAAATTGGCACAACCAATCGTCCGCATTATATAGCCCTAACAAGACATAGTTCTTCATCACAGCCACATCCGACGAGCAACGCCCCGTAGAAAACAAAATCGGCGCGGCCATCGTGTCGCGCATCGTCCGCGCGCACAACAACGGCGAGGCCTTCCGCGTCATCGTCCTGATGCCCGCCGTGCCCGCGTTCGCGGGGGACCTGCAGTCCGAAGGCGCCCTCGGCACCCGCGCCATCATGGAGTTCCAGTACAACAGCATCAACCGCGGCGGCCACTCCATCATCGAGACCCTGCAGCAGCAGGGCGTCGACGACTGGCGCCGCTACATCGGCTTCTACAACCTGCGCAACTACGACCGCATCAACACCTCCTCGACTATGAGGGAAGCCGAACGCGAGAGCGGCGTGTCCTACGAGCAGGCGCGCTACGAGCACGACGAGAGCGTCGGCGGGTACCCCTACGGCCGCGAGGGCAACGAGTACGGCGGCAACGACAGCGGCCGCGGCTACGAGCGCTACCAATCCGCAGCCTCGAACGTGGACGATAACACCTGGGACACGGTGTCGAGCTGCTACATGGAGGGCGGCGCCGACATCCGCAACGTCCCCTGGCACGGCAGCGAGGAGGCCGAGCTCGACGCCTTCGTGTCGGAGGAGCTGTACATCCACAGCAAGGTGCTCATCGCGGACGACCGGCTCGTGATCTGCGGGTCCGCGAACCTCAACGACCGCAGCCAGCTCGGCACCCACGACTCCGAGATCGCCGTCGTGATCGAGGACTCCGAGCCCGTCGAGAGCAGCATGAACGGCCGCCCCTTCACGGCCTCCCGCTTCGCGACCTCGCTGCGCCGCCAGCTATACCGCAAACACCTAGGCCTGCTCCCGGATCAGCGCTGGGACCGGCCCAATGCGAACTGGACGCCGGTGGACCGTGACCCGCAGCAGTACGACTGGGGCTCGCCGTCGGATCGACTAGTCGAGGACCCGATGAGCGAGGAGTTCTGGCGGCTGTGGACGGAGACGGCGCGCACGAACACGGAGGTCTTCAGCAAGGTATTCCACCCGGTTCCTAACGACCGCGTGCGCTCGTGGGAGCAGTACGACGAGTTCTTCACCCGGCACTTCGTGGTGCCGGGCAGCGAGGAGAAGGATGAGGAGCAGGGAAGTCGGGAGGGCAAGGTCGAGTACGGACACGTGGTGCGGGAAGAGTTCCCCGGCGGCGTTGCTGAGGTTAAGGATTGGCTGAGCCGTGTCCGTGGCACGCTGGTCGAGATGCCGCTTGATTTCTTGATCGAGGTTGAGGATCTTGCGAAGGAGGGGCTCAGCTTGAACGCATTCACGGATGAGATCTACACATAAAGCAACGCGCCTCAGATTAGGCGGTTTATTGTTTCGTGGTCCTAAACCCACGTAAATATCTTACCAAAAGGAGTGACTTCCGTCGAGTCGAAAACTAATTTCTTGAACACGTAAATGAACACGTAAATGATGACAATATCATAAATGTCGTATCCAAAATTGCCTGGTACTTGGTACACTGCTTTCTGGCTGATTAAGGGATAATTGTACACGACATCTGGAGCGAGGTGATAACAGCTTCGGCGGACAAGACGTGGCCAATGAATATCAAAGTAGTAAAGGGATATTATTATAATGATGCATTCGTCTCTACGTCCGTGATCAAACACAAGAGACATTGATTGGTTTTGGTATAACCTGTCTCTTTCTCTTCGCCCGCTCCTCTTCCTGTATTTCATTCCCGTGACCCCGAATTCGTGTCGCGCCGTAGCTTTCTGTCGGTACTGATATAAACGTGCCCCGTAACCAAGACACCGAATTGTAGAAAAACGATGCGGGCAATTGTATCGGCGACAATGTGCAAGCCCAAGGACACAAGAGCGTAGTATACAGAACTCCCGCTGGATGAATATCAACTCCAGTAACCCATGACTTCCCAATGCCGATGCTCCAAGTCTTTGAATCTCCGCCCGAAAAGGAATGGTTACTCAATCCTTCTTTCCGTTGGCAGTGTTGCCGAGGAGGCCCTCCTTTATCTCCTTGATAGGGAGGTTATCCTCTAGGCGGAAGTGACCACGATTCCTCCGAAGCCTTCCTCGGAACCATGAGGCACAACCCATAGCGATCCCGGCTATGCAGCCGAAAGAGAGGTAGGGATGTTCAGAGAAGGTGACTCGGATATCAAAGAAGATCTTCTCGAAGCTCGAGATCGTGAGCTTGGGCTTGATCAGCGGGGGGGATGCAGTGACCTTGGAGATGGTCTCCAGGATCGAAACTCGAGAGGGAACAATAGGGCTACCGGTAATGGTCGTATCCCAGTATCGTCGGTTCTAGATTTGATAAGTTAGAGTACGCAACCAATTGGCAATCCTGTTTCAAACTTACGTCTTCATCGTTTATTATAACCCGTTCACCATCTTTGATGTCGATACCGTAGGTGGTACGGATCCACCTCTGCCAAAAGACGCCATCAACCCAGGCAAATGTAACCTCTTTACGGTCAGACATGTCCATGTTGATACGGATACTTTTAGCCGCTCGCAATGCTCGCTGGTCATTGCGATCCTCAGCTTCTTCAAGGCGGAGCTGTTTGGCATCTCGAAGATTTTGTCGTTCAAGCTGAAACAGCTGGATTTGCTTATCCATCCACTCGTTGGCGGCTCGCTTCATCTCGCGCTTAGCACTTAAGAAAGTCTCTTGGTCTTCCCGATTAAGGATCCCAAGGACAACGATCTTGCCGTCCATAATTTCACGAGCATTTGAGGCTGTAAGCTCTGGGACGATCGGAAGCCAGACCGACTTCATCCAGCTAAGGACCAGATGTGTATCACGCATTTCTCTAGGCGTCAAAGGCGTGTAGTACGTAGGTCTCCCTTCCCGCGAAACCAAAAGTCTAGGCCACGTCGTGATCTTGAACCTGTCGTAGAGTTCGGGGTCTTTCGTTTTGACAAGCTTAGCGTGACCGATGAGGCTAAGGGGTAACCTCTCAAGAGCCATAAAATCTTCGCTCGAAGTAGCATGGTCGTAGAAGTAGACAAAGATGACATCCTCCTTCTCCTCGAGCGCCTTGAAAGAAGCGGCATCGACATCTTGGACACCACTACAGATATCTAGAGCTTTCTCAGCGTACTGAATGAAGTCCCCGAGCCCGCGTAGGCCATTGTATTCAACACGTTCGCCTCCGCGGAAGAAAAGGACGGTCGGGTAACCTCGAAGATGAACATCCTTGCAAAGCCTCGATTCCGCGTCGCAGTTAACTTCACCGATGTTGAGCTTGCCCTTCATCTCTTTTGCGAGTTGCTGCCAGTTAGAGGCCATAGCTTGACAATGGTGACACCAAGGAGCGTAGAACTTGATGAACCATGGTTCTTGAGTCATTGTAACAAGGGACTGGAAACTTTCGGCTGTGAGGGCGACAGATACTCCTTGCTCATTGGGCGTCTTCTTCGGCTTGGAATGTTTCGAGTCTTCCAGCTTCTGCCCTGAGGTCTTTGTAGCAGGGGTGGCATTGCTATTATCCTCCGAAGATTTTTCGGTTTTATCAGTTTTATCAGCCTTGTCAGCTTTACCGGCGACCTCTTCCTTCTCAGATGAAGCCGGCAGGCTGGTCGCACCAGGCGCGGGAAGCACGACCTTCGCAGGACGACTCCCAGGCTTCTCTTTCTCCAACACGCCCTCGATCATTTCTGAGATGACAGACATTTCCTTCGCACCACCAACGGCAGCGACCTTCTCGCCATCCTTGTAGACTCTGGTTTCAGGGTAGGTCTTGATATCATGCTTCGTACATAGGTCGCCGTAAGCGATGCAGTTGAGCTCAGCGAATCTGATATCATAGTACTTCTCGAAGGTAACGGACGCTGATTCCGAGCTGCTCGGAACTTTAGAAGTGTAGTAGTATTCGTACAAGGTCTGGTATGTCGGAGCGAAGTCTAAACAGTGAGGACATATAGGACTATTGTAGTTGTTAGCAGGCTATGAGGACATGGAATAAGATGATCTGGGACAATCGGCGAAGTCGTGACGTGCTGAAGACAACCGATGCGAATATATCTGTGGAGTTTAGCTGATGAGACAGGGATCTTACCTAAAATATTTCACGACAAGCAGTTTTGACTGCTTGACCTCCTCATCAAAGTTGTTAGGGGTTAACTCGAGTAACGGAGGTACTTTTTTGCCATTAAAGTATGTATTTTCCTTGTCAGGATTATCTTTCGACTCTGAGCCAATGGCTTGCGCAGCCCCTAGGGCGGCAGCGCCGAAGAACAGCGCGAGAGAGGCGAGCCTCATGGCTGACAGGCTGCGATCTGTTGTCGCGAATAATGAACGTGTTGACAATTGACTATATCACCAATGATAACAATGTACAGATCGACGGATGAAGGCCGTGCCGTCAATCAGGCGTTGATTAACGAGAACAAGCGCGCGACTCGGTATAGGTGGTTGAGGACTTGGGTTGCAGACAAAAACCCTTCCAGTCTGCTTTGGATAAAGGGGCAAGGGAGTGTCGCGTCACCGGCCGTAGCGCATCGGAATATGTTCAATGGGAAAAATGAAAAAGAAAAAAAGAAGAGAATAGGAAAAAAAAGA
The DNA here is from genome assembly GCA_022984865.1 of Hypomontagnella submonticulosa. NCBI lineage: Eukaryota > Fungi > Ascomycota > Sordariomycetes > Xylariales > Hypoxylaceae > Hypomontagnella > Hypomontagnella submonticulosa. The sequence goes on from JAJKLF010000029.1 coordinate 376,216, forward strand.
AGCAGATAATCACGTCTGCAGAATTAGAAGCCAACCCAGAGCAAAAGGATTCAAGAGGCTCGAGTTCGCCAATAGTCGTCAGTATGTATCACTTCTATGGTTTAGGAGTTAAGATGATAAAGCACGTAGGTTTAGGAAAGATGCGAAAAATAGCACTGACTGTTGAAACGAGACTATCGCACTATCTTTTTCCAGGCCAAGAGGACAGTGCACCTTCCACTATATTGCTGTTACTTAGTAACATCCATCGATCAAAATTGCATAGAATCGTGTCAAGTGCAATAGACTCCATATCATCCAATTAAAACCCCTGAACCATGATCAGGGGCTGACACAAGCTGGGTCCAGGTAAGTCTCTGGTCAGCTCTATTACACAGTGCATCTGAACCCTATTAACTGTCTCTACACCACCCCTGAAAGGACACTAAACAAAAAAAGGTTTGATGCATGTGAGCCACGATGGGATGAAGTGTGGCTAGTAACTGAATGAGCCTAGAATGAGGGACCACCTTTGGCAGTCGCGATTTCATCAATGCCACCTTATCCACGAATACACCGGAAAGCAATCCACTCCAAATCTTTAACCTTTAAAATCTATTCACCGAAACTGGATAAAGTCAGCATCTAAATTACGGTTTCTTCCTCGTATCTACCTATTCATGTGTTATGCACAAGACCAAAAGTAGCAGATGTTTGTGACGATCACTCGGATGCCAAGCTACACCATCGCCACACGTGTCGTGGTGCATCAAACATAAGAGTAGTTCAACCTTCTCTCTCAACATCAAGCAATATCGGAATAACCTACGATTGAAACTTGATCGGTACATCGACTCTAAGCGTATCATCATACGGAACTAGAATTCTGGGTCCAACGTATCTCAAACATGGCAGAGCCTCCGGCAAAGCGCCGGCGGTTGAGTGATGCTGGTGATAACGGTTCTACCAAACAACCTGTTGATATCCCGGCGTCACTCTCCCATCCAATCAGCCCTCCGAGGAAGAAGGTGGCACGCGAGCGCAAACTTATCCCTTCCCCAATCCAGCTCACTACCATCAGGGACCTGCCGGAAGAATCAAACATCGGCGCCGTGTCACTCCATTATCTACTCGGGGACCCACTTATCGCCGAATGCTGGGAGTTCAACTATTTACACGACGTGGACTTCCTTATGGACCACTTTGATGAGGATACGAGGTCTCTCGTCAGGGTCCATATCGTCCACGGTTTCTGGAAGGAAGATGACCCCAGTAGACTATCAATGGAGGTAGGGTATTTTCATTTCCATATTCTCTTCCGCTTGATATTCTATGCCGAAAACCCACACCATATCCCGGCCAGGCGTGAGGTTAAGCGTACAGGTGGACGAGCCCGTATTGTTTCTGTACTACTACGAGTAATAATCGGCCGAGATAAGGTGGCAGCTTGCTGTCGACCTACCCAAAGCCAACCTCCACACTCCTTTTGGTAATATTTCTAGCTCTCAACGTAAAATATGATCACTGTAAAAATGCCCTTAAAATGAATTGCTATCTTTGGGGCGTGCACGAAATATACAGAAGTGGACAAAGCGTAGCAAACGCTTAGACTCCTAATATGACATATCAACTCCGTTGGTGAGCACCCATGTCAACATTTCCCAGTCCCTGCGTGTGGCTTGCTCGGCTTCAGGGGTCCCTTTACATTGCTCTATTCTTCGTCGTTCGAACCAGGAAGCCCACCGTTTCCTTCTATACATATTCATTCTGTGCTCAGGTTCAGCACCATTGCTAACACATAGCTTAGGAACAATCGTCCAGGCACAAAAATGTTTCTCTTCACGCGGCATATATGCCAGAGATGTTCGGCACTCACCACTCGAAAATGCTTGTGCTCTTTCGGCACGACGATACGGCCCAGGTCATCATACATACAGCCAACATGATCGCTAAGGACTGGACAAATATGACAAATGGTGTCTGGCAGACGCCGCGACTTCCTCTTCTAACGGAATCACATAAGCCGTCAGAAACAGATCTGAAAATTGGTAACGGATCAAAGTTCAAATTTGACCTGCTAAATTACTTACAAGCTTACAATACTAGACGAAAAATCTGTGACTCCATGGTTAACGAATTAGAGAAATATGACTTCTCTGCTGTACGAGGTGCGCTAATCGCCAGCGTACCAGGAAGACACGATGTAAATGAGGACGATCCGAGCAAGACGCGTTGGGGTTGGTCAGCTATCAAGCATACTCTAAGGTCCATCCCCGTTCAATCCGGGAAGTCGGACGTGGTGGTGCAAATATCATCCATTGCAACATTAGGCGCAACAGACGCCTGGATCAAGCGCACCCTTTTCGACTCGCTGTCATTGTCAGCAACAGCGAACGCGCCGAAACCAGAGTTTAAGGTCATCTTTCCCACGCCTGACGAGATAAGAAGTTCCTTAGATGGGTATGCTTCCGGCGGCTCTATACATATGAAGACCCAATCAGCCACTCAGACGAAGCAACTGCAGTATTTAACGCCGATTTTTCACCACTGGGCAAATGATTCCGAAAAGGGCAAAAGTGAGTCCGAGACGACTCGCGGCGTGATGAGTCGTGTTAACTAACATTATCTCCAGTTGGGGACGGTGAGGTTCGGGACGGAGGACGCAACCGCGCAGCGCCCCATATCAAAACATACATCCGGTATAACGAAAACAAGTCTATTGATTGGGCCCTCCTAACATCTGCCAATATATCGAAGCAAGCTTGGGGTGAGGCCGCAAATGGCTCCGGACAAATACGTATTGCTTCGTGGGAGATTGGGGTCTTGATCTGGCCTGAATTGTTGGCAGATAAGGCTAAGATGGTGGGCACATTCATGACGGACATACCTGCTAAGGATGATCTGGACGGCGATGAACCTCTGGTCGGTCTGAGGATCCCGTATAGTTTGCCCCTACAGAGATACGGGAGTAGTGAAACCCCATGGGTGGCTACGGCGAGCTATAGCGTTCCTGATCGTATGGGACGGATTTGGGGAGGTTAAAACCTTCCCGCCTGAGACAGCGTGGGCTAGGATGACTTCGACAGTTAGACACTGCTTGGTACAGTCGTCTACACTATGAAATTTATGGCACCACTGGGCGCTCTGCATGCATTGGTCCGACAGGTTCACGTAGTATATAACCTAATCTAGTTCTACTTTCACGGTTCTTTCTACCCGCAGATATATAACCACAGCTATCCCATTCTTTCTTCGAGACTTGAACGCGCTGTCCTTCACATAACGTCGCTATGGAAGACACTGGGTAATCGACAGGCTGGAGGCAAAGGGAACGCGACAGGTATTATGGAGTCGTATGCATCTACGAGCTCTTGACCGCCTCGGGGACCTTGTTAGCATCGAAGCCGTACTTCTCCTTCAGCTCCTCGACCTTCTTGACGTAGCGCTCCTGCGCGGCCTCGGCGCTAATGCCCTCGTTGACGACCTTCTCCCAGGCTTGGTACTTGTACTTGGACTGCATGCAGAAGTCAGCTAACGCGCGGTCCGCTTATGCTTAACCCTGCATCGACGGAGGCGCTGTGGCTGCCGTTGCGGTGGGGACGCATGGGCTGGCTAGGTAGGGGCCGGGTTCTTGCATACCTTCAGGTCGAACACGCCGGGCTTGTCGGCCTTGCTGAAGTCCTCGCCGTTACCGACCTTGAAGAGAGCTACATATAAGTAAAAAGTCGTTGTCAGCTTGTATTCTATATAGCTCTTCCTTGCTATGAAACATCGTGGATAGGAACTAATGACACCAGCTATGCAGGAATATGGTTTAATATACGTGAGAAGGAAAATGGGTTCAGTACCATAGAGCTCAAGAAGATCATCGTTGCTGGGCTTGGAGGTGAGCTTCTTGGAGTCCTCCTGGGCCTGGGTGAAAGCTGGGCTGATATCGACCATCTTGACGAGCTGAAGTTTCGAGTCTTAGAAGAAGCTAGATGCGTGATCTCGGGTTAGCTGCTAGATGTTCTCTTCGCTTATGCATGAACTGGAACGTATTGGTTACAAATGGCTGAGGAATACTAGAAAGTATGTACCTTATTATTAATGGAGAATAAAGGGAGCACAGCTTTACACTATACTGTATGGTGGCGTGGAAGTTGATGTTGTTGGAAAGGAGCTTTCTAAGGCGTTGAGACGAATAGGTTTTGGCGGGGTAGATTGCTTTGCTCTTGCTTGCTACACTGGTGCTTCAGCCATGACCACTTTCGTCATCTGCTTGTCGAGTGCGCGGGGTGTCACAAAGATGCGGCTCGTGATTGGCAGCATTGCCCTTAAGGGACCCAGCATAGTTCAAATGACCCCAGTGCCTCGGATGGGATCAAGGTTCCAAGATTCTAAACAAGTTGCTCACCCGGACGCTTGTGAGTCGGCGTAAATATGTACCGTCTCCGAAGCTTTTAAATTAAATGGAACAAGAACTTTATGTTCTAACGTCCAAACCCGCGGCCGTTCCGTTCTATCGGAGTCGATACTTAAGTAGGTATCTCGATCTTATGGGAATCCTTCGTTCTTCTAATTCTCATTCCGAACGCCGATGGAAGGCTAATTCATTAGAGATCATAGTTGATAGATCATCTTGAGCAACGTTCCTTTTCAGCTCACAAGTTCGTGTTACGAAAGGCGGACTCTGGCTCCGTTCATATCGCCAGCTTCGACTTTTCAATATGTGTATGCGGTTTACTGCCGTCACTTTCATATATGGTTTCTTACTTGGCCTGACCGCTGACATACAATGAAGTACCAAAAATATGTGTGCATACCTCACACCACGACTTTTTTCAAGGTCACCACTTAAATAAAATTAATTATAGTTTATTTAATGAGGTTTGCTATTTGCACCCTACGTTTTTGCTATCAAGGGCTTATTTACACCCTAGTACATCCGAGCGCGGGGCTCCCGCAGGGCTCCCCAGAGCTGCTAGGGCCCAGCTGCAACCAGCTAAAATATACTCGAATAACTTTACGAAAACAACATGCAATCATTTAAGACCTATATCAATCGATTCGTTACTTAATTATGAATTGATTAACATCGGTTACATCCTATTACAATATTTGGTTATAAAGTTATAAGGGTTAGTAAATCGGGACGTTTAGGCTGCATCACATGATACCCCTTGGCGGCTACATTTTATTTTAAGCGTAGATCTCGTCCGAAAACATGTACGAATAACTTAATAACTAGATGTCGCAAACGTTCGAGATTAGGATCAATCGAAAGCGCTTAATAAGACGAATTGAATAAATCAGGATGCATGATATAAATCTCTGGATTTATGAAGTTATACGGGGAGATAAGTTGGTTAAGCTAGCCCTGATGCAGGGCCTTAACGGCCCCAGGCGCGGGCCTTGCCACATGTACTAAGGTATAAATAAGGCCTTGATAGCAATTTTTAAGGGTGCAAATAACAAACCTCTATTTAATTGACATTTAAATTAATATTAATTAATATAAAATTAAAGTTATTTACATAAGCTTTAATATTTAATATATTATTTATATGTACGATGTACGATTATAAACTTATGTTTAATTAAATTTATTAATTTAATAATAAACTTATCGTTTAAAGCTTTTTATGCCGTTAAAATTAAATCTTTAACCTTTTCGAAATCGACTTCGTTTTTTCGATAATATTAAAAATTAAAAGTTAATTTATTAATTTTTTTTTAAAGCTTTTTAAATATGTTTTATTAAATTTAAATTAAATAAATATAAAAGTTAATTTAAAAGCTTAATTAAATACATCGTAAATCATGTCATCGCATTATAAGCTTTATAAATAAAAGCATTATTTTACATAAATAAATTTTTAACTTTATATAAAAATAATAAGTTTTTTCGTAAAATTATTAAATATAATTTTATTATTACATTATGTTTAAAAATATTTAAGTCGTTTTTTATAAATATAAATTTACTTTTACTTAACTTATCGCGTAATTAAATTATAGCTTAAATTATTAAAAAAATAAATAACTTTATATTTATTATTAATTATATTAAATTAAAACGATAACGTTTAAAAAATAATTAAATAATTTATTCGTTAAAATTACGAAAACTATTTTTTATAATAAACTTATTGTTAAAAAAAACGGCGATAAGTTCATTTTTATAATTATAATATTTTTATATAAATTTTAATCGTTTTTTTACATTATTTTTAATTAATAATATTCGTTTTACGATTTGTTATTTTTTTAAATAAACTTTACGAAAAATACGCTTTATTATTAATATTAAAATATAAAATAAAAATTAATTCACGAAATTTTTATATTAAGCTTTAAAAAAACGGTAAATTAACATAATTAAATAACACGTAATTTAATCGTTTACTTGTTTTTTTCTTCGTTTTAATAATAAATATAATGTGTAATGTTTTATATAACGATTTATTATACGGTATATAATGTTACGGTATATATGAAATTTTTTTATAATAACGTTTTTATTTTTACTCGCATTTACGATTTTAATAATAATCGTACGAACAATCGGCGATAAATTATTATTTTTAACTTATTTAATTATTAAATAAATGCCAAATAATTTAATTCGAGTTATGTTTTAATATTTTTATTGATTTTTAAAAAAAATGGGTTTATTTTATTGTGTTTTAAAAAAAGTCGTGGGGTGGGGTATGCACACATATTTTTGGTACCTCATTATATGTGGAAGTCCATGATACCTTCCATGCCGTCGCATGATGCCAAGTCACCACTTACACGATATGGTGCATATGCATGCCTTCCAGCTCGCCATGCCAGTGGCTGTGCGGCAGGACTCAGCTGGCTATTGTACATATTAAAGAAGTAGACACCTACATAGTAGATAGTTATTAGTTACAAGAAACGGGTTGTTACGGTATTTAAAGTGAATATGTCTAGATACCGACTAACGCAAAGAGACCCTGCAACACGCGATTCCCTTTTCGAGTAAATTACCGAATGGGGAATATTTTGTTTAGACTTTCATAAGGCTGTCCAATAAACCGACGGGGAGGGATAGCCCCTGTCTACGTGAGCCAATAACTCGCGTCCGCGTCTGCCCTCCACGAGTCTTTTAGAGCCTCGTCTCACCCTTCCTTCGGGACCGAGCTCGTCTTTTTCCTCCAAACTGTTACGAATGTACTGTATTTTACGGACAATAGAGGGAGAACTATGCTATGTGTTGCGTGTCCTGCATTGATACATGTATGGAAAGGCGAACTAACGAGCGAAAACCCTATCCCTGGTAGCAAACTAGGGATTAGTCATTTCCCTTCGTTGGATTATTCATCTTGACAGTTACGAAGGGTGCTGTCTATTAATTTCATGTGATGGATACTATTGAAAGATCCCAACGAGCCTAGTTAGTACTAGTACAACGCGTGGGGAATTACCGTTCGGACGGCCGCCGGACGGCGGATAGCAGCATAACAAGGGGCAGAGAATGTCTTGTAAATGTGACACCAAAAGCCACCGTCAAAGACTCGGGATAGTCATTAAATCTTGGCACTTACGCTCTTACGAACGGCCGTGTCCCCCGATTCTGACAAATTAAATACTAGAACGTGGAAACTACCGTAGAGACTATATCCCTCGAGTCAGCAACTCAAGTACAGTATTATTCGTCCGAAGTTTACGGGCTAATTCCCTTGATGGGTTATTCGAATCCAATGGCCCGTTTACTCCCTGAACAAGGTAAACCACCGATACGGGGGGATCGGCCCAAGGCGAACGTTTAAGACTTGAAGCACTCGGGTTGAGTGGGGTCGCCGTTTGAGGCGTAAAAAAAGTATGTTTGATAAGGAAAGGGTCCGTACGTACTTCCCTGTTGTGAAACGGAATGGTTTATGATTTAGTATATTAAACATACACACCTTCTCTCCGACTACTTCATCTCTTACAGGATCTGAGATCTTGTTTCTTTCTCCTGTCTACCACTATATACCTCGATGGTGATAGCTCATATCGCGTACCACTAGTAAATTCCGACTACTAGATTTCTGTTCCTTCATCCGTCTAAGTAGAGCTACCTCTACCTACTTCCTACCTACTTCAATCTTGTCGCAACAAAGACCTTCAAGACCGGCAACCGGACTTCGCCAACCACAATGACACAAACGATTGTGGTCCTAGGTGGTGCTTACGCCGGCGTGGGCGTAGCGCACAGACTCCTGAAATATACGAAACCTCAAGTAAAGGATTTGAAAGTTATCCTCGTTTCCAAGGTAAGAAAGAGCCGTCATTGCAACTGCTGTTGTATCCTACATACATATGGGCAAAGAGTGAGACGAAGTTCGGGACAATACGACGCTGTGTTTCTTAAAAGAGGAACCACGTGATTGGAGCATGCAGGATAATATCATATCCCAGCAAATCCACATGGTTTCAACCGGGAATGGGAACTACACGGGAATCCCGAGATCGTCGCTAAAAACACGGCGCTAACTCCCCGTCGCAGAACAGCCATTTCTACTGGAACCTAGCGTCCGTGCGAGCCATCGTGCCGGGGCTCCTAAAGGAGGAGCAATACGCCCAGCCCATTGAGAAGGGCTTCGCCAAGTACCCGGCGGACGCGTTCGAGTTCATCGTCGGCAGCGCCGAGGGCGTCGACATTGCCGACAAGACGGTCAAGATCGCGACCAAGGATGGCGAGAGGGTCCTGAACTACGACCACCTGGTGCTGGCGACGGGCACGCGCGCCGTCAACGAAACGGTGCCCTGGAAGAGCAATGGCACGTACGAGGAAACCGCCGTGGTGATGACTCAAATCCAGAATAGAGTCAAGACCGCCAAGCACATCGTCGTAGCGGGCGCGGGTTCCACGGGCGTCGAGGTGGCAGCCGAGCTCGCTTTCGAGTACGGCAAGGATAAGGAAGTCATTCTCCTATCCGGCGACGACGAAGTACTGAGCGGCGACTCCCTAGCCTCCAATGTGACAGCCGAGTTGAAGAAGCTGGGCGTTCAGGTCCGCAAATCGGCGCGTGTAGTCGATTCTCACGCCATCGGCGACGACAAGACCGAGGTCGTTCTCCAGAGCGGCGAGAAAATCGTCACCGACCTCTACCTGCCCACCATGGGCATGGCGCCCAACACCGAGTACCTCCCGGCGAACCTACTGACTGACAAGAAATTCGTCGATATCGATGAATTCTACCAGGTCAAGAACGCCAAGAACGTGTGGGCTGCGGGCGACATCGTGTGGAAGCCTCGAGGAAGCTTCGTGCTGTCGGACAAGCAGGTAAGCCACTAAACCGGAGACCAGTGGCATCAAGTAGTCATACGGATAATGCTGACCATGAATAGGCTGCCGGCGTCGCTAAGAACATCGACCTCGTCCTCAAGGGCAAGGCGCCCGTCCCCGTCAAGACGCTCCCCATGGACGTCTTGATGGTGGCCACGGGCCGAAGCCGCGGCGCCGGCCGCATGGGTCCCGTCAAGGTCTTCTCCATCATGGTGTACATGATCAAGGGCAAGACGCTCGGCATACAGTCGCTGCCTGGCTACGTTGACGGGAGCGCTTTCTAGGCTACTCACGCAACGTGGAATGTTTTGCTTGGCGCTCCTTTCTGCATCCTCAGCTACGACCTAGGTAGGATACGCCGCTGAGGGGGATATGCAATGGGCTTTTCTGGTGTTTTGCATTTCCTTGCTATTTGGGGCTAAGCTGAATTATACCTGAGCTCAGAAGGGCCCGAGGAGAGAAAGAGAACCGTTAATATGTACCCTAAGATTGATACCCCTGCCCCCCTCCTCTGACACCGTGGATTGGTTCTTACGTGATAGCGTTTGTTGTATTGCAATAGAGAGAATAATAGATGGTATTTCTTCCTGACATACGTATTGCGGTTGTCTTGCCACACCTGCTTATGACTCTGAAAGTCTTGATGCTATTTTGGGTAACTTGGTCTTGTTATTATGTCCCGACCCGGATAGATTTCATCAATTCGTACATACTAGAATCGGGACCTGGATCCTGTACATTTGCGAGTGCATTCGAACTTGCCAAAGTGTAGTGTAGTTCGTAGTCCCTTCACATGGAGGCTACTCGCCTCATGTCTTTCCTGTGGACTCCCTTTGATATCTCAGCCGGCGACTTTCAGCTTCTCCCGTCTGGGTTCTCGTCATGCTTCTTAACTTCAGAACTCTACCTCCCCGCCTTCTCGTCATCAATCTCCCTCCGCAACTGCTCCAGCGTCTGCATCCGACCCGCAAGATGCGCCTCCAGGCCATCAATCTGTTCGCGCACAGTCTTCAAATCCTCCGCGACGCCTCGTAAACTACTCCCCGTCTTCGCCTTCCCCTGCCCCTCCTCCAGCTCTCGGAGCTCGCGCCGTTTGTAATCAAGCAATTGCTCTAGTTCCCGTTTTACTAGCGCGGGCTTCGTATCCCGCTTCCCGCCGCCGCGCCGCGCCGTCGCATCCGCCTCCACGCGCGCGATCTTGTCCTCGAGCTCGCTGAGCTGCTTCTTCAGCCGTACCTCTTCCCACTGCTCGTCCGACTGCGCGCCACTGAAGTCTGTGCCGGTCGCTTTGAAAGCGCCGCGGCCCAATCGCGTCAGGTACTGGTCGCCGAACTTGGCTTTGCGGCCGGTCGTCGTGTTTTCGTCGGCGCGGGCGGCCCAGCGGGAGGCCGCTGCGGAATTATTGCGGGCGCTGTCGACTTGGTAGTCGATGTGGTTGCGCTCGAAGGACGAACGCAGGGAGGCGGGGACCGTGCGGGGGATTCGGAACCCTTCGTGTCGGTTGTTGAGGATGTGGAGGAAGGCTAGACAAGCGTCCTTGTTGATGGTGCTGGAGGCTGATGGGTTGATTAGGTTCCACGCTGACCGAATATCGGTATCGGGGACGTCGAGGGATTCGTAGAGGTCCTCGAGGGCGTTGACTGTTTAGTCCCCTCCTTTATTAGTCAAGGGCTCCTTAAAGCGGAAAGTGAATCGGTAAGACCGGCCAAGTTAAGGAGACGACTTACAAGATATCTCCCCCCGCATGTCCCGGTTCTCCTGGTATATGGATTCGTACTTGGTCTTGTCTTGCGGGTTCATATACCAGTCGAAGCCGTCCTTCAGCCCCGGAGTATCCGAATCATCGTCGACCTGCTCGAATTGCACCTGCTTTCCTGTGAGAGCGCGGTTGGCCTGGACGAGGTGGGCTTTGGATTCGGGGACAAGCCAGTCAGGTAGCGTCGTGGGCACTTCGGCATATTCCTATAGTTTAGTAGCCCCATGTTAGTTGCTGGCCCTACCTACAATAGTACACTGAGAGAGGAAGTATACAATGGCCGCTACTCACTCCATTTACCAGGTCGAAGATAATGCGCATGGCGACGCAGAACTCCTCGAAGTCCAAATTGCCATCATTATCGACGTCGGCCACATCCCACACGCGCTCCAGCTGGTCGTCTCTCAAGCCGCTGTTCTTTAGTAGCGGCGCCGCTTGCTCGCCCGTCAAGTATTTGCCGCCATTGGTTCGTGTTGAGAAGATGTTCCAATACGTCTCGATCTCCTGAGCCTCGATGCGAGGTGCCATTGTGAGGGCACACTACTCAAACGTGTGAGAAGGTTACTCGTGATTATGTTAAATACTGATATGTATATGCTCTCTAGATTATTTCCAATGGCAGGCAAGGTCGGATTTTGAGAGACGAAAGGGAATTCCGCGGGCTTCGATTGGACATAAAGGTATTAAGAGGGTTGTATGAGGTAACTATACGCAACTCTGGATAAGCTATTAAGGTGCTGTGTCAAACGTGCCGAATGGATTAAACATAGAGCATGCAACTAACCGTGACCAAGGGAACGTTTTTTGGTGGGTCTAAGCTAAGGTCCAACTAACAATTTAAGAGTCCAACGAGACCTCGGACCCAGGGCTCATCAGGGGTAGTGCGTCACCTGTGGCTCAGCTCCACAGTCTGTATGCATCATTTATACAGTACTGATACACTGTCCTCACAACTATCGGTGATATGGTCTGAGCAGGCACAAGATGGAGGTCGTATATAGCTGAGTGGCAGGTCTGAATCACTTCGGGAACGCTCGATCAATACTTTCTTGACGGCACCTAAGGCGTATCATTCATTAACTGGTTTGAAAAGACAGGCTCTTCCAAACATAGTCCGTCAAATGCTATACATGCAGCTTGGAAAGACTGCCTCTGACTTTCTTTTCACTCCTGAACCCTATGTACTCTCTGAACGCCCTGCCAGTTGGTCCGCCCGCCGATTTCATAGCGCCTTAAGGGGTTATCGTCCCTGACAAATACTACCTCTCTATTGGGTACGTGGTCAGGAAAATCACTCCGTATCATCAGCGTCAAAAAGACTCAAAACGTAGTCCTATCTCATGGGTATCACGTAACTACCGCAGTTGCACCGGCACCAACAGGTGCTTCACCACCGGGAACTGCTTGCTGAGCTGCTTCTAAAAAGCCAGGCCGCCATCTTTGCAAGTATTTCGCCGCTATAGGTCTGGCATCTTCGTAATCTGACCAGATATCCTGGATAACGTCCAGTGCGAGATCTCTAACCGGGGGGCGCAACATCACCAAATAGTATAGGGTCGTGAGTGCTAGGTTGACCAAATCGGGGTCTCGACATAGAGTCTTAACTCGCGAAAACACAGCCGGGGTGAGCTCGGGAAGCTCACTCAGGAATCGTGTCAGAACCTTGTCTTGCGAGTGAAGGTAAGGTATAAACCCATCCAGAAGACGAAGGGCCCATTTCTCGTAGTGGACGGGGATGTTGCGAGAAACGGACGAGGGTGACGCGAATTGCTGTTGTACTTTGTCGTTGTACCATTCCTCACTTAGCCACGACACGCCAACCTCGATACGTTTTCGAAAGTCCTCTAGCACGTAGTTGAATAGCTGCTCTCGAATAGAATCGCTTAAGCGAGTGGTCGAGGATATTGCTTTGTTATCCTCATCTTCGTCTGCGACATCATCGAGCCCCGCGTTTGCGCGAGTCGCTAAGCGAGTGATTATGGTAATCCACGAATCTCGGTCATAGGAGCTTGCGGCAAGTCTGTTCATGCCGGCTTTGGCCTTCTTGATGGCAGGATCCTCGAGAGTTCTCATAGTACCGAGCACTCTCATAATGGAACCCTGTCCTACCTTCGCAGCCTGCTCTGGATTTAAAGTTGGAGGCGGCGGCAATCGGAATGTAGGCAACGTGAGTCCGCCCAGTATCGGCTTCTCCAGTTCGTTCCGTTCACCCGCGGGAGAGGAGTCGAGCTTATTAAGAATCTGTTCAGTGTCCTCCGCCGCATAGAAATCGGGCTCGTAGTCATCATCGTCTTCTTCAACGTCGAGCGGCACGGTTTCGGGGTTGACAGGCTCTTGGCTAACTTCATATAGAACCTTTAAGCGATCTCGTACACCCTGTTGCCTTGTAAGATATTGTTAGAGAAAAGCGGAGGGAACTGATGTACCTGGATAGCTCGGTCTAAGAGCTGGGGGTCTATTCGAGCAATGGTCGTGACACTGATCCTGGCAGCAAGGGGCGCCGGAACATTATCGCCGACGTTAAAACGCTTCAATCCGTCGTTCGTTGTGAATGTGAAGACGTCGGCCAGAGTATGAGAACCGGGCTTCAATGGGGTTATCTCAAGCTGCGGAGGTGGTGGTGCAGTTCCTGTTCGTTGCCGCTTGGCATCCAGCCCGTCGGCATGCTCTACGAGTGCTCTCTTACGACTTCCTTCATCGAATATTTCAGCCCGCGAACGCATGAGTCGCTCGATATACTGCTGTATACGGCCGATCTGTGGGTTCTGAGGGTTCCTATGACGGAATTAGCAATGCGAAGGCACGCCAGCTATGTACAAGAGCTACCTTCGAGACAGATGCATGAGCAACATCCGCGTAGTCTTCTCCATCGACTTTACAAGTACTTTCGTCTTGGGGGTTATAGGCGAGTTCGCAAGCTTCAGCGGGTTGAAGTTTAGGACCGTGTTGAGGATCCTATTAGATGTGGCAGGTCGGTTCCGGACTAGAACAGACAAGGTATTTAACGTAGCATCCACGATCAAAGCCTCGCTAAGTAAAATGTTGTTAGTCCATAACTTCATCGTAGTTTACCAGGTCATCAAACCCTACCTGCTGTTGTCCTGCAATATTCCAAGCATTCTGTCCAAGAGCCCGGTGGCTTCAGCTTCAAGTTTAGGCGCATCGAGAATAGGATGGTTCTGTGGAATCATAAGAAGCGATATATCCAGGAGGTCGCCTCGCTATAAACAAGATCAGCATTGGACGGAGGACCGAGGTCAAAAGGGAGCCTACTCTTGGCTCGGGGTTGATGCTCTGCGTTTGCGCGAGTACAACTCGTTGCGCAAATTTAATACAGCATATTTGGATAGTTGGTGGTGCAGTATCCCAAATTTGCAGGATCCTCGTCTTGATCGCAGTCATATGCTCCCACGTGTCTTTGTCGTAGGAGTTGTTAATACTAGTGTCATTTCCAAGGTCAGCGATACGGCTTCTCGCTTCACGTCTGAGTGTATGTACACATGGATATCTAAGGAGGCTGCATAGGTGGCGTGTCGAAGTCTACAAGGAATCTACAATAGCAAGTTGGGCAAAACCTACATCCATCGGAAAGCAAGCGGATATATACTGGCCGCTGTCTGAATGACGCTTCTTAGAACCAGGATGTCCTGATTAGGATCCTCCACCAACAGCTGGAGCGTCTTCAATACAATTAAAGACAAAGTCTCTTTCTGACCGGGAGGAATCGCGGGTGTCGCAAAGGTTTCGGCAAGAAAGTCGGCGCCCCATCGTCGGAATTCAACTTGCGACGATGGCCCTATGATGGGTATTGTAGCACGAAGGACTTGAGAGTAGTAGCTCGTGTTGCCTAGGACGAGCTTGCGCGCGTCTTCAAGTTGGCGAATCTGGTCCGGGACGGAGAGCTGAGGCGTCGCCATGATGCTTTACTAAAGTAGACCCAGGGCGGGTCCAAGTGTCGACAAAAGTTGGCAGGGTCGAGATACAAAGAGGGTGCAGGAAAGCATGAATTGTAAATCGAAAATAGAAAAAGGAATTCTCGACGCAACACGATTCTGGGATTACGGGTGTCAAGATCAGAATCGGGTTGGGTTGGGGTATGGGAATGCGTCGAAGCGAGAAAGTTGAGATGTGCAAGTGATCGCGTCGTGCGTTTCCGAGCGTGTCTGCCCGGTGATGTCAATTACCCTACAAGATCGCCAGGTAGGTAGGTCCGGATCATCATCATCCACTACACCATGGCAGCGCGCAATTGAATAGCTGTGTCCTAAACGTGCGATGCGATGTGTAAGTGAATGACCCAAGTGGAATGATACAAGAAAGAAGAATTGGATACAAATTCCTAGATCACTGCTAGGTAAAGAGAAAGAAAGCTGCTCCAAGGTATCTCCTTCCAATTCAACACTGCAGAAACAAAGCTCGACAGGTCCACTGGTCACCGGGGATCCATATATTAGCCGATAATAAGCCAGGAAGGTATCGATACACG
Organism: Hypomontagnella submonticulosa; assembly: GCA_022984865.1. Classification (NCBI taxonomy): domain Eukaryota; kingdom Fungi; phylum Ascomycota; class Sordariomycetes; order Xylariales; family Hypoxylaceae; genus Hypomontagnella; species Hypomontagnella submonticulosa. The sequence goes on from JAJKLF010000029.1 coordinate 391,717, forward strand.
CTAGTACTACTGTGGGATAGTGTCATCTGCAGGCTGCAGCATCATCGAATTCAGCTTTTGTGGATTCGATTGATAGGTACGGTACCAGACAAATTAGCGGTACATAGGTACATGGAAATAGGCTTGGCAGGCCGGAGCATCCCGCTATCCGCGATCAGCTTCTTAACCTTGGAACCTTCACCAGCTCATAGAAAACTTGCCTCATATCGACAGAAACCCGCCCGTCTGGGCAAGAAATCACAAAATGGCTGCTGGGTATGTCCTCAAACCGCAGACTGCGGTATACTAACCTGTTGCGCCCGCTTACCTGACTGTTCTACAGATTTGGAAGCTCTTCATACTACGACAGGCGATTCAGACAATCGCCCGCTCTCATTCGGGCGAGGCGACCTTACCTCTTCAAGAACGCTATGGTCGGATCCGCCGTCGCCGCCTTCGCTATTGGCGTTTGTAAGTTGTTCTTTATGGGAAGTGGTCTGGGGAAGAATGGGATCGATATACTGATTCAGATATTTACAGACGCATACACAATCAGTGTCATCGGACAGGACGAGTTCGAAGACGTAAAGGTCCCTAACGCACCGAGCCAGCCTGTGAACAAATGAATAATCGACTCGGCAATATAATGGGGGGTAGGGTGTTCCAAGCAGAAAGAAGACACTACTACGTCACGGTATAAGACTACGGAATCTACAAATTGGATACAATGCCGGAGGCAAATATCGATGGAATTGCAACAACGGACTGTCTTTCATTCCGTGAAAGAGTATAAACTAAAATGGTATCGTGGCCTACACCGAAGCCTATGAATGAAGGACTCCCTGGAAACGCCACACATGTGTCTATAGACAGATCGAACATGTATCATAGAAACGACCCCCCATTTCTTTACATTGCTTTTTGAAGACGCCAGCCACCAATGGTAACGCAACACAACACATGCGCATAACCTATAACACGGCACGGTGACATTGATCTGTACTCCCCGGCTGTCAGCCTCTATTGTAAGCCCGTGACGCCGAATGCAAAATCGTATGCACAGGGTATATCATCCTTATTCCCTATCCCACAGATTATTCAACCCGACAACACCGAGTGTAGCCGGCGATCCCATCAACATCAATTCGCCCCGAAGTTACGCCACAACTCTTTCTATCCGTGAAGATGATCCCCTCTTTATGTACGTCATATGCTGCTGATTGGCTGACCATTTTCAAGCCTCGCGGCTGTCTCCGCCGCTCTCATACTACGTGCTTTGGTCTGCTCTAAAAGACTAGCGGCTCGTGTGACTTCGGGTGAAGTAGATGGCTGTCTCGGTATGCCTTTCTGTGTTTTGGGAGGGCCGTTGGAGGTTTGGATTGTTGACCCGTTGGTGAGGGGGAGTGATTGACGCGACTGTCGCTTAGATCCAGACGGTGCGCCTGATGTGCTATTGTTTGTATGAGCTTCATGTTGGGCCGAGTGCTGTCTTTGGAGGAGATGGGCATTTGATGGGTGGTTAGGGTTTGCCCACGGAGTCTGCTCGATAAACTGTTCTCCCGCAGGGCCAAGACTTTGCCCAAACGGTAGTCCTCCATAATCTACATAGCTAGGCCTATGTACCTGATGCCGAGGTGCTGGCTGTCGATTTCGCTAATTATAACGTTGTTAGCTTACTCAAGCAGTATTGATAGGCTGCCGGGGAAAGCTTACGTTCATTGCTTCAAAATCGTCCTCCAGCTCTTGCATAGACGCCCCTCTCATCTCCGGTGCGGCGGGCATGCCTTCATACTTCGCTATGCCAGATAATATTGATACCTCCTTGTTGTATGCCAATGCGTTTCGGATGCGTTGTGTAGGGTCTTGGGGGAACCGGAGACCAAATTCGGGAACATTGTTGGCCTGCTTGCGGCGCTCGTGTTGGATGTCGTACCACTGCTGGCCGAGCTCTGCGAGAATCGTCTCTCTCGACTCTCTAACCGACTGGAAAAATTGAGAGTGAATCTGTGCGCGCCTAGCAACAGCAAATCTCTCTAAAGCTTCTATATTAAGTTCCAATTCTCGGTTGGCCACACGGACTTTCTCATCTCTTCGCGCGTCAATGCATTGCATCATGGCAAGGTACTCGGGGTGCGTCGGGGTTTCGGATCGCAACATCGCTTCTTCTCGATTCAATTGCTCGAGTCTCTCCTCATATAGCCTAGGGCAGTGTAAGCCGAAGAGGATTGCTATAGGGAGGAAATAGAATGAACTTACCTGTCTCTGAAGGTTGCGAATCGTTTCTCAATTGCCGCTAACTGGTCGAAAGCGGTCTTCTTCCTCTCGACTGGTGACATTTGGTTAGCACTGATTAATAGCCATGATCCAAGCGGGAGCACCCTACGTTCTTCTTCGTTTCTGTGTGCTGCCTCTGCCCCCCCGTCTACGTCGGCCTCGGCTTGCTCGTCCTCGCCAGCATGGGCTCCGTCCTCTTCAGGTGCAGTGGCGATCGTAGCTTCTTCTGAGGGTTCGTCGGCCTCGGTAGGTTGCTCTGTAACCTTGAGCTTTTTTGAGCCGCTACGCGTTTGCTTCTTTGGTATGACTTCTGGATCGGATTGAATCGCTTGAGCATGATCGTCGCCATCGTCTTCGCCTGTCACCGCATTGATAGCTTCGTCGGCTGAATGCTCGCCACTATTTGTATGTAACGAGGGATCTTCTTCGTCCGCCATAGGAGTGTCGCCGTCCATGTCTTGCCGACTGGGTACGGGGACCGAACCGGTGCGTTTGCGTAGTAGCTGTGGAGGTTCCGAATTTTCAACAGGCATGGAGGACCGTTTTCGTTTTCTACTCTCGGCCTCTTGTGTTGCGGCTTCTACTAGGATGTCCAGAATGGGAGGTTGGTTCTTTTGCGATATCTCTGTCGCTTGCGCCGGTGGGCTAGAAGCTATTGACGCCTCTTCGAGGTCTTCACCCTTACGCTCGCTTGTTCTTGTACTATGTCGTCGCAGTTTGCTTGGAGTACGCTCGTAGGTTTGCTCTTCTGTTGACTGCTTTAGGACGACATCCTTATGGCGGGTGGGATTTCGGGGCGTGTCGTAGAGACGTTCCGTCTCGGCTTCTGTGTCGTTGGCGTCGGAAAGGTCATCTGCTGAGCTTGCGTCCTCGTCGCGATTGCGGGAGATAATATCGTTTAGGTCATGCAAGTCTTCTGTATCGCCGTCTTTGTCTTCCACATCACTTAGTGGACTTGAGCCGTCATCGTCGGAGAGAGGTTCGATTGGCGGGGGAGGAATGGTAAGCGGCGCGGGCGCCGTGTCTCCAGTTGCCATTTTTCGTAGTAGTTCTTGCCCTCTTCTTCTTCGGTCAGCTATAGGGTATATCTGATGTAAAGAATTAAGAGTAAAGTTGAAGAGGAGGAGGTGGTCGTGACTGGCGTGGGAAGAGATTTGTCAGAGGAGAGTTTTCAGAGCTCGAAGACCTGACTGGAAGTTGATCGGGACGAAGAAAGTAAATAATGGAACGGTGGATCAGTAGTGAGTTAAATAGGATATCTTCAGAGAAGCTTAGAAACTTCAGGGTCCAGGCGATTACACGGAAACGTATTACAAAAACGAGTGTATGCTGAGTTGGGTGCCAGGTATTAAGAAGGAAGAAAGGTGGTGATCAAATGGGGACGGGTTCGCTTTGCGCGCAAGCAAGAACGACTGTGACCGAATTTGGGTGCTCCCAGCCGCTGTTGCTGCTGCGTACTTGGTACCTGCACCCCAAAAATGGTCCCAATCGCTCCAATCATTACTTCCCATGTACAGCTTGCGGCATCTGGCAACCACGAACGAAAGCGCTTATCGATAAGGCTCGTTTCGGCACGGGGACACGACCGGCTTGCAGCTGTCTTACTTAATCCGGTATCAATAAAATTTCAATCCACTCCCACCCTGCTGATTCACTCTAATTTTGTCCTTATCGCGATAAGATAAGGTATTGAATTGGTCCATACTTTTTTTTCCTGCGGCTTGATTGAATCCATGCAGCAGTAGCTTTCGCTGTCGCTCCCGTCGAAGGATATAATCTAACTTGCGCCCTCAATATGGCGAACTCGTAAGTTGACCACATCTTATCTCAAATATCCGACTTCCTAAGAGAGGGAATAGTATACTAAACATGATTAGAAAACCCAGTTTAGCAGCTTCAACGAAAGCAATTGATCCCACACTAAACGCTCTGTTTGCGGGTAGTGTAAGTAATATCACGTACCATGCTACTCCGAATCCTATGAACTAACTGGAAGTAAGGCCGGACCCGTACAAGCCCCTTCCAAAGCCCGGTACTCGGAACTGCTTCCACAAAAAGAGAAGAAGCCTTTGCAGAAACCACGGGATGTCGGATCAGATTCAGACTCGGAATTGTCAGACAACAACGAGGAGGAAGACGATGAGTCATTGAGCGAGCTCGATGATGACCTCGAAGATGGTGATGAAGAAGATGTTGCTTCAGATGAGGAAATGACATCCGAAGTTTCGGAGCCGACGCCACAGAAAAAGGATCGTAAACGGAAGCGCAAAGATGAGCATGACGACCTCGAAGACAAATACATGCGCAAGCTAGCCGAGGACACAGAGAAGGAGGAACGATCCGACAAGCGTCGTAAAGGCGACGCTGGTGAGCCAATAAACGGCACAACATCCGAGAAGGAGGGAGACTCCGAAGAAGAAGAAGAAGCTCCCCCGGTTCACGAGTCACTTCTTGAGAAGACGGAGGACCATCCAGATGTCGAACTTGATAAAGCGAACCGCACCTTGTTTCTTGGCAATATCTCAATCGAGGCCATTTCCTCATCTAAAGCTAAGAAGCTTTTGATGTCTCACCTTTCGTCCCCATTGTCATCATTGGACTCGGCCAGCGGACCACACAAGGTCGAGTCGATACGATTTCGTTCCACTGCGTTTTCGGCAGGAGGGATACCGAAACGTGCCGCATTTATTACCAAATCCCTTATGTCAGCAACAACCAAGTCCACGAACGCGTATGTCGTATACTCTACTCCCCTGGCCGCGCGAACTGCGCTCAAGGCTCTCAATGGGACTATCGTTCTCGAACGTCATATGCGAGTGGATAGTGTAGCACATCCCGCAGCTGTTGACAACCGAAGGTGTGTCTTTGTGGGGAATCTTGGATTCGTGGACGATGAAACTGTCCTCAATATTAATGCCGAGGGGGAGACTACGACTAAGAAGCGCACAAAAGTCCCAGCAGACATTGAAGAAGGACTGTGGAGGGTCTTCGGCGAACACGCCGGCAAGGTAGAGAGCGTCCGTGTTCCCAGAGATTCGAAGACACGGGTAGGCAAAGGATTTGCCTACGTGCAGTTCTACGATGCCAATCACGTCGAGTCAGCATTATTACTTGACGGCAAGAAGTTTCCACCGATGTTGCCGCGAGCCTTGCGTGTATCTCGTGCCAAGGATCCGCGAAAAACAGCCCTTGCTATGGAGCGAACTGCAAAGGCGAAACTTGAAGACTCAAGTCGCCGCGACAAAATTTCGAAGAGCACGAAACATAGGCCGAAGGTGACCCCTGAACAGCAATCCCAAGCGGGTAGAGCCGGGAAGCTTTTGGGTAGAGCAGCTGCGGCAAGACAACGACATGGGCTCAAGGATGAAGTAAGACGACCTAGAGACAGACAGCAGATTGTAGCCACGGAAGGTTTCAAGACTCCGGAACAAATTGTTTTTGAAGGTCGTAGAGCTAGTGAAAAGGACGGCAGGCCCAGAGACTTGAAGTTTGGTAAGACCAAAGGGAAGAAAGGCGCGGTTAGGGCAAAGACGAAGAGCAGGGGCGCCAAGAGAGCAGCGGAATGGAGGAAGAAGGGTGCAAAATAGAAAGAGTATCACTCATTAACATGTGTATTCTCAACAGCTACCCTATTAATTTCGACACCCCGAATTTGTGGTTGTAGATATATCTTCCTGCCTGCCTACATACAGTACATGTAAGCTACCTAACGAAGAATACCCGATATGCAAGATTACAGGTATGTAATCTTACACTTTCGACATAAAGTACATTGTGGCTGACTAGACCAATAAGCAGCAATCTAACTGTCTAATCTAAGCAGAAAAGAGTCTGCGCTAATGCATGTTTGGCTTTGATATCCAACTCAGGGACTTACTATTTAGTAGGTTGGCACAGCATCCTGACAGGCCAGCCCTTGTCACACTGGTGTGCTTTGTTCCTAATGGAGCGGTGTGAAGATGAATTGATGTAGACAGAATCACAATTTAGGACCTCAGGATGCACAAAGACACCTAAGTACATATGTACGTGCCATGCATATACACGTAGAAACCTGAAGTAAGGTAAATATAGCCAATATACCCTTGATACTACAATACGGTAGATTTGGAAATTTCAAACCTCAATATTTTCAATATCAACGACTCTATATTGTTCAAGCTCTGTATGTTGCTTGGGTACCAAGAGCATGTGTATTTGCAAATGAGAAATAGGTGGCCGAGGTACCTAGGTAAAAAGTAAACAGCTAATAAATTCCAGCCAATTACCCCTCTATCTATCATTGATACCTCCCCATAATATAGCAAGGGAGGAGTTACACAGACCTCATTAGCTTGGTCAAATCAACGGTCGCGTAGCTACCAACGGTCTCCCAGTCTGCCAGTTCCCAGCGTCAGCCTTGGAAACCGTCAATTGGACAACCCCTGAAACTTGCCCCTCATTCCCAATTGATCAAAGGAATTGAATATTCGTTTCTCCACACAAAAACCTACCGGCACCGTGAACCCACACCTCCTTTTTCAACTCTTCCCATCACCAAGCGCTGTGCGCATCTCGTCGACCTACTTTTCCTCCTCTCCAGATCGGACTCTCAGTCTCAGTCGCGGTATTCAGTCTTTTCAGATTTGATACTACGATTTCATCATGAAGGGCGAGGTATGTTTTGAAGAGTCGTCAAGCTCCATTCATATACCTATATGTATTCACCGCCGTATCGCGAACTCTCTCCCAATTATTAAGAGCCAGAGTCGATATCTATATTCCAACTATTCTATTTCCTCAACGGAAAGTCGTAGACATGCATCCACCATCTCTAAAACATGTTAACACATTTACCTACTCTTGACTATCGCACTGACACACTACCTCGCTTAGATCCTCCACCTTCACTTGGGCCAGGCTGGTACCCAGCTCGGTAACAGCGCTTGGGAGCTGTAAGTACTACACCGCCCCGGCTATGAAGCTCAGTACGTGGAAACACCACGGCTTACGAGTACTCCTAGGTATCTTCTCGAGCATGGCCTCGGACCCGACGGTCGACCAGACCCTAACGCAAAGGATGTCCTTGATGGTGGCTCCTACGAGACTTTCTTCACCGAGACCAGCACCGGCAAGCATGTGCCCCGATCCATCTTCGTCGATTTGGACCCTTCGCCCATTGACGAGATCCGCACCGGTGCTTACCGACAGCTCTTCCACCCTGAGCTTCTGATCAGCGGAAAGGAAGATGCTGCCAACAACTACGCCCGTGGTCACTACACCATTGGCAAGGAGATGGTCGACAACTGCCTTGACCGAATCCGCCGTGTCGCAGGTGAGAGAGAGGGAGAGAGAGCTTCCCCTTTAGGTCACGTTAAGGCTGCCGCATTAAGCCAAGCTAACGCATTCAATAGATAACTGCAACTCTCTCCAAGGTTTCTTGATCTTCCACTCCTTCGGTGGTGGTACCGGTTCCGGTTTTGGTGCTCTTCTCCTCGAGCGGCTTTCTACCGAGTACGGCAAGAAGTGCAAGCTCGAGTTTGCCGTTTACCCAGCTCCTCGTGTGTCCACAGCCGTTGTTGAGCCTTACAACGCTGTTCTGTCCACCCACAGCACCATCGAGAACTCTGACTGCACTTTCCTGGTTGACAACGAGGCCGTTTACGATATTTGCCGACGCAACCTTGACATTCCCCGTCCCGACTACGAGCACCTGAACCGCCTGATCGCCCAGGTCGTCAGCTCTATCACCTCGTCTCTTCGATTTGACGGTGCCCTCAACGTCGATCTGAACGAGTTCCAGACCAACCTGGTCCCCTACCCGCGTATCCATTACCCTCTAATCAGCTACGCGCCTGTCATTTCGGCCTCCAAGAGCGCCCATGAGAGCTTCAAGGTCCATGATTTGACCTTCCAATGTAGGTTCTAATACTTCTCGAACGAGGGACTCGGTTAACTGATATGCTCTAGGTTTCGAGCCCAACAACCAGATGGTTGTCTGCGACCCTCGAAACGGCAAGTACATGGCCGTCGCTCTCCTCTACCGTGGTGATGTTGTTCCCCGTGACTGCAACGCCGCCATCGCAGCCCTCAAGGCCAAGGCTTCTTTCAACCTTGTTGAGTGGTGCCCGACTGGTTTCAAGTTGGGTATCAACTACCAGAAGCCGATGGCTGTCCCTACCGCCTCCCCGTCGGACGGCGGTCTCGCTTCCGTCGACCGCTCCGTCTCTATGTTGTCCAACACGACAGCCATCGCCGAGGCTTGGTCTCGTCTTGACTACAAATTCGATCTCATGTACAGCAAGCGTGCTTTTGTGCACTGGTACGTGGGTGAGGGTATGGAGGAAGGCGAGTTCTCCGAGGCCCGCGAGGACCTTGCGGCTCTGGAGAAGGATTACGAGGAGGTTGCGGCCGACAGCTTCGAGCCCGATGAGACTGAGGCCGAGTACTAAGCTTCCTACGTTCCGCGTATAATACCCCCAGGCTTTTTCCTCCATCGACCCCTGTTCCTACTGTACAAAACCCCGTGCCCCCTAATCCTGTTTCTTTGACGTTCTGGCCAGCAAAATGTCTTCCGTTCTTGTCGGAACTGCGAATAGAGTAAAGGAAGGTGTGTGGATATTATTCTTGGACGAGGGTAATCCCCACGAGGTCAGAGACGGTGTCTTGACTCGGAGGTCGTTTTATGACCGACCGTGATGGGATCCTCTAGGTGGTAGATGGACAGAATACCCTACTTTCTTATAATTCCCTCAGTTGCCTACCTAGTCTTGCCGTACAATTGCAACGCCCTGCACAAATTGCACCACGTTGAGTAGCTTGATGAATGAGATCAATGATTCCCCGGATATGATGCGTGTGCTGGAATACTTTAGTTTACAAAAAGGAAATCGTGAGACGTGAAATAACAACTAAGGCAGTTCCAAATATATCAGGAAGTCTTCATTATTCTAGAGTTATGGTATCGTAATAGCCTAGCCTAGCTCTGCCCCGAATAGCCTCGATGCCTGCTATGACTAACGAGCCATTTCAGCTACATTGCCAATTACTTGCCAAACGAGGAATTGACCCTTAAAATATACCTAGGTAGGTATCGCGGATTGAAATTATAATCTGGGCCACACACGTGAGGCGGTGACTACCTCATAACCCCCGACCCTTATTACTAGAAAAGCTTAGTGAGTCGCGAAAATAGCGACATACACTGCAAGCAATGATAAGCATACCCACACATCTCTCCATCGAAACTAATCAGCTCAATCAGAATCCGACGAGTCAGCGACTCCACGGTCGCTCAATTCGTTGAGCAGAGTCATGCCCTTATACGCGTTATCCGCGAAGCCGTGGAGCGCGTTGAGCGTGAACTGGTTGCAGTTGGGGAACTGGCCGTCGATGGAGCGCTGCCAGGCTGAAGCCGGGCTGAAGCCCGTCTTGAGGGACGCCGGAAGCGGCTCGTCCGCGGCGACGGAGGGGGTTCTGTCGCAGTCCGCCAGCGCCCAGGAGTCCTGCTCTTCCTCCTCCGGGAGATAGACCACGGCCGAGTCGTCGGGTGCGGCCGGCTGCTTGACGCCCATGACTACCTCTGCGAACCGCTCCTCGAGGCAGCGCTGCAAGCCGCATGGGTCCTCGAGGTCGTATGTGACGTTGTTCTCTAGGGGCTCCTCACCCATGACATATTGGTCGTAGCCTAGGCTGAAAACACGGCAAACCCGCAGCTGGGCTCGGATCTGACGCAGGTATGTCGCGACCCAGCGGTGGTTGGGCGGGGGCCGCTTGTTGGGCAGGCCGATCCAGAGCGTATTATGCACGTCCTGGGGTGAATCGGCACTGTAGACGGTCTTGAGGTATACGGTGTCCAGGTAGAGCTCCTGCAGGGAGTTGGCGAAGCACTTAAACACGGACAACAGCCCACAGCCCATGACCTCGACCTGGCGTAGCTCCAAGTAGGTCAGATTCGGAAGAACGGATTTGGGCGGCTTTCGGATCGTGGGGATACACCGAAACTGCCATTCTTCGAGTGTGCAGTGGGCCTGCGACGAAGTTCTGATTTTCCAGCCGTGTTTCCCCTCGGCGTCCAGATCCACGAGGCACAGGCTCTCGAGCTTCTCGGCCTTACCGATCATCTCCCAGAGCCGGTTGCGGAAGTTGATAGTGTGAGCCTGTCCCTCCTCGTTCCGGCGCACCGATAAAAACAGGTGGGTAAGATCCGCTAGGGCAACCATTATGTTCTTCACGTCCTGCGGGTTGCGCCAGAGGCTCACAACCGACATGTCGCATAGGTTCTCCAGCACTAGTGTTTTCAAGGTCTCGGACTCCTCCGGGCGTTGAGCGAGCGCCTTAAAGGTGTTGCCGAGGATCATGGTGCCGGCGCGATACTGTCCTGTGGATGCAAGCTGGAATGGTAAGTTTAGTTTTACGGCTGTAACCTTAGGGGCATATTCCAGCATGAGACCAAGCTGGTCACGGTAGTCGATCTCGGTGAAAGAGGTTTCGTTCATGCAGTAGCGATGGAGTAAACTCGAGACGAAGGAGTCCATTGCGGGGACTTGGGAGAACAAATTGTCCAGAAGCATGACCTCGTCTAAGATGCCGCATATGTTAGCTATTATAAGGGGAGAAATATGGGTTTACAGGCGTTCATACTATCATCTCTCACCACCATCATATCGAGGTATAGAGCCCGGCAGAAGGGCCCTGCTCGGCGCAACGCATCATCATCCGGCGGCCTCAGCTTCCTCTCAGACTTATCGAGGCGCGTGAACTCCAGCTGGAGTGTACGAAGGGCGAAAGGTCTTAAGACGACATCGAATAGCTTGCAGGTGGTGCGTAACTTGAGGAAATTGTTCTTGTCAGTGCAGAAAGCTACGACAGTGTACTCCAATATGTGAAGTAGGATTTCGGGCGGAAGCTTGTCCATCGGGAACAGAGAGTCGACGTAGTCTACTAGTTGCGTTTAAAAGCTTGGGAACAGTTTCGTTATTTCCAAGCGCCGTGTATCATTTATGCCATGAAGAGGTTGATGACGTTGAGGTTTGTTTGCGTTTGATATGATAAGTTTGGTATAACTTCCCAAGGTTCCAATATCTTTCCAATGTAGTGCCCGGCATAGAGTTACGTAAGTTAGAGCCTTCAGGGAGTCGTTGGAGTACCTTCCCAGCTACCTACAGGGACATCCCTGTATGGTAATTTACCCCTGAGTACAAGCTTTCCCCACATCCATATTTTATCATACTCTTATCTCATCCGAAACCACGCCTCTCGAAGTTCCTTATAACTTTCTCAGAACAGTATGCGGTTCGATGAGAATATAGACGTCTACTTCAAAAATTAGCTTTGGCTTCATGCGTGGATAGCAACGTCAATCAAATTATTCTACTTACATATCCATAGGAGCTTTCACTAAGTCAATGTATAAGACAACCAACCAACCAGTCGGTAGTCTTACATATAGACTCGACCGTCAAGTTCAACTGCTTAAAGCATCGCCGTCATGAAAATTCACGCGATATATTACAGGTTCAAGAGCATGCCTTCACAAGATTTTGTTCTTCTGTGAAACTATAAAAACTCAACGATTAGGGGTGTAGGTAATAGACAGACGCATGTCTGAAGCTACGGACTCGCCGACGTACCTCAACCGCCGGGGGTGAGTTTAGGCCAGTCCGGTTCATGACGAAGAGACTTTATGAATGTACATGATGCGCTTGTCGCTGCGATGGACCGAGTGTCCAGAACCTGTTTGAAGCGTTTCTCGCATAAATATCCTGAGTCTTTCTGGCGTGGTTGTGATGGGACTAGAAGGTCCCATCGGACTAAGACATTCATACTGGAATACGAGTCTTTATATTCCGAATACAGATATCAGTATCGCCAAGGTACCTCTTTTTAACTTGGTCGCAATCCATCGAGGACCCCCTATGCAAAGCCCGGCGCAATGGCGCCAGCCATACCCGTATTGAACATATCGAAGAGGAACGGTGTAGTAGCAATACTAGGTTTGGTTGTCTTCTGGTCCATAGCCGCCATATTTAGACAATACTCACTTGTTCGTCCACATTTAAATATTTTGGCAAGACGGTCCGAGACTAATCATGTCTTAGTTTCACCAGTCGCTAAATCTCACTTTCGGTCTACCCATCAGAAAACCGGTATCAACCCTGATACTATACGCCTACAAGGAATCTGCTAATGCTCGCGAAAACCTCATCCTCGATCAAGGCCTCCACGGTTCTGCCGATTTCACCAATGGCGATAGAGATGCTGCCGATCTAATCTCCAAAGAAGGCAACATTCGTGTCATTCAGAGGCCAAATGTCTGCTTTGATCTTGGGGCATTCGGAGAGGTGCTTAGAAAAGATGATATTTGGAAGAAATATCGGCGCTTCATTACGATGAATGCAAGCCTTCGGGGTCCGTTCCTGCCTTACTGGACTAAGCAATGCTGGAGCGACGCGTATTTAGAGCGCGTAACAAGCGATGTCAAGTTAGTAGGAATGACAGTCAACTGCGGGCCTAGACCATACGTACAGTCTATGTTCTGGGCTACGGATGATGTTGGCATGAAACTGCTTCTCGATCCGCTGGCTAATTCATTTGAGACTGACTAATACGGCACCGCAGGCGACAGGGTTGCCTTCGACGGCTGCTACGACGAGTTTCATCAGGCTATCCACGCCGAGATTGGGGCAACCAGCGTTATAAGAGACGCAGGCTACAAGGTATCAGCTATGATGTCCGCTTTTCAAGGCGATCAATACTTCGATGAATGTAATGAACATCCGAAGGACCTACTCTTCGACGGCAGTTATTTTGGTACCAATCTTCACCCATACGAGATCATCTTCTTCAAGGCGAACCGTGGTATTAACCCACCTACGCTGGAGTTATTAACACGTCTCCATACCCCTGGCCAGCGGGGCAGGAGCTGGGAGTTGTGTTGACAAGGGCGAGTTCATAGTATGTATTAGGAACACCGTCTCCAAAGTCAATCTAGTTCGTGAACGCGCAAATGCAATGCAAACCATCTACCTACAAATATTCCAGCTATCGTCCGCTATTCCTCTAACTCAAATACATCTTACTAATGCCAATGCAGTAATAGCGTCAGTGGCTCTCTGCTACGATACTATTTCCATTCCCAGACGGCAATCTCCACGATATAACCGTAGAGCGCTTAATAAGACCGGACAGAAGATCAACCAAACGCCTTCGTTCATTGGCGAGCGATTTGTTCTTCCACCCGATCGACACCCTCATGATTTGGAGTATATTCCGTCGAGGAAGGTTACCGATCACAAGACCGCTGAGAATACCTAGTTATACATCCTTATTCTTCGAGCGTTACCATAACGTATACGACATAATTGTGACCGATAACATTATGCGAAAGGGTGAGTAATATGATCGAAGTATAGTAACCCCCGATGATTAAAAGGGGGCACGCGTCCTCGCTCGCCAAGTAGTCCGGTCCTAGAATCCAATACTCCGCACGGCTCCATAAGGCGCCGATTAGATCACCACCAAAACTAAACAGGGAAGAATACCATTAATCCCTCTCTTGGATCTAAGAAACCCTCGCGCCCATACTATAAAACTTGAAAGTATATTCGTTCCCTGCCTCTCCCCATAGCTCTTCTACGTCAATTATGTCCACCAGCAAAGACGAAGCCGAAGCCCGCCTAACGGCCCGGAAACCAATCCCAAAGCCGAAACCGGCATATCTACCAGTGACCGGGTCGCCACTTACAGTCAACAAGGACCTATACGCTTCGATTACAGCAGCCCCACGAGTCCTCCTTGAGGAGTTCGTACTCCCTATTAGATCTGGCAAGGCCTGGAAAGCACCCGCCGGGTCCATCGTCCGAATCAGCACGCCGGAGGGCCCGCAGGTTGGTATGTTCTCGTATCCAGCACGTACCTATATATCCGGGTGTTCTTATTTGCTAAGTACAGCTCTTTAGGCGATCTGAATATCTGGAACCTGCATAACCCACGCGAGAAGTTCTGGGCCGCTCGTACCAAGCAGCTCCACGCATCTCATGTCTCGACGTACGATAGGCTGTGGTCATGTCTGCCTTACATGCGGCCCCTGGTGACTATCGTCGGCGATAGCCTCTCGTGGTACGGCGTCGATGAGCACGGTGGCCGTGTTCACGATTTGCTGGGTACAGGATGTGATGGGTACATCTCGAGCGTGCTCTCGGGGAAGGGATATGATTTCCATTGTCGCTCTAATCTCACACGGGCAGTACTACCATTTGGGATGAATGAGAGCGACGTGCACGATGTTATCAACATATTCCAAGTTACGGGATTGGATGAACAGGGCCGTTATTTCATGAACCCGTGCCCGGCTGAGAAGGGGGATTACATTGAGTTCCTCGTCGAACAAGATGTGTTGATGGCCTTGAGTGAGTCGCATCATTTTCTTGTTTAAATTCTATCCTCGATAGCTACCATCTATTACCTATACTAACGCTTAAAAGGCACATGTCCGGGCGGTGATCTCTCATTGTGGGGATTTGGAGCCGACAGCGAAAAGGAGATGATCAAGTGTTGCCGACCCCTAAAAGTCGAAGTCTTCACGCTCGAGGACCCAGGCTTCCTGGAGAGAAGCGGATGGAAACCCGCTGAGCCCGCGCCGTACAACGGTCTGCATGGCATGCTCGTGCCCGAGGGAGAACATAGCGTGGCGAAATCCTAAGCTAAAATTATGCTACCTTCTAAATCACCTAGGTTACTGCGTATCCTAAACCCAAAATACATGCTAAAAACACACTAATGCTGCTAATGCTTGCTAAATACATCCTAGATCTCCGTATACACCCGAGATACCCCGTATATCCGTATCCTTTATGACTGTCCATTGTACGCAAGAATGTTGTTAGTGGACAGGGAGTTCACAACAATATCCGGGGTGGCGAGATCCTGCATGCGCCCGCAGAGGGCGATGGGGTCGCGCGGGCCTTCAAGCGCGAGAAGGTAGGCGCCGAGGCCGGTGATGTGCGGTGTGGCCATGGACGTCCCCGAAATGGTAGCAACCGAGCCATTGTTCCACGTGCTGATAATGTCTACTCCCGGTGCGAAAAGATCGACTAGAGCTCCCCAGTTGGAGAAGGAAGCTCGGTTGTCGTCGGAAGACGTCGCACCGACTGTGCAGACGGTGGGCTCTGATGCGGGCGAGTACAGAGCAGCATCTAGGTTCCCGTTACCAGCCGCGACAGCTAGGAACAGGCCCGCCTCGACAGCAGCGGCGGCGGCGGTGTTGACGGAGGAGGACAGCAGGCGAAGTGCTCCCAGAGAGATGTTGCCAACCGACTTTTCAATTCCTACAATTTTTTTTCAAGTTAGCCAAGGCCGATTTGACCGCAGTGGTAGAAGGAAAGGAGAGAAAGTATGTACTCACTTCCTTTCGAGGTGGCATCGTCAACGGCCCACTGGAGACCTGCGATAACCTGGCTAATAGCTCCAGAGCCATCCGCGCCCAGGACCTTGACGGCGATTAGGTTCACCTTCTTGGCCACGCCGTAAGTCTCGGAACCGGTAATACCCGCGACATGTGTGCCGTGGCCGTTCTCGTCCGTGAAGTTAGTGTTGCCGTTGACAAAGTTGGCGCCGAAGGTGGCGCGGCCACCGAACTCGGGGTGGTCGACGAAGATGCCCGTGTCGATGATGTACGCGTACGTTCCCTCGCCGGCAGACTCGTCATACTTGTACTCACTGGCGCCTGGTTCCCGGCTAGAGATTCGGGCGAGACCCCATGGCGCGGCGCTCTGCGACGTCAGGGAGTTGATGCTGACCTTGTAGTCTGGTTCAATGTAGGCGACCTGGAGCATTGTTAGACACTTGTTACCGTATCAGAACATCTTGATGTGAGACTGACCTCATCTAGGTTTGCGATCGAGTTGATCACGTCGTCCGAGGCAGTTATGGAATACCCGTGGAAATTACCTATCTTATAGGTATGCTCGGGAGTTTCTCCGCCTAAGAGGTTCGTGACCGAGTTGATGGCGACGTTACCCGAGGCCTTAGGTTTGAGGACAGCAATCCATTTACCCGGAATAGCTTCACCTCGCGCCTCTAGGATAGGGGCGGCGAGTGCAGCAAAGGGAGCTGCTAGGAGAGCGCCGAGGAACTTCATTATGGAATTAGGTGTTCGGTCTATTATGGATTTCAGGAATACCTAGATGCTGTTGGGAGGAGGACTCGGTACTGCCCGTGAGAAGTAAAAGGGGACATCCAAGTTTAAATACAAGATCTCCTTCCTACTTGATATGTATATCCGGAGAAAACTGAGATGGATATGTGTGGCTCAACTTTAACCCCTTAAGCTTTTCGATATTGCATGCTGCTTGTTCTCGAGGAGGCGCACAAGACATGTGCTTCTCCCAGCACGCAACACGAATTGGCCGATAATGCAGGGCCGACATGGCGTTGCAACTGGCGCTGTCACTATGCATATCTTTCCCCAGCCTTTCTCATCCCGCCGTAGCATCGCGTTGGTGAGCTTCCACCTCCATTCAGGAAAAGAGTTGAACCCCAGCTGGGATAGGGTTACGTCGTGGTGGTCCCGCCAAGCTTATGCCAGGTTCCCCTCAAGCTTTCAGTGCCGGGAACCTTAACGATGATCTTAAAATAATATATGCTTATGTTTCTTTTTGGTCTTGGTCTCCCCTTATTCCCCACGGTAGTAGCCGCTTTTACCCCGTCCCTATCAACATTATCAACAGCCGTCATCCGGAGTTCGCTGATCTTTAATATATTAAAACTGTTTAAAGGAATGATAGCTTATCAGCGGATTTCGTCCTGTGATTCGACCCTGTAAACTTATTGCCGACCCCCTTTACCAGCCAAATTACCTTTGGGATGGCGTTTTTCGGCGTTTGCGCTAGACATACCTATATGTAAGCCCCCTCCAATCGAAAAAGTATAAATACCTGATCATGGATGGAGGGCATTGGAATGTACGCTGTCTGGTGGGAATCCGGCCCAGGTGGTTCCGCCAGTGACCGTTATTGTTGCTCTACGCAGGTTCGATACCTACATGTAGGTATGCAATATGGTGCGATAGATACGAAAGTACAAGTTGAAGTATTTGGAATGTCTGTCGTCCGAAGGTCGAAATAGAGATCCTCCGGACCCACTTCTCCGATATCCCCTGATCCCATGTGCCATATCTACATACATGTAGTCAACAAATGCACGGGCTCGTATAAAATGCCTATGCACGACTACGGCGTGGATCAGGGAATCAAGTGGAGTCTCGTTCAGTTTACACACGAAAGTTTAACTGAATATCAAATATCGAGGAGTATATCAAGAGAAGATCATCACTCGGTAGGACTTGCTATTATAAAGCTTGACAAATACCAATAGGACGTTCGCTCTATTCTCTTGGCTCTGAATAACACATTCACACTAGGGAAGCAATTCGGAGATAAGAAATAGGATCATTATATCGACGAGATACATACGCCGATACTTAGCTTTCGTGCCAAGGAAAAGGGGTCTAACGTCTAGAAACCGACGCTCACTCTATCCCTCCCATATACACCAACCCTTCATAAACGACTTGGAGATCCCTTCTGCCAACTACTTCATTGGCAATGGACGTCGGACTTGTCGCTTGTTCAAGTAATCACAGGATCAGCTCGATTTGTCCTGAGCTTGTCATGAACTGGCAGACCCCATAGCGTTTCGTCTGCAAGCTGGTTAAGAAGTTAGCTAACATGTTTTAGCGAAATAGTGCTTTGGAGAGAAAGAACAAACCTCCACTCGAGGTTCCCTGTGTTGACTATCCTCAGGGTATCAATAATTTTTGAGGTGGCTTCAACCTCATCAGGGCTCAGGGAGTACTTCGATAATATCATATCGGCTGTTCGGTCAAATTCATCTACCATAATTCTCAGGTGAGCAAGAGACATCTGCACCGCCGCGTCAAGATTGTCGACTTGGTGATAGAGTATAGCGACTGAGCTTAGGACACTGCCTGCTTTCTATGATACTCTGTTAGTAGTTGCTGCACGTATCTCTGACAAGTCTCTTCCGTGATTTACCATTTCTTTTTTGAATGAGAGTAGGTCGTTCACACTAGTTAGATTTCATTAGCACTTGACCTAGGCCTCAGGATATCGCCATGCGGACTCACATTGAATTGATCACAACAGTGGTCATCCACAATGTGTCATACGCTGCTGAACCGACCAGGCGAGACGGCAGTTTAGCTTGGGCGGCGAATCTTGTGGCATGTTAGTATTGTTGCTTCTCGAGTCTTCTGTTTATACTTACTCGGTGACACTTAGCAGCGTGCCCATGCCACTCGTCAATATTCTTACCTCCCAATATTTCTTCAAGCTTGGCAGCTTATCGCTTTGGTCTGCCTCTGCTTCCAGCAGCGTTGAGTCGACATATCGATCAAAGTGTTCCACAAGAATTCTTCGTTGCTCTATGTACCGTTCCGAGCGTTAGTCATTGTATCTTATTATCGAGCAATGGTTTGTAGTCTCACCTTTATCGTAGACGGCGTACACTTCCTTGGCAATGTTCTTGAAACCGAGTATTAATGGATTAGAGAGGTCTTCATTCTGTCCCTCCGCCCCCGGCACACCAAAGCATTGGTGCACAAGTGCCTTAGTTGCGCTGCGTAGATTCTCAGCTGCGCTGGGGTTTGAGGCGAGGCTCTCGATGAGATCATCCCAGTACATAAACCAGATCACCAGATCGATTAATACTTGATATTGATCTTTTGAAGCAGTCGGCCACCATCTGTCAGATAATTAGTTTTTGTCTACGGATTTAAGGTCTGGTAGGTATGATAGCATTGACTTACTTTGCTGCGAGCAAAGCCGGGTCTAGGTGATCATATGCTCTACGAACCTCCTCTTTCATAGGATGCCTTATAAGGGTCAATAAGCTTCGTAGGCACATTCCGGGAGGGATGATCGTTCACTTACGCGGCAAGTCGATCATCGACCACGGCTTTCATCTTCCGGTAATTCTCATTCTCTCCGCGGGGCCAATGTGCGAAGATAGGGCGCACTATATCGGAGGAAATTAGTATTTATATCTCGAAAAGAGCACTGAGGCTCGTGTCTCGAGTAATAGACCCTTCTATTAAGAAGTTCTGTCCCCAAGGAGGCTTAAGAAATGCGGAATTCTTGATGACATACTATCCGGGATAACAAGCCTTTGGCCTTTTAGTCCCTTAGCCAGGAGTTCTTTCTCGTTGTAACTGGTCATTATTGCGAAGAAGATAAACGAGTTTCTCAACTAGGGCTATGAATGTGCTCGCACCTATAGACTCGTTCATCTTGAGGAAGTCCATTGACGGTAGTCAATATTTATAAACAAAATGATATAGTATCTCACAACTTCTAGCGGCGAGTATACAATAGTGTGATAACTGCTGATTCTCTAATGAACGTCGCACAGCAATGTATGTCTATCACCGCTCGGAGAAATCTGCCAACCACGGACAGCGTACAAGCGATCGGCGGAGGCGCAATCCCAACCTATCATATCGTGCCTATACAATGCATCGAGGGTTACTGAAGAGCTGGGATATCCACATTTCAGCTTCTTTCTTCCCGAAGCCTCTATTAGAACGTACATGTATGTATGTACGTATAATATTCAAGCTGAACCGAAACACTCAACAACCAGTTAAGTTTATGGAAGCTAAGCCCGACGTTCGGCTATACTCTTGGAGTACAGTGGAGGCGGCCTCGCTTATGGGTGAAATTACTTAGAACGAACCTCCATGTCTCAGTGGTCCGGAGACGGCGGTTCCTGAAGTGAGGCAAGAAGACGGGACGTGCCGCCTCTATGACCTAGTGGCGCCGAATGTCTTATGCAAGGTGTAGAGTGTCGTGGCAGTTCGTGTCAAATAATTAATCTACTGAAGTCAACGACTTTGACAGATAAGGAAGGTCTTCCTGAGTAGGGGGCTTAACCACTTGACTCTTCAGTCATCTGTAAACCGGTGTTGTTCGTAACTATAGCTGTGACGGCACTTATACGGGGGTGAGCTTTGGTGTTGTACCATAATTCTGATATATTCCTTATATGTGATCTCACAATAAACTACATGTACCTATATATACAGGCAAGGTAGACTTAGGAAACGAGCGAATGGTTTATAGCCGATGGGCTTTGGGATTGAGAGACCAGGAATATGCTTCCATGGGATAAGTGGAAGGTAGGAGAAAATGAGACGGCAAACGGGGAGATGGGTACACCATCCGAGACGAGTTACCCGGACATACCAAATGTAAGAGTTGATGGCATGGGAAGAGAAAAGTGTAGAGTGTTATAGGCTACTTAATCTTCTCGGACTGTTGGTTTTCCGACCAGCATCGGATCGGCATCGGAAAAGAACCTAGCAGGAGCCCATAGTCTCGGCAAGAGCCCTGAAGAATTTGTTCTAATAGT
This sequence comes from Hypomontagnella submonticulosa, assembly GCA_022984865.1. NCBI lineage: Eukaryota > Fungi > Ascomycota > Sordariomycetes > Xylariales > Hypoxylaceae > Hypomontagnella > Hypomontagnella submonticulosa. Next base: position 412,378 of record JAJKLF010000029.1, read on the forward strand.
CTAGTACGACAAGGTTCTCCGCAATACCTTACATAAGATTTGGTTGTTCCCATGCTCATTTGTAGGTACCTACATGTGGTTATGAAGATCTTCTACTTCGTGGTTGAAGCAAAGGACTCACCGAATGTTGAACCTAAATCTTATACAACGTCCAGTTGACTATAATCTCTGTAAGCAGCCACAACTTTAATGTCAGCCTTGAATCATCATTGGTGCATTTGAAGTTATACAAAAGCAACACACTTAAAAGTCGGTGACAAGATGACAGCTGAATCAATGTTGGCTCAAAGAACTAGCCAACCACCTAGCTCTGTCTCGCGTCTTGGCCACCACAACATATTTCATGTCGCCACGAGCTAAAGGCACTCTATTTAGGCTAAATGAACATGCCGAACGGGTCGGGGCCGAACTCCGTATCTTGTCAGCAAGTATCCGGGGGAGAACGGTGGAGTATCGACGGGGTTCCTCGGTACTGAGCGCTCGAAGTGATCGCTCTAGTTCATGACTAATTTTATGCCAAGCATACCGGGAATTTGGTAACAAGCGAACTTCAATTGTTAGACTATAATCTTAAAGGCGAGTTCATCACTTTACAGCCAAATAGCTACCATGGGTACAATACTCCGGGCAGGGGAGAGACATAAGTTCGGTAACATTCTCCCGAACATCATGTTCACCAAGACCCAAGATCCTCGTAGTTTATATCACTAGCCCCTAGGCGGGGTTGATGGAGTGTACTGCTCGAGAACTTATGATAAATAGGAAGGGTTGAGACTTCGAGAGACATCATCATGCCATCCGATTACTCGGGCATCTAGCGGTTCTGCAACCCACGAACGTCTTTAGAGGCACGTGTGCTTAGGTTGTGAGTTGGTATTAAGGGTGAGAAACCCCGAGACCGAATCAAGATGCAGCTTTCTCGTCACCTGGCATACCTCCCGGCCTTGTTGCTGCCGCTCGGTGGGGCGTCAGCGCAGAACTCAACTATCCAGAACCCTATCATCAGCGGATTCCATCCGGACCCGAGCTGTATCTTTGTCCCTGAGTACAACAACACCTGGTTCTGCGCGTCCTCGAGCTTCCTTGCCTTTCCCGGTCTCCCCATCCATGCCAGCAAGGACCTAGCACACTGGAAACATGTGTCCAACGCCTTCAGCCGTACCGACCAGCTACCAGGCATGGCCTTTCTGCCCAAAGCCACAAGTGGTATCTATGCCCCCACCCTACGATTTAGAGAGGGCATCTTCTACCTCATGACCACACTGGTCAACCAGCAGCTGCCGCGCACCAACGACTCCCGTTGGGACAACTTCCTCGTCACCACTGAAGACCCCTACAGCTCCGAGGCCTGGTCTGACCCCGTGCATTTCTCCTTCCCGGGATTCGATCCCAGCCCATTCTGGGATGACGATGGCACCGCCTACGTCTCTGGCGCGCACACCGCGGCCTACTACCCAGGTATCATGCACGCGCCCCTTGACCTCGAGACGGGCGAGATCGGTGACATCATCATGCCATGGAACGGAACTGGTGGCGCATCGCCAGAAGCCCCTCACATTTTCAAGCGGGATGGGTGGTACTATCTCCTGCTCGCCGAAGGCGGCACTCGCGAGAACCACATGGTGACCATGGCACGCTCCCGCAGCATCGAAGGACCCTACGAGCCAGCACCGGCCAATCCGCTGCTCACGGCAGCTAATAACACGGAATCGTACTTCCAGGCCGTAGGCCACGCAGACCTGTTCCAGGACGCAAACGGCAAGTGGTGGGGTGTCGCGCTGGCGGTTCGTGCTGGCGGCTCGTACGGCGACGCGCCGTACTTCGCTAACTTCCCCATGGGCCGCGAGACGGTGCTCACCCCCGTGACCTGGGAAGATGGCCAGTGGCCCGTCTTCACCCCTGTTGCTGGTGAAGTCTCGGGCTGGCAATTACCCGAGGAAGCGATTCCGGATGAAGGCGAAGGCCAGCTTAGCGACGCCGACGATAACATTACGTTCCCGCACGGCAGCAAGATGCCGATCCATTTCGTGCACTGGCGACTCCCTGTTGTACGCAACTACGTCGTATCACCCCCTGGACACTGGAACACTCTGGCCCTCAAGTCCTCCGTGCTCAACCTCACCGGTTTCGACGGCGACTTCGCACTCGGCCGCGGCCAGACCTTCGTCGGGCGACGCATGGCGCACTCGCTGTTCCGCTTCCGCGTGGACCTAGACTGGTCGTCATCGCTAACCAAAGAAGAGATGGAAGTCGGCGTGTCAGCCATCCAGGACCAAGCGCAGCACTTCGACCTAGGCATCGTCATGCTTAAAAACGGGACCAGCGGCGGATTACAGCCGCACCTGCGCTTCCGGGGCCACTCGGAGACGCAGTACCGCGGGCGCACCAACGCGCCGAACGAGGCGTTCCTGCTGCCGGAGGAATGGGCCGAGCAGAAGCTGACGCTGCAGATTGAGGCTGTTACTAGCACGCATTTCGCGTTCTCGGCGGGTTTAGCTGGAAAGGAGGAGGAGGAGGAGATGCGTGTCTTCGGCCATTGCCGAGGCGATGAACTGGTGCCGTATTACTCTGGTATGTTGACTCCCTAATACCTAATCTAACACGAGGAAAGGAAGGGAAAGAAAGCTAATAGGAACCTAGGTACCGTCCTTGGTGTCTACGCGACCTCGAACGGCAAGCATGGCGAGCGAGCCTTCGAGACTTACGTGTCCAACTGGCGCTACACGGGTCTCCAGCAGTTCAGGTCCCAACAGGATGTTGATACTGCTGACAGCAAGTCATCATAGGATGATAATGATGTATGGATATGATGTACATAATGAATATCTACATGTACGTACCTGGTTACCTCAATTAAAAAGACCAAAGTAATACATGTGTATGGGGTATTGAATGCCTATGTGGACAATTGTAGCTCGCCAATCCTTATAATGACATGAAATACTATGATGTACGTACCTAGATACATGTATATTTGCTTTGATTTTTCATTATATTACACTTAAGCTGTAATGGCTTTCTGCGCTTATCCACGAAATCAAATGCTAACAGCGCCCAGAATACGCTGTCCAACTCGCTGGGTGTCCAAGTCAGACGATAACCCGTCAAACTTTTCAGATCCTGTACGCTATTTGAGAGAAGCAAAGGTATGGAAAACATGGATGGCATGCTAGATATGTCGGTTCTTGGACCCTGAGATTGGGGGCGTGAGCCTTAACTCTGCTCAATCCCCGGTAATACAGCCATGCGACCACCACAGCAGCAATGGCCTTGCTGGCGAAGCAAGAAAGAGAGGCCTGGCTTATTGGTGCCCATAACAAGATCTTCCATGATGCTCCCACATCGCGCACAACCCCTCCATAGAATCCGGCCCTTGGCATCGTGTCTCATTTGCCTGGAGACCTCTACCTTCTTGAACAGATCCACCTTGAGACCCGCCGCCTTCCTCTTGGCCAGGGTGCGCGGTCCGTCCTGGACCTCGAGGATGGAATAGTCGCCAAAGTACAGCTTTGCGACATCGGAGTGAGCTCGGAACTCCTTCAGATCCTTGTTGAAAAATTTGTCGACGACGGAGACGAAAGATGGCGGTGGCGCTTGTAGTAGGAGCAAATTCATCTCGCAGTGCTGACGTCCGCGGGAGATCGCCTCTTGTGCTACGTCGGGCCTCGGCGCGTTGGAATTTTGCCCCTGCGCCGCTTGGCTGTTGCTCGCGGCCTTAGCAGCTTTCTCCCCGAGCGGCGCGAGCGAGGTGTTATATGCCGATCGTATATCAGCACTTAGGCTAGTAAGAAGTTTGTCGAACTCGTCGGCCTTAATGAGCGAGGACGAGGTATGGCGTCGTATCTTTTGATAGGCGGCGTACAACGCTGCATGGGCGGCAGCGCGAGGGTCAGAAGCGCCACCTGCGTTTTGGTTTGCTTTCTCGCGATTTTCGTACCATGTGATAGCTCGTGTACTAAACGAGTCTAGGAGCGTGATGCGACGACACACGGCAGAGAGTAGGCCACGCGTCGCTGAACACAACACCAGGTGTAACGCGATCTCATTTTTTGAGCGCAAGTAAGCGGTCATCTGGGCCAGCTGGGGCTGCTTCAGTATATTCATAAACTTGGGATCGTCAAAAAGACAGAACAATGAATCGCATAGCCAGCAGAGCAGATCGGTGGACCATTTGACACAGCCGGCTAAAACGCTGACAACCTCTATGTACCGATGGCGTTAATTAACTACTAGGTACGAATAATTTTTGAGAAAAGGGGAGGGCAAACCTACCGGGCTCATCAAGCGGATTCATGGCGTTCTTGTTAATGGTTATGGTATTGCTCGAGAGTGTAATCATGATGACAATGTTTCGCAGGTTCAGTGCCAGCATGGATAATTTCCCCCAGGACTGTCGAGGTTGGTAATCACCTCTCCAACCTAGGTAGTTGATGATGCTGAGGCACATCTGTAAAATATTATTCTTAATTAGATGATCATGGGGAGCCTCCTCTGTATAGTCCACGGTTATCTTCATCATTTGTACCATGGTTTTCACCCATTCAACAGCAAAGGCTATGTTGATGTCAGTATAAAGAATCTTTGATGATCGGAGCCTATTCCAAGGTCTTACTCTCTTTGCTAACGAAATTCCTAGCTACTGCTAGAATATCATCAATGTTCGCGCCGTGGGTGGCGGTTTGTGCTGTGGATATCGTGAAAGTAGCAACGAGGGCAGAAACCTGAGCTAGTAGAGCGTAAGTCATTGGGGCGAGGTTCATGGGAGCAATGAATACATACCATCAGTCATAGACTCGGGTTCTGATAGAGTGTAGTTGATGGGGTGCCACTTCGTTTGGCCATCCTCGCAGAGCTGGACTAACGAGAAATTTGTCGGCGAGAGAGCCATTTGAAGGCCTGGGATACCAGTCCGTTAGTATAAAATGAGAGCATGCGACAATGAAACTTACACAATGGTTCCCCACTTTGGGAAAAGCCGACATCGAGAACTGAGTTAATGCGCTCTAGATTTACTTCACGATACATTTCAGCCATGGTGAATCGGTCTCGATACTCAACGCTGCCATCACTATAGGCAAAGCAGAGAACCTTCCCAAATTGAACCAAGCTGACTCCTATTACGATCTTATTGACGACAATAGGTTCTAGTTTCTTGAGTCTGCTCCCGTTCTGGTATATGGGTCAATACAATAACTCACCAAAAAAGAGAAGGGGGGGGGGGGGGGTAAGGTGGTTCGTACCGGCGCGGTGGACCCAACGCTATTTCTTCTAGCTCCTAGTTGCTCAAATGCCGAATGAAGAGATTGCTGCTGATCTGACAAGAGTTCCCATCGGTCGATGATACTCTGCGGTTCTTGCGCATATGGCGAGTTTGGTTCCGGTACGATAGATCTCACCGTTAGGATTACAACAGGCGACCACTCTTTACTTGTCTTGAGAGGTATGGTAGGAAGGATTTCGATGTGAGTGATTTTCGACATGGAGGCATCGACATGCAAGTCACTAGAGCCTGGTTGGAACCAGCTTGTTACTGCTACGTGTCTCTTCGAAAGTGTTGGGTTGAGCGTCTGATTCGTAGGAGGAACGCTTTGGGTCCCTTCGGTCTTGGGAATACCCCAGTTGATAAGGACCTGGACGATCCGTAGTTGCTTAGACGCGGTTGCCAGAGCGATCAGGAGCGTTTTTGCTGCTTAGTTAGCCGATGATATGAGACTATAGTTGCACCCATCCAGCTTACTTTTGTCTGAACACACTGCGGCGTGGGTTATCAGGTCACCCGCAAACGTGACGCCTTCAAGTTCGAGAGTCGACTCTTCGATCTTACCCGTATTCTGGCCCCAGAACATTCTAAGCATACCGCTCGTAGTGATACAGATTAAGGTGGATTTGCTAGGGTGCGGGTGCCACGGACCGGTACTGATAATGGGGCTCATCTGATAGTTGTAATTGTTTCCGTTACCGTTTTTCACTGCCGGTGCATAACACGGAGTATACGGAGGTGACTAGTAGCCTGTTAGAACGGACTACGGCGCCTAGGGAATACTATACGACATACTCTTGGGTTTCCTACTGGCAGATTCTGTAGCCAGTAAGTCCCGACGATAGCTTGGGAGTCGTCGAGGGAATCGCTGTCCCACTTCCTAGAAATGGAAGGGCGATTCATATTCGCGTTAAAATTAAGGATAATCACCCTCCCTACGGCGTCAATCGCGGCGAGTTCTGAGTTGGTAGGGCCCCAACTGAGATGAACGAGGGGACCACCCGGTAGGCTTGGCCACGGTGCGATGGTGGTAGGTTCGCTCAAAGCAAAGGTGGCATCCTTGCTCTTAGCACGGATGTAGCGCAGCTGGAGTTGCTGGCCATCGGGTGTGATGGAGGCTATGGTGCCTCCTTTGGCCCAGGCAATTCCCCTTTATACGGATCAGTGACTGACTCGGTAAGTAATGACAGGGGTGGGTGAAGAATTACTGGCAGCAGCCTCGTTCACGGAGGTCATCTAGTCTTTGCCGTAAGCGTTTACTTGCCGGCCGTGGCGGTAAGGCGAGGGGTGCCCCATCGCCAAACAGGTCGTCGACGTCGTCTAGGTCAACTTGCATGGCTTCTCCGCCCATGGGATTGTCTAGAATGAGGGGCATCTTGCCGGACGTCATTTAGAAGATATGTATATGGATTTGGCCAACTTCCCAGAAGGTTGGTTGGGCTTTAGACATTCAAAATGACTGTGTTTATGACCTTGACTTAGGTGTCGATGATGGCCTGCCATTTATGGCCATGCTAGGTGGGCGATTGTATCCGATATCCAATTTGTGTATGAAACACACGGATGACCGAACGTGACTACTGTAATAAATGTTAAAAGCTTACTAGGTTGGCTGGTCTGAACACTATGTCTGATCTGATCGGGGAAAACTGTGCGAGAGGGACTATTAGAAAGCTTAAGCAACCTTAGATATAATTCATTTGCTGTTGTGGTAATGTGTGATGCTCCTTGTATGAGCCTAGAACAGTGAGTATCAGGATAAATTGCAGCTATCTACAGTTATGTATGTACGGTATATTATGTAGAATACTTAGGTAATCATTATATGGGTCACTGTCTCATATCCATTCATGGACATTATCCGCCATATGGGACAATATTTCTTTATGCCGTATAATGTAGGTAGCGGAAGGGCGGTGACAGGGGCGGAGGAGTGCCTGTCTCCTGCAGACATGACGCGACATGTCGAAACTAAAGTTAGATTGGGAACTAGACATAGTACTTAGATACTTGACCTTACCTTTTCGGGAGAAGCTTTGAATAACCTCAGGTCAACATTTGTATCAGCCTTACATAGGTATGTATGTATGTACGGAATACATATTACTCGTGCTGGCATCCCAAGGAGGCGAGTTCATACGGAGCCAGCACGAGTACGGTCTGGGGCTAGCGTCCTGATTAATGGATCCTGGTTATGTGGCTTCTCAGCCTCAAATCGAGAGCCACATTTATTATCCCTGGCAACCCAGCAACAACGGGGCAACGAGAGCTGAACTAGACGATTTCTGCTAGCGTTGTTCTCCCTTTTTGGTCGGGGTTGGGTCAAACCGTGGCCAATGATACCTCATTTAGTGGGATTGTTATGGTTCAAGGAGTTGTTTCGGTGACTAGCTAACGAGTCATATCAGTGAAAATCAGGACAGCTGATACGGCGAAGTAGCAAACATGCCAAGGCTGTCGCATCATGGCCGCCTTGATCTTTGTACTGTACTATGTAGGATACAGACGGATATGCACATCAATGATGTACGTATGGCCAGATAAAAGTCATTATGCGACTATGAAAAGCAACTCAATACCTAAGTGAGGTCACATACGTTGGACAACATACATTATCTACCTAGCTGCGTCGAGCATGTACATGTAGAAATGATTAATAGGTAAAGGTCTAATGCTTTCAAGAGTCGTGTTATAGAAAAGGGGGTAAAAATACTGTAGGGGCGGGTTCTCATGACCGAACTGTCGGTGGACAGGATAACCTTATTTGAGGACGGCAAGTACAGCTTCAAATGAGACCTTGCATACCAACGAAACACAATTGGGTCGCTATACTCTAGAGAATTCTTCCTGTCCCATATCTTATCCCTTTTCATTTTTGAGCACTAATATTTTTTAGGGTTAGTCTAAGAGAAGCCGATCGGAATCATTGAGGTTGTTATAGTATTATAAACAATAGATGCGACCGAAGCGGGATGAATAGGTACATGGCCATGTTATAAGTTCAAGGTTGGAAGTAGAAACGCTATAGAAGAAAGTTTGAGTTAAAACGTCGTTGCCTTTGCCTGACTTGTGTTGCGCTGGGACTTGTTGGTTAATTAGGCGAAAGAGGAGAAGAAGGAAGAAGCGGCAGAGGCTCGTTCTTGTTCGCTCTTGCCGTGTCCTGACCGGCCGGCTCCTGTTCTTGTAACCCCTTCTCCAACCTCCCGGACAAGGCCCCAAGAGTTTTTCCACCTTACCTCATCTCACTCATCCTCACCCAAACCCCAAACCTCCGCCGCCATTTCCCTCGAAACCGACGGATTGCGCACATGAATTGCCCCCAACGACGAAGAGATACGTGCACGATTTCTACAATTTTGCTGTCGCCGATAGCACGGCGCTAGGATATTGTGGATTTTGAGTTGTACTATAAGGTTGGATCGTGTTGTTTATTGATTTGGGTCATACCAAGATTGCGCCATGATAGGAATATCGATGATTTCCTCTTCCGTTTTACCATAAATTACAACAACTTGGATACCGCGTCACGCCGCACCTCTTACACCACAAATCAGAACAAAACCGCACCGGTGCTCTTTCCTCGCCTATCGACGTACCTTCCCGTTGTTGTAATTTTTTATTTTATTTTTATTTTTTCACAGAGGAGGCTCCACATCCACAACCATGGATATGGATATCTCGTCAATCTTGTCGGCGTCGGACCTCTCTGACCCTCCCTCCTCTAATCCACCCTCATCACCTCTCTCTATTCTTTCTAGATCGCCGACAATATCACCGAGAACATCCCTTTCATACGATCATAACCGCCTACCATCACCACCTTCAACCATTACATCCGGTAGCGCATCTCCCATGAAGTCTTCGGATCGAATCTCCGTGGAGAACGAGATCCACGTAAATCCCGATGGCGCGCCGCCTGCCAAGCGACGACGAATTGAGCGCAAACCGCGCACCACCGAGTACCTTGACTTAAAGGCGGCAGCGGAGCAGAGCGAGAAGGATGAGCAACTGCTGGACCAGTTGACGACTGCCTTGCGCAAGAAGAAAAAGATCGTCGTAATTGCCGGCGCTGGAATTTCTGTATCTGCAGGAAGTACGTAATTTGCTCTTATTATGGTTTCTGCCACTCTATTTTGATTTTATGCTAACTACCCTGCTTCGCCAGTTCCCGACTTCCGATCGTCCAAGGGTTTATTCGCTACCTTACCCAAGGAGCATGGCCTCAAGGGATCCGGCAAGCACCTGTTCGATGCCTCTGTATACAAGCACGACTCGACTACGTCTTCTTTCCATACGATGGTTCGGGACCTGTCGCATCTTACGAAGAATGCGGAGCCGACCCCGTTTCACCATCTGATAGCTTCACTTGCTAAGGAAGGTCGCCTGCTTCGTCTCTATACCCAGAATGTTGACGGTCTCGATACATCCATGCCGCCGCTAGCTACAACGGTTCCATTAAATCCCAAGGCCCCATGGCCGAAGACAATTCAGCTCCACGGTGGCCTTGGAAAGATGGTGTGCTCTAAGTGTAACGAGATTAGCGACTTTGACGGCTCGCTATTCGAAGGCCCCTCAGCGCCACTCTGCAAGGGATGCGAAGAGACGGACAATGTACGCACCTCTCACGCTGGAAAGCGTAGTCATGGTATCGGACGATTGCGACCACGAATGGTTCTCTACAACGAATACAATCCCGACGAGGAATCTATCGCCAATGTCGTCCGCGCCGACATTCGGGCCCGACCCGACGCTATCATAGTCGTTGGAACTAGCATGAAAATTCCCGGCGTACGTAACATGGTGAAGGACATGTGCCGGGTCACCCGAGACCGTAAAGATGGGATAACCGCTTGGATCAATTTGGATCCGGAACCTACCGGAGCGGATCTTAAGAACTGCTGGGATCTGGTCGTGCAAGGCAAGTGTGACGATGTCGCTTCATTGGTTCATCTGCCGCGCTACGATGAGAACGTTGATGACGCCGTCGTGGTCGATGAGAAGAAGTACGAGGAAGACGTCCGTGGCATTAAACTGGAGGTAGAAATCAGGAAGACAGCGGCTGAAGCTAGACAGCCCGTTAAGTTGGCATCGCGTGATAGTTCGCCTGTTGAGGCGAAACCGCAGTTGATCGAGACCGTCCAGGGCATACCGACACCTTCTGCTAGCCCCAAGGTGCGAGCTACCTTGCCTACGATCAAGCCGCAATCGAAACAGAGCAAGCTCGCGTTTCCCGGTCTGGGCGCATCCACGACCGCCGCCTCAGCACCTAAGGACACTAAGAACACCAAGAAACCATCGCAGCGAAAACCTAAGCAGAATAAGAAAGCGGAGCCGAAGCCTCCCAAGGCTACAATCAACAACACCTTTAAGGCAACCAAGGCATCCGCATCCACCTTCTCCAAAGTACCTGCGAAGCGTAGCCTCGATGTCCAGCCCGAACCGGATATTCTATCTCCTCGATCTGCTATGCGCGAGGAGTTCTCGTTGCGTCCTAGAAGCAAACCCGCTGAGCTGTCTGTCGAGCCCCAGAAGGCGGTTGAAGGAGAACCAACCACTCCGACACAACAGACCACGCGTCCATCACCTCCTGGCACGATTTCACCTACGTCCAAGCCTCGAGGTTTTGCGTCCCTGATTGATTAGTTCAAATTCAGGATTCAAAACAACTGATGCATTATGCTTTTCCTAATAATCACTTGTACATAAACACTCGGAATCTCAAACTTTACATTCGGCACGCGGCGCACTTTTTACGGCTTTTCCAGCCAACTTCCCGGAGCACTCACGATACCATATGCGAGGAGAAGAAGGGGAGTCCAGCATAACGGTTCGCGCAGAGATGGGCGGGTTTCTGCATTTTTCTTTTCTCTTGCCGCATTACCACATGACCCACGCACGGGGGTTGGTTTACGCATCTGTGTATACTTGTTCACAAGGCGCATATAGGGGGCGCGGACTACTTAGTCGTGATCAATTGCCTCAACGGGATAAGGCGGTTCGGTTCGGAGCATAGGCCGGCGTTTCGGTTAGAACTGCGTAATGGTCTTTTTTTTTTTTCCATTGGGGCATGGCGTCACACAGGTGGCAGCATTACGGAGTAGTTAGCGGGAGAAGCAAGCAAAAGCAAATCTTCTTCCCCCCCTCCCCTTTTACTATTTGCTAAATAGGCTCCTGGCCGTTTTCATCGCGAAGCTTTTCTCGTATAGAAAACTAGCACTGAATTAAATTCGATGATTTTAAAATTACTAGGCAGTCTACTTACTGACTACTCTCTATGTGACCCATATATGCCCTTTCCTGCATGGAATGTAAGACATAAGTGAAATTGTGTAACCCGGAAGGATTAGCTGTGTTCGCGCGCCACGTGGCGAGGCTCCCTTGCCACGTCTTCTAGTGTGCCTGTAGGGGATCATTGATGTTGATGAGGGGGAAGACTGTAAGTCGTACTCAAAGTCACGTGTCTATGAGATACCATCACACAGGAGTCTACGGTGGGGAGCGGCAAACATATTTATCTCAGAACTTCCATTGACACACCTTCTGATGCTATAAGAATATAACTATCTAGCGTATAGCAGCCTTCTTGCATTGGTTCTTGGTCCGATGCAAAATGTGCCAACGAGCAAATGCTATAATGACTTGCTAGGAGGCGGCTTCGTTGTATGTGCCCATCCATCATGCAAACATCCCCATTAACGTCTCGCCAAGACAATACTATACCTGCCATGTGAAATAGACAGGCTAGAACGTCTCATGGCTCGATGTAGGATATCGCAACTATAATGTTAAAGAGCAATACTACTAGATTTGCAGTTTCGTGATTCTGTCCTTCTATCGCTTTTTAGGTTCCCCTGTAGAACTCTCTGGCCGCAGCCGAGACCAGAGATCCGCGAATATAGATAAGACGTTGTTTGGCCGCGCCGACCGTGTAACTCCCAACTCTCCTGTAATACGGATGCTTTTAATGGGTATGATTTCGTTGACTCCAACCTCGCCTGTCTAAGATGCAAAACCGTAACGCCATACAATGCAATAAAAATGGATCGGCCGCTTGGTTCTATGCCCTATCGTCATGTCGACTGATTACCTAGTAGGTTGGGCGTTGGACTTGGCGATAACGTCTTAGCTGGCCGCCTTGGACGATTCTCCACGGGAAGAGTTCCCATTCGTGGTGGCCGCGCCTGAATTCTTTGGCTTCGGGACATCGCCGTTCTTCTCCGCTTCCTTCAACTGTTGATACAACGCTGCCAGTCGCGGACCAGTCATTACTTGGGAGCCGGATTTATCTCCTCCCTTCTCCTTTTCCGGCTTGTTGGAAGATTGCTTCTCAGAAGCTGGTATTCTCTTAGAAATGAATCTCCTGTGGCATTGTTAGTATTCGGCAGTGTCATCTGCTTACAACTAGTATTTACTTACCATAGCTTTGGTTTGAGCTCCTCTAGTTGGTCGAGAGTCAAACCCGACGTCTTGTGAAGACCTTCGATGAAGTCACCAATGGCGGTTATTTCAGACTTCAAGACTTTGGCTCTAGCCTTGGCAACGGGTATGTTCGCCTTGGTGCATGATTCGACCTTTTCGACGTGGGACCATATAGGCTGCATCAGAGCCTGAATAACGGGGGCGTTCCTCTCATCATCCTCATCCTCTGCTTGGCGCTGCGAGATATCAGACCTGCGAAGCTCTTCCACCCGGCGGTGCTTGTGACGGCGATCGTCTGTTTCACCGCTGTGCTTCCGCTTCGTGTCGGGTCTCGGCGTGCTGCTGTCGCCAATACTACTACGGGATCGATGATGATCGCCCCGCGAGTGAGAACGATCATGGTCTCTGTCCCGATGTGATGGCTTCCTTGAGCTCTGAGGGGCGGGCGAGGCAGAAACGGATCCTCCCTTTTCCGGGCGGCGGTGTCCGTTAGATGCTGAGTGACCGGTTTTCTTGTTATTGCGGTGGTGGTTCTCGACAATCTTCTGAGCATTTACATCGTCGGAATGGATGGAAGTGAGCACGGACAGCAGGTACTCTGCACGACGGACTAAATGGACAGCCCCAGGTGCTTTAGCGCCGCCCTTGCTGTCAGCGTTCTCTCGCTCTTGCTTCTTCTCGATACGATGCTCCTCTAAGAAAAACTTGTCTTGCATCCCGAGTTCTCTGTCATCCCGGATCTGCGTCCAGGCACCAAAGCCGTAACGATAGATACCAACGAGAAGCATGCCATCTTCTCTAGCAGTCCACTCACAGCTATAGTGTGCTGCTTTTGTTGCATCCGGCAGCCGGAACATACGGAAGTCAGGAAGCTCGTCGAGAACACGTCGCAACAGACGTAACTGCGGTGGGCGGTCAAGAATGGTCTCGGCATTGATCTTTTTGACCTCGCCAAAGTCAAACATAACTGCTTTGATGTCCTTCTTGGTCAGCTTTTTCTTTGACTGCTGCTCTTGAGCTCGGATTTCTTCGTTATTCTTCTCCACTGCCTCGCGAGACATGTTTACGAGCTCCTGAAGCAATTCACCAATGAAGTCACGATCCCGGTCGCTCAAACGAGCATCGCGCAGTAACTCATCTGGGCGGTCTTCGATGAAGCCGTACCGCATAAACGCCCGAATGAGATTGCGGGTCTCTTTCTCATTAAGAGGCCGTCGAGGATCCGAGAGCATAGCCCGCTGCTCCTCAAGACGTTCCTGTTTCTGCTGCTCGCGCTCACGCTTCTTCGCGATTCGCTCAGCTCTCTCCGAGTCACCATTAGGCCTGGAGCTTTTCAGCGCAGCTCGTCGTGGTGCACTGGCCTCCAATTCCTTGGCGAGGTAGTCGTCCTCTTTCTTTTTGTCCTCTTCGGCCTTTATAGCTGCTAGTTGCTCTGCTGGGATAATCTGGTCCCAATCAAGAGTAAGATCATCGACTTTGACATCCGTGTACTGCATGAAGTTGTCCCAATCGATACCCCCGGTACTCAGATTCATTTGGTCATCCACCTTGGTCTTGGTGACCTCAGCGTTCTCTAGGATAGAGTCAATGTCGAGTTGCTCCAATCTCTCCTGGTTACCGGATTGCTCAAACATCTTTTGGGATCGCATCTTTAATACCCATTGGATGTCATCTGCCGATTTGGCTTCATCGATCCTCAGGCCCTTCTGCTTAAACTCTTCCCTGAATGCCTTGCCGTCATCCGTAACACCTGCCTGAATTGCTAGGTATTCGAGCAAGAGCTTGTTCCGAGCTCGCTCGAGCACTTCCTCTTCGATAGTCTCTTTGGAGACAAGGCGGTAAACAGTGACAGGTCTCTTTTGCCCAATACGATGAGCTCGTGCCATTGCTTGGAGATCCGCCTGAGGGTTCCAGTCAGAGTCGAAAATAATGACGGTATCGGCAGTCATGAGATTGATTCCCAAGCCACCGGCTCTCGTCGAGAGTAAGAAGCAGAAGTCGGAGCTATCTTCCGCGTTGAAATGGTTAATTGCTAAACGTCTCGGGCCGGCACCGATAGTGCCATCAAGCCGCTGGAATTGGTAGCCGCGTAACCGAAGATAGTCTCCGAGAATATCGAGTACCTTCACCATCTGACTAAAAATCAGAACACGATGGTTGTCCTTCTTCAGCTTAGCAAGTAGCTGGTCAAGCAGCATCATTTTGCCGCTGCTGGCAATAAGACCCTTGATTTGATCTTCGCGACGCTCGCTGCCATTGAGGACCTTCTCTTCGGCACCAGGGAACATATATGGGTGGTTGCTGACTTTCTTCAGTTCCATAACGATGTTCAACAAAGATGACTTCTGGCCGTTGTTTCCTTCATTCAGAGCAGCGTAATTCCTAGTAAGAATGTTCTTGTAGTATTCGAGCTGGACATCTGAAAGTTCTACTCGAATAATTTTCTCCGTCTTCGGTGGAAGGTCTGACTCAACCGTCTCCTTCGTTCTTCGCAAGATGAATGGAGCAATGGCAGCATGTAGATCTTGAAGTTTTGCTTGCGCATCTGCAGCAGCAAGCGTGTCTAGGTCTTCATCAATGTGGACCTTGCCGGGATTCAAGAAGTCAAGAAGGGAGGACAATTCGGCCAGGTTGTTCTGAATCGGAGTGCCGGTGATCAGGACCTTAGATGGGGCCCCAAAGCTCATAAGCTCCGAGTACAACTTAGACTCCTTGTTCTTCAGGCGGTGAGCTTCATCGACAGCTAACGCTTGCCACTTTATGCTTCTCAGGAAGTCGGCATCCATCAAGATATACTCGTACGAAGTAACAAGGACATTAAACTTGTGCTTCTTTGGGTTGCCGTTGAACATCAGTTCGTGCTCTCGAATCGTATTTCGTGCCTCGGCATTGCCGAGGTAAACAACGTAGTTGACATCGGGAGACCAGAAATTGAACGTATCGCACCAAGCAGGTATGACACTCAGGGGCGCTACAACTAGGAAGGGCCCTTCCTGTTTACGCTCATTACGCAGCCAGCTCAAAAAGGAAACAGTCTGGACAGTCTTTCCGAGACCCATTTCATCAGCAAGGATGACGTTGTTCGCTCGGCACCAGTTGAGACACAAGAAGTTCAAGCCCGTCAGCTGGAAGCCTCTGAGTTCACCACCCTTGATGTAGCTCGGTTGCTTCTCAAGCTTGAGGAATTTGCTTCGTGTCGCGGGATTTGACTCGATTTTGTCCGACGTCCACGATCTTGACTGTCGGTCAAGGAATTGATCGATCTTGTCTTGAGCCTCTTCGCTGATAGTAGAAGCGAGTTCCCAGGTACAGTGTTCATAGGTCAGCCCTTTCCACTTGACGAAATACTCTCTTCCCTCGTCGCCGGCTCGCTGCGCGACAACTCGCTCTACCTTGGTGAAGTCCTCCAAGGCATCTTGTTCGCGTTCCTTGTCGAGCATATACTGTTCTCGAGTCTCGGGCGGGATGTCATCACCAGCAAATTTGAGGTCGATCTCGTACTCAACGGTCCGTTTGTAGTAGTTCTCCAGCTTGCGGAATCCACGGTATCCGCGAAGAGTGTCCAGAGTATCCCACGTATTATGGAGGTATGATTTACCCTGCCACTTAATGTAGTATTCGAAGTCCTCCCTGGTTAAGTACTGGGTCAACTCGCCACCGTCCTTAACTCGATGACCGACAACTTTTTCGATGTACATTGAATCTTCGGCGAGGTCTTCACCAGCCCAGTAATTAGGCGTGAGCTCGGATTCATCGTCTTCATCAATGTCGCTCTCGTGGTACGTTTGCACCTGTTGAGCGGCCCTCCGATTCGACCACCGCTTTTCAGCGTACAGAGCCGATTGAGGTTGGCCTTGTTGACGGCGAGCTTTCTTGATAAACGTACGGGCGCGAGCCCCACCGTACGTGTCTGAGTCGGAATCGTCGGCAGCAGTCTGTCTAGCGGGTGTGCCCCGTTTGGAAGC
This sequence comes from Hypomontagnella submonticulosa, assembly GCA_022984865.1. Taxonomy (NCBI): domain Eukaryota; kingdom Fungi; phylum Ascomycota; class Sordariomycetes; order Xylariales; family Hypoxylaceae; genus Hypomontagnella; species Hypomontagnella submonticulosa. The sequence goes on from JAJKLF010000029.1 coordinate 429,022, forward strand.
TACGAGTTGCAATTTATTAGCCTAAGAACCATACACCAGGTTCTCAAGCACATGAGAGAAAAACTTACATTGTCGCGAGACCTGCTCTGTACGGAGCTTCTTGGCTCGACGGTTTGTAGGTACGACATCTGAATCAGAGTCTTCTTCTTCTTCATCAGAGTCAACCTGTAGATTAAGATGTTAGGACTAAACTAGACATGACCCTGATCCGCTGGCGAATTATTTTACTTACAATCTTCGGCTGCTTCGTAGGGCGGGACTAAACAAGCTGGTCAGTAGAAGCTTACAGCAGTGATTAGATTTACATACACTTCGCCTTAAGCCATATAGCTCTGGGTTCTCTCGTATATAGTCATCCTCATCAGCGCCAGCCTTTCTCTTAGGGGCACGACGGGAACTATTGGAAGTGGACGTTTCGTCCTGAGGCGCGTCACTCTGTGATGGAGCAGGGCTATCCTCCATATCAAAGTCGGCATCGTCCGAGGCGTTATTATCATCGTTATCGCTCGACTCAGCGCCAGCTGGGGAATCTGGTTCGGGTTCGACATCTTGAAGGGATTGATCAAGGGCGGGAGAGGAAGAAAACGCTGCGGGAGCGGTATTATCGTTCATGTCTGAGAGATCGCTCTCACTGACACGATCATCGAGTATTATTCTCGCGTCGGGCCCCGTCTCAGGCGACATGTGGCCGTTGACGGAGCTAGGCTCGGGTGAGCTCGTCATATTGATATTGGACACACCTGTCCGCTATGTGACGGCAAGGTTAGCATGTATTCACTGTAGAAGTGCTACATATATAGGGTTGGTAGGCAGCGCTGGAAGCAGCGATCAAAACAACGCGATAAATAGCTGTTAAAGATGGGAAATGGGTCTGGCAATGGATCTGGCGCATATCAAGAGATGTTTCGATGAAGGCAAGGCTGATAGGTGATGAAGAAGGAATTGCGGGAGACTGGTGCGAACGCGAGGAACGAAGAGACCCCAGCACGTCCGACAAACCGAGAACAACAGATTCCATCTAAATGCCAGCGTCCGAGAAGCTCAGATGCAGTGAAAGAAGCGATAGTAAGGTCGCGTGTGCATGTCTTCGGGATGGATTCGATGTCAAGTACACAGTAGAGCGACAGAGTCCAGCCTTGTCCAGCAGCAGCACAAGTGGGGGAATAGAAATAAAATACTTACGAATCATCAACTTGTGTATCCCAGACAGGAATAGAAGCGGTATGATATGGGTCTATGAAGGTGATGAAGTACGGGTGCGGCCCCGTCTGGTGCGTGTTGTGGACAATAGTTGTGAGAAACTGGCGGAAATGGACCTGGAAGAATTGGTGGTCGGGGAACATTGAAAGTGGACGGCAGGTGGGAGGTACCTACCTTGCGAAGCTTTGATGTGTGCTAGTATAAATATGGTTTAGCGGACACCAGCCACAAGCCACATTAAATAGAAAATAGGCAACCTGGACAACTTAGTGCAAGAACTCAGTTCTTAAAGTTGTAGAATAATAGACAGTAGAGAAAGTAGAGACAGTAGAATGAATGTCTTCCAATTGTGATCATGCAAATGTTACCGTGTGAATTGTTAGGCATTTGCTTTATTGGATGCATCCATGTAAAAAGTTGTTTGGAAGGAATTGTTACTCACTTCAACGTTGTATACACGGTTCTCAAGGGTCCATTTCAGCCTTTTTTGTCCACTCAACTTAGACCCTGATAGACGCAAACCTTATCATCTGAAGTGCTCACGGTGAGATCAATTGATGTTCGTGACTACATAGTAGCAGCTCAGAGTGCAGGTATCCACAATTTCCCCGGTCACGTACCTACATAGTACATAGGGGACATAAATCTATTCAATAATACAGTATACTTAGAAATAACAGCCATCTGACAGCTCCATACTGTAGTAAATCCGGCATCCCTCGCTTGCACGTTACAAGCCCATACCAACGTACACACGGGATGTCAAGTCATGGTACTGCCATATTTTCGTTCCTTCAGCAATCATTTGTTGGGGTCTACCTACAGTAAGAACGGATTACGCCCCGCGATTAAACCAGCGTCTAAAGCATGCGGTCTGATCAACGTCACGTGAGATACTTACTTCTTGAGGATAGTGAACGGGGAAATGCCTACACCGGAAAGCTTGGCGTGACTGTAGGTAGAGTATCAAATTTTTTCGGCTTATTATTCACCTTCATATACAACCGCGCAAAATTTTCACAAAATCGCATGGCTATTATAGAATCAGTATCAATCGCAAAATTCCCCCGTGAGTATTGAAATGAGAGTATGAAGTATAGTTATGTAGTTAGTCCTGCCGGCCCAAAAATACGTTGATCATCGATAGATCCTCTCACCGATCGACCAGCTACTTAGTACATGTAGGTAGGTTAGTGGCTTGACAGACGGCTTAAACGTTGGAGCGGAAACCTCACATCGTTCTCCGCGGCCTATTTGGTTAGCTAATCATTGTTATGACTAATCAATCTGTTGTTTCGAGGATCGGAAAATTCCATGTGATGTAGCCTCAAGAACAATGGCACAAGTAACAACTTAAAAATATAAAAACCCTTTAAGACCGAATCATTAAACCCGTTATAGCTTGACTTTTGTCATAAGCTTCGGGGCGTCAACTTACGACGAAGAGCGAACAGCCAGGCAGAAAGCATGCCAACAACAAGACAAAGCTTGAATTGTATTAATATTGATTTTAGCTTCAGCTGTAAAGATCCAATCTTAGTGAATTACAATGTTTCCACTTTCCATAGAGTGATGTTATCTACAAATTAAGGGTTTTTTTTCCTCATTTTCAAATTATTCTACAGGTTAGTTTTCAACCACCTGGTTATACCCTATCCACACCTGGCCCGATCTGCCCAGCGTTTCGATGTTCCTCCAAGTGTCGCGGCGTTAAGGACACCGGGATATCAGGGAGCTCTTTATAATATATTTACTTTATATAGGAATCAAATGTTGTTAGTTTAAGCAAGGAAACCCTTTATAAAAGTTGTTCTTAAATTTCCAAGGTTATGGTAGCATTTATGGTTGAGTAAGTGGAAGTAATTGTAGTTAGTTGCTTGAAAAAAGTAATCTATAAGGCAATCTACAAATACGGGGGGAAATTAATCTGTAAGTAGCATCACTTTCTCACATGAGTCATACGGGACGTAACGAAAGGGAAACATTTGAAAATCGAATGAATCATAACGAGTAAGCGCAGCGAATATCTGTGTATACACTCCTATACTCTTCGGGGTTATTGCACATTATAACAACTTTAGTATTAATATTAAGGCCGCCTCACAGCATTGAAATAAATACCGCCGTACTTTGACGAGTCCTAACCGAAGAAGAAGTGACTAAACGTCATATATTGACAGTATATGATGCGACTTCCGTCCAAAAGTTTCGGTCTCAGAATAACACGTCGAGGTTACCTTACGTGACTTCACCTTAGTCACTACATTGTCTAGGTATGAGAAATGAATCGATAGCGCAGAGGTAAGTGTGGAAGATCAAAATTTTCAGGATATTGAACCGCATTACAAGCTTCATTCGGTCTTAAGATCGAAAAGTGGACAGTAGTACCTACCGAGCCAGTAAGAGGTATGGCATATCTTGAGAATAAACACTTATTCCTATATGTCAAAGTGTAGTATAACACACCTATATTATCAAACGTCAAGCCCAAGACTTTCATTATGCGTTGAGCTTAGCTTAGCTGCTGATACGCAAGACACCCAATCAATGAGCTTGATTACTCTTCGGGTCATTATTGTCATGTACTTTTTTTCCGACTTCTCTTAGAAAACAAGATACCGTACCCGGCGCTACTGAGAGAAGGATAGGTCAATTAATATAAGAAGCATGGATACGCGCCATCGACGGCAAAGTCAACGAAGCATTTATAGCTGGCCAGAAGACACGCTTGAGGTTTCATTGGTACGGGCTAAGTCGGAAGATATAAACCCCAGTGCAATGGACTTACTCTTCTGTAGTATCGGTAATATAAAAAAACATTCAGCTCGTTACGCGAGCTCGTCCTGATGCACCACTGATGCTACTATATACATTTATGGCTGCCCCTACACACCAACGGCCAAGATAATCTAATATCTAATACCGATAGATGTCGAATATATACTGATGAGTTATGAAAAGCCTCGATAGCCGTGGGCTGTTACTGACCTGTGTTTTCATAGCTTGCGACGACGCAAGGCTTGTACGACCCCTTCACGTAGCATTGCAGCATCCATAATGGGTAGCCGACCCGAATAAACGACAGAATTCCTACATGTAGGCGATCATGTGGTTACCCAGCCATTTTGGTAGCCTTTCCTAAGCTGGCTGTTACCTAAATACAGTCGACTAGCTACATAGTTCAGCTAGCCACACGAATACACACGACCCGAATAGTGCTCGCTGCAGATATCTACGCCGTCCCCCGCAGTGAGCCCTTTTTCTCATTTGCTTCATGCCCCTTACCGCCGCGGTATACTACCTAGATGCGTCGCCGAAGTCGTTCTCGCTTGTTGAGTAGGAGTCGTGGGCCGAGCTTATTAGTTGATCTTAAAACAAAACAATGAAAACACGGCTCTTATTCCGTCTACATTTCTGTACATACTATGCTCCATGCAGATGATAACTCGTCACGAAGCCGCATGTGCCCGCACCGTTTTCGTATGATGATACCACACATGTCGACTTGTGAATTGACTAGTTCTTGGATATATAAGACGAGAACACGGAAGCTCACTTGCTATATTCTCATCATACAGTCACTCGTATTAGGTCCCCAGCAAAATTCCCAAAGAAGTCCTACATAGCTATCGTTACCGATCATGTCTCATGAATACAATACAGTCGTTGCGGAGATTATGTCTCACGAAATTACTAATAGGTCTGTCTCTGAGATCATGTCACACGAAGCTACCGACATAGCAGTTGCTAAGAGCAGCTATTATACTAACCTTCACCTCTCCGCCGTCGCAACTCTGTATCCCCCGACTCCGCGCCATATCAAGCGCACGTGTGAAGCGAAATCGTCTCAAAAGGACCCAGGAGACCAGAAGAAGCTCATTCGCGTCTACTATACTGAGCCGAGTTACTATGGATATAATCCTTCTTGCTATCTGATCAAGGAAACAAGATTTGGTGTACCACAGGAATGGTACGCTGCAAGTGATGAACTGGTCGCTGATGATGCTGCACCTGGGAGCCCTGTTGCTGCCATTGGGTGGTGGGCGGACTCGGAGGACGGCTTGGGGTTTAAAGGTACCTGGGAGGTTAGTTCTCTCGCTCTGAGCATTGCGAATAACCGTAAACTATGGTGCACTAATGACTAATAGGCAAGAGTATATTACATCGACAGGAAGGGAGCGATTCGAGAGGTGAGAACCTCCATAGTATTGTTGCTTCCTTCACTCCTCCATATACGTCCTAGATTCAGGGCGTTTTTATGAATATTGCTTCTAACAAGTGAGCAGCGTGTCAACCACACCTTCTTCGACCCTACGCCCGGAGATGATTTTGACGTCGAGCTTCCCGAGCCCGAAGAGGTGATTCCTCCCACTCCCGGATGGGGGCAAACCCCCCTTGCTAGCGGAGAATTTGATACCAAGCCTGACGGGACTATCTTTCCTGTCGTCTCGCCCCCGCCCTTACCTACCACCAAACTTGCCGCGATTCGCACTGAAGTTGGTCATATTTTTGTATTCTACCAAAGTGCCGACAATTGCATCCACACAATCAAATTCCAACAAGGAATTGGCTGGTCACGGCAAAAGGGTGTAGTGGCACAGTCAGACTCGGCCAAACCAGGGACTCCATTGACGGCCATAACAGGAGCTTATTACGAGGTCCGACTCTTCTATGTCACACCAAAAGATGAACTCGGAGAAGTATATGGGGACGACCACACGGTCTGGACAGCTAATACATTACTGGCTAGAAATAGCCCGGACCACGGTTCAACCTCGCCATATAAGTTGGGAAATAAGACAGCAATGCTTTCAGCTGTAGCATGGAACTATGCCTCACCGTTCTTCGAGATTCGTATTTACGCGGCTGGGGAGAACGACGAGCTCTTGGAGTATTCGTTCTCCCGGAGTTCTGGTGGATGGATCGTGACTGATCCCGTTCAGAGTGGACCGACACCCCTCAGCTTTGATGTCCCTCTCTCCGCTGTCGCCGCGGTGATCTTTGAGAATGAGTGTAATCCGAGAGTCTATTTTCACCCACGGAGATGCATAGCCGAGTGGGACGTCTGCTCGAAGACCAGGTTTCACGCGGGAATCGCTAGGGTGGGCGCGAAATCGGCAGCAAGGAGGAAGACAGAAGACGAAACCAGGGTGAAGATCCGGGAAGAGGAGGAAAGGAAGCGTGAGGAAGGGAGAAAACGTGAGGAGGAGAGAAAACGCGAGGAAGAGAGAAAATACGAGGAGCTGAGGAGACAGGAAGAGGAGAGGAAGAGGAAAGAGGAGGAGGAAAAGAACAGAAGGGAGGAGGCAGAGAAGAGGAAGAGGGAAGAAGAATTAGGGCCACCTCTTAACGAAGAGGATCTCAAGTACAAACAGACCTTGATAACAGCGCCGGTTGGTCACGTTGAAAACCTGAGAGAAAAACCGGCTGTAATGGAGAGGATTAGAAAGATAACTAAATGCGCGGCAGGCTACAATTGGACGAAGGAGGATGGGGGTTGGAGGTGCGAAGGCAGAGGTCATTTTATTTCCGCTGCCGATTTTGCGGCTCTCTAGAGCCTCCAGCTGTTGTCCTCCCTGAATAGTTGCTTTTCCTATCGCTTTTGGGTAGGTGGTAGGTAGGCATTGAAAGGGAATCCATGGATTGATAATAACTGTATGCTTAGGTGTTGGACAGTCGCTCCTTATTGGTATTTAGCAGCAGGTAAGGTGGGTACCTAGGTAGGTAAGGTAGTACAAGGTTCACCTGGTAGGTACTAGGTAGTACGTAATGGTACCTACCTACATGCAAATGTGGTACCATATAGACTTAACTACAGCTCACAAAGATGATTGTTTATTGGCAGTGACGTTAGAATCCCCAGATAAAGATACTGTTTTATGCAACGCAAGCCGAAGGACTAAGAGAATAGACCGCAATCATACATACAAATATCAACGGTTAGGTCGTCATAGCCAGTAGGGCGAAAGGAAAGTACCTAGTAGTCTAACATTTACTACGTGCATCCTTGTGGGTTGTGTGTAACAAGAATACTGTCCAATCAGAGCATATCAGTTCATAATTCCCAGGTTTACCGTCATTCACAGTGGCTTGATCTGTGACTAAGCCACGAGATCACCCCTCATTGTCGTCTACCCTAATTTTGATACCCCACCAAACCTGGACAACTTCTTACCCGGCGCATTTTGTAATTTTGTCGCAATCTTCGATCCCACTTTGCCCACTTCCGTCTCAACCAGACCCGATTCTGTTCTTGACCCGTCCTTATTCTTTGTATTTGTGTCTTCACCATTTGGCTACTCGGCGGGCCCTCGACTCTTCTTCCTCACCGATATCTCTCTTAAGAAGCCGACCTCACTATCATATTAAACCATGGCTTCCAAGCTCACTCGGTATGTAGTTGTCTGACTCGATGCAAACTTCTTCCTGTCTGTACCCGTGTACTAATTGTCTACTTTTAGTATCGCCATCGTGAACGATGATAAGGTACGTTTGTCATATCCTCCCCGACTATCCTGTCATGTAGAGCTCTATACTAATTTCTTGATTTAATAGTGCAAGCCGAAGGTAAACCCGACTCAGAATCCACTCCAGAATCTTACGACGATACTTACGATTTATAGAAATGTCGCCAGGAGTGCAAGAAATCGTGTCCGGTATGAATCCTCCCCCCCCCTTTTCCCTTGTTCGGGTAGCTGTCTCTGCCATCGAGTCCATAGAATTCTATAGCCTCCGCAAGCCGTCACTCATACTAGATTCCTTTAGGTTGTTCGCAGCGGGAAGCTCTGCATTGAAGTCAACCCAGACTCGAAGATCGCCTTCATTTCCGAAAGCCTTTGCATAGGGTGCGGTATCTGTCCCAAGAAATGCCCATTTGACGCCATTACGATTATCAATCTGCCCACCAATCTCGAGACTCAAGTTACACACCGTTATTCCGCGAACAGCTTCAAGCTTCATCGACTACCTACGCCAAGGCCTGGACAAGTATTAGGTCTTGTTGGAACCAACGGTATCGGGAAGAGCACGGCATTGAAGATCCTCAGCGGCAAGCTCAAGCCTAACTTGGGAAGATACGACAATCCCCCCGATTGGGAAGACGTCATTAAGTACTTCAGAGGTTCCGAGTTGCAGAGTTCGTCACTATTTATCACTTTACTGGTGGAAGAGTTTCGCTAACTTGCCCCTAGACTACTTTACTAAGATCCTTGAGGATAACCTGAAAGCTGTTGTTAAGCCTCAGTATGTGGACCAACTTCCACGAGCCATCAAAACGCCCGACAAGACCGTGAAGTTTCTTCTCGAATATAGATCTGCTGTGGGTAACATGGACCAGGTCCTTGACGTCCTGGAACTGCGACATATTCTGGACCGCGATGTTACCCTTCTTTCTGGTGGAGAACTACAACGATTCGCCATCGGAACCGTCTGTGTCCAGAAGGCGGATGTCTACATGTTTGACGAGCCATCTTCATATTTGGATGTCAAGCAGCGTTTGTCTGCGGCGCAAATGATTCGTTCTCTTCTCAATCCGGAAAATTACGTCGTCGTCGTTGAGCACGATCTGTCAGTTCTCGATTACCTCTCCGATTATATTTGCGTACTATATGGTAGACCCGCTGTCTATGGTGTTGTAACTCTTCCCCACTCCGTTCGGGAAGGTATCAACATTTTCCTCGATGGCCACATCCCAACCGAGAACTTGCGATTCCGAGAAGAATCTTTGACTTTCCGCATCTCGGAGGGTGCCGATGACTTCCAAGCTGACAAGGGCCGAGCCTTCAGTTATCCGAGGATGGAGAAGACTCTCGGGAACTTCAAACTTCGTATTGACGGGGGAGATTTCACAGATTCGGAGATTATCGTTATGATGGGTGAAAATGGCACGGGAAAGACCACCTTTTGTAGGCTTCTCGCTGGTGCATTGAAGCCCGACAATGCCAATAAGGTTCCAGAGATGAGAATCAGCATGAAACCCCAAACCATTACCCCCAAGTTCCAGGGTACGGTTGCAGAGCTGTTCCGGAAGAAGATCAGGCCGTCGCTCGCCTCCTCACAGTTCTTGACCGATGTTATCAAGCCTCTCAAGCTAGACGATTTCATGGACCAAGACGTGAAGAACTTGTCGGGTGGTGAATTGCAGCGTGTGGCCATTGTCTTAGCGCTCGGTATACCGGCTGATATCTATCTGATTGATGAGCCGTCTGCCTATCTGGATTCAGAGCAACGTATTATTGCGGCTCGTGTGATCAAGCGCTTCATTATGCACGCGAAGAAAACAGCTTTCATCGTGGAGCACGATTTCATCATGGCGACGTACTTGGCGGACCGTGTCATTGTATTCGACGGCAAGCCGGGTATCGATGCCCACGCCAACAAACCCGAGTCTTTGCTTACTGGATGCAACACATTCTTGAAGAACTTGGACGTCACCTTCCGACGTGATCCTACTAACTTCCGTCCTCGTATCAACAAGCTTAACAGTCAGCTGGATCAGGAACAAAAATTGGCTGGAAACTACGTAAGTTGAACCAATATTACTTTCTGTACTGACTCATTGCTAACCTATTCTGCCATAGTTCTTCTTAGAAGAAGACAGTAGCTCTTGAGAAGGGCATCCTACAGGATAACGACCACCGCAATGGTTACAATAAACGTCATGAGAATACCCCACCAGCAGCATCCGGCACCGGCGTTTTAGGCGTACAAAAGCGACAATCGACGCGCCGAGGTATGCTTGAATCACCCGGCGCGGATACGGAGCATGGGGAGGATAGCGACGACCCGGACGACTAACCATGGTGACGACAGTCTATCCCCCGTTCGTCTGGTCCTGCAGATATAGTGGCGTCCCCAGAAGCATTCCTTCGTTGTTGTTGTTTTTCTTGGCTGGGTTGAAATGCATCTGATATTGCAGCAGCAGTAACGGCTGTGTTGCTGAAGAGCCTTCAAATCGGATTCGCTTTGCTGCAGATTGAGGGACGAACGGGTCAAGTGGGTGACTGTCGTCACAACGGCCGGTGGCGCGGCGTGTCTTGCCATTGGTACATGTATGTTTTGAAACCCTCGTAGTTTAAGATATAGAGGGTAGAGAGGAGCCCCACGCGTAAGACGTGGGTGAAATGAATGAATACAAAATTCTGCTCGAGACTTCATCTATCCCGACTGTGCTAGTGAATTATACTTATACTGACCCCTAAGAGTTAAGATGGTTGATGGCCGTATGCTTACCGACGTACAGTAGGGAAGCATAGTTTCATACTCACTGCTTTCTGCTATTGTACGTAGGGCTTACCGAGTCCCCTTTTATATGACTTGATCACTCAAAATTAGATACTTTATGTGCCAGTCACAAGGGCAAGCATTATGGCCGAAATCATGGGTAATTATTAAGCTATCTACCGAGCGACCGACTTTTCTCTATGAGGGTAAAGGAGGGATGATACACACCGAGATCGTGTTTCAAGACTTTTCAAATCCGGCCCAGACTAAGCTGGACCGACCGAATCCATTTTCTGGGTGAGAAGATAGTAGATCCGGCGGAACTGTGAGAAAACCTTGGTAGTGAAAAGACGAATGATGAAGGAGTCGACATCGGTAGCGAAGGTGTGGGAAATCGTATATATATATTCATTTCTGGTTTCGGCGAGAGGTGTGGTGGAGGGCGAGTACGGTGATGAATCCGAGCTGTTTCCATGTGTCCCAAGTCATCTCATCTCCCAAGAACGTAGTCGGAGATTGACGCACATACTTTTCAGTTCTCCTAGAACTATCTGTTTAAAGACCAGGTCCGCATGACCCTGTATCTTCGCTGGGCATGCCTAGGCACGTACACATCGGAATATGGAACCCGGACCAACGGTTCGAGGTTCGTATTTATCCCGAGTTAAGCCTATTATGGATGGTCTGGATTATCAAGGAATTGAGAGAAGAGGGAGATTATGTTGAATAGACTGGTTGGACAGTTAATCCTCCTCGATCTCGCCCTCTTCACTACCGGAATGTACTCCAGGATCTTCCTTCGGAGGCGGCTGGGCTACGGGTGGAGGAGTCCTAGTTTTGTGACGGGTATCACGATGGGGGGAACGCTCACGCGGTGTTCTCTCTCTTCTTAATCTCTGTCGTTGGTGTTAGCAATGTGAAGCCAATGATGGGTATTAAAGAGCCTTACTTTGGAGTCTCTAGATTCGCGACGTTCCAAGTCATCATCCTCCTCGGCTCTTCGGCGTCGAGAGGAGGTTGGACGTTCATCCCCATATGGAAGCTCCTCAACTGGAGCCCCCCTCTCAACACGACGTCGGTACTGCCGCTCGCGCTCCTCTTCGCGGTCCCGCCTTTCTCTCTCGTAATGGCTGGGTGGCTCGTCGCGTCGAGATCGAGGTGGGTAGTCTCTTTCCCTATCCCGGTCGCGCTCGCGCTCGCGCTCACGGTCCCGTTCGCGGTCCCGATCACGTTCACGAATATCGCGGTCTCGGTAGGAATCCGAGGGCCGACGGTCAGATAATAAACTCTCAGCCATGCTGGACTTACGATAATTCTTTTCACGTTCGGCAATAGCCTTGCGCCGATCGGCTTCGTATGCGTCAGGTTCGGGACTACGACTATGGCGCGACGGTCGAGCACGATCACTACGGTGAGAACGATCTCCTCTCTCCCTATCTCGATACGTACCACGGTCAGGGGATCGCTCGCGGCGTTTATGCCGATCTCTGTCCTCGTCTTCTCGGTCTCGGATGCGGCGAAGGACTTTCTCGAATGCGCCACGGCGGGCGTCCTCGGATTTGACTGCTTGGAATTCCGCCGCGCGGGCAAGACGGGGTCGGATCTTTTCCCAAGTATCATCCGCCATAATCGGGGGTTCCAAATGCTTGATATAAGAACGCAGATCATCAGTGGCTCTCCTTTGCTGCCTCTCCGAGTGCTTGTCCTCATCGGATCTCTTGGACTTTTTCTCCTGGAGCTATTTGGGGTGTTAGCAGGAACGTCCGACAGACCACAATACTTAAGGACATACCCGTTCGAAGATCAACATTAGTATATCAACATCAATGTTAGCAGTGCGTCGATCATTTTTGAGTACGGAAGAGAACTCTTCGAATGTGGTTTTGGGGGTAAACTCAAAACGGTTGTCCTGATATCGAGTCAGCAAGCCAGCTCATACATAGGCAAGGCGAGTGGAGGAACTTACGTCCATAACGTCAAGCACGTCGTTTCGTGTCGTGCGGAGAGCGCGCTCTTCCTCCTCGACAATATCCCAAAATAAGTCGAGGGGGCTTGATCCAGCTTGACCACAAATGGACCTGAATCGTTCGTCGTTCTCGAGCAAGGGATAGATCTGACTCCACTTTGTTCCCGCCTTGATCTTACCGGCTCTTCGAAGTTCCTGGAGCAAGTCCATGAATGCATCACGTCGCTTTCGTTCTACACGGAGCTTCTTGTTCCTCTGATTCTGTCGAGTCTCGTTGAAGCTGCGTTCTAGGGCCTTGATATGGTTCTGGAACGCAGTGAGGATATCGAAGTTCGTGAGAGCTTTATACTTCTCATCATTCTGGAAAGGGGCAGTTGCCTTCAGAATGTTCTGAGCCTCAGACCAGCGTGTGTAGGGCTCGAGGTTCAGCTTAGGGAGAAGGTCAATGAGACCATCCATGGCGCTCTTACGAAGACTAGCCTGACTCTCGATATGGGTTTTCTTTAACTCGACTATGTAATCCTCGAACAACTGACGTCGTTCCTCTTCGTCGTTGGTCGAGCGGAAGATTGTTTCACCCTCGATAATAGGACGGGCAGTCCTCCAGCGCGTATAATGCTTGATCTCGGGGTGGCTCTTGAGCATGGTAGCGAAGTCAGCGCGAAGTTTTGCCAGTCTATCCTTTGCGCGCTCCTTATCTTGAATAATCATATCCTGGCAATACTTCTCGAAGGCGGCCTTTCTGTCCTTAGGGTCCTTGATAGCTCGGTACTGCGGATCCTTGATTGTGGCTCGCATAGTCTGCTCCCAAGACCAGTCAGGCTGAACGCCACTACGGCGTAGCAACTTCATGAAAGCAGCCTCGGCCTCTTCGGGTGTTGCATATTCGGGTTCATTGCTTGCGGGTACAAATGCCTGGGCGCGTAAGTCACTACCGTGGGTTAATTGACGAGACTCGGGGAAGGTTTCTCGATGATCACGATGGTGGTCATAGCCTGAATTTGCGAAGGACTGGGCGCTAGGGGTGAATGGCGTAGCCGGCCTGTCTAAGTTAGCAACATGTATGGATAGTGTGTACCGGATTGGCAAATTTCTTACGCTGGTGTCGAGGGTGTACTCTCATGACCCAGGGCTTTTCTGTAAGCCTCGGGCATTTCCCAGGAACTTTGCTTCGTCTCGGTATTGTACCAATACTTGCGGCCACCTTCGGCAGTATACTCCTTCCATGGCTGATTTGCTAGAGCGCGCTGTTGAGCTGGTTAGTCTGTGATGGTAGTATAGACATAGATGGATATAACGAACCTCAGCTGGAGACATCAAATCTTCCGGCTTCGTCCATTGTGTCGCCTTAGTAAGTGAATTGTAGTAGTAGACGCGCCCGTCAGGGCTTTTATACTCTTGCCAGGGGTTTGGCTGGCCATAATGACCGTTGACTCCATTCATGATCGCGACGGGTTTTCGCGCGCTTCGCCAGCTCTTTATTTATCTCAAATGGCCACTAATCAAACGTGTTCTCCCCCAATAGGGATAAATCAGTTAGGGGTAAGCAAAAGAGTACAAGCGATGAGGGGGAAAAATGCTTTTAATTCTTCGAGAAGAATATTACTCAGTGCGTAGATGAAGGCGCATGGGAGGCTGGAAAACTACGAAATTTTGATGAACGACGAGAGGAGATCCGAGTTGGGCAAGGTACGTACTTTCGCTTATCTAATAGGCGGTATCCTTTGGCAGCTTCGACTTGCTCCGCAGCACGCATAACTGCAAGCACGCTCCCCACGGATGCACTTAGAGAACCCACATTAATTTAAACTATAACCTAAGATACATACTAGGTACCTAGGTATAGTTACATCTCATACATACATAGTAGTACCCGGTGCTCTCACGTCTCATAAAGACACAACTCATTGCGAAATGCATCAATTGCCTACAAACGGTACTCGAGGTCTACGATAATGGTCGGGAAACCAAGTGCTATCATAAACCGCTGCTAATATTTCCGAGCTCAATATTAATCACCGGGGAAATGGCCGATCCATCAATCGACACCGCATCCTCCGCACCAATATTCGACTTAGCTAATGATTCGAGCCTCACGTACTTCATACCCCTGGCAACCGACTTCAGCGTCGAAGAAGCTTTCAAAGGCAGTATAAAAGAGTCTGGAAGGCCATTTCACTCAGTTGAACTAAGAGAATCTCTCTTTTTTGGTAAGAAGATGCCCCTATCTCCCCCAAGAGGTCCATTTTCTCACCATGCTCATTGTTAGACCCCAGATGAATCCGTCGATGTTTACCTCGTTCTAAGATGCCCCTACGTCGAAGAGGATATTTTACGTCCCTCCCTACGAAGTCTAATCATCTCTCTTGAGGCCCAGATTGCCAATGGGAGCATCGCGGACCGCGACGGCCAACCTTCCTCCGAAGTTATATTCACAGGCACGATCGACGAGAAGGAGGAACCTACAATACTATTTGGCGTTCCGCGAGACCACGACGCCAACGAGGGAGAGGCAAGCCGGCAATATGTCGTCGCTGTGTGGAAACTACCGGTGTTCCTCAGTCGGCCTCGAATGCGGCTGCATAGTCCTTCGGTCATTTTCAATGCAACGGCGAGCTTGAAACCGGTAGGACCATCATTACATGATGGCCCTCGTCGTGGATATCTGCCGAGCGGTGTAGCGTCGGGCCTTAACCTGCTCGAGTCCTTCGGAAACGACCCTGCTATGAATGGTATCAAGCCACATCTGTCGGCGCTGAGAGTGTCTCGTGTTGCGCCAGTCACCCAACAAGCCAAGGATCTGCTACGTCCTATTAGGTCTTCATCTAAGTTGTCTTTACGCATCTACCCAGCGGCCCATTCACGCATGCGATTTACACATCTTAATACCACCCCTTCTACGGCGACCGTTCTCGCGATGCTTGAAATTGACTTTACGCCATTTTTCGAATGCGAGATAATTCTTGATAGTATATCAATCTCAGTCGCTGATGGCGTAGTTGAAGATCTCACGAGCCAGGCCGGGATGCCGCTTCCAGTCTCTTGTGTGGCACATGATCATATCACTTTTCTGTACCGTATGTCACCTGCTGAAGCTGATGTGATATCGAAGAACCCCATACGAGATCTCAGTATCGCCATCTCCGCTACAGCCCTCGTACATCCAGATATCTGCAAACCCCGATTGAGTATGGCGTGGACTGCAACAGTTGATTTTACAATCCCCGTAAACCCGGGATACGGTTCCACTACGCAGCCTATCCAACGTATGCATCGTCCAAGCCAGCTCTCAATCGGAGGAGAAAGTACCATCTCCTTAACGGCACCATCCGTTGCCCGACCCGATGCTTTGCCGTCCCTGGAAGCCGCAACGACACGAACAGAGGCTACCGTACCCGACATAGGCATCACTATAACTTTTACCGGGCCATCTCCGAGTCAGAAGGTCTTCCCAGGCGACGAGTTTGCCTGGAATGTGTTTGTCGTTAACCGGTCTGCAGTGCCGTCAGCGGTGCCGAGAAAGCTGGCGATAGTAGTAATTCCGAAGCGGAGACGGAACGAGTCGCGAGTTAACAGACCACCCTCAATTTCTCGCCTCCCAGAAGCCTCGCATGGCCAGTCACAACAGCCTAAGACACCCAGGGACCGGAACGTCGCAGATGCTGTCCTAGATGAAAACGTTGTCCACGCTATGCAGCATAGTAGCATTATTGACAGTGCCGAGGTAGTCTGTCTGAGTGCGGATGTCAGGGTCGGACCTCTCGCACCTGGAGCGTGCCACGTTGCAGAGCTCAGATTCCTAGCCTTGAAAGAGGGCATCGTAACCGTGGAGGCTGTAAGAGTTATTGACCTCGCAAATAATGAGCACATAGATATTAGGGAGCTACCAACCGTCATCGTGAAGGGGAGATAGGCGAAGTGACAGCCTCATAATGAAACTATAATACCCATCTAGGGAATACACCCCATATCAGATGTTTTAGCGTGAAGCTGGCCTGGCTTTCTGATAACTGGCATACGAGATTGAGACTTGGTGAAAAAGTTCATCAAACCCTCTGAATTTGCCAAACATGGCACTACGTTTTATCACTCGCCTCCGTGTGTTAGGTGGAATTGTCTACATAGGAGATGGCGCAAGTAAACACTCCTTGGCGTAACTTCTAGACATTATACGCCGACGACAGTTCTAGGTGCGAGCAATTTTCCATCCCACCCCCCCATTCTACCGATCCAGCATCCTCTCCGCCTGTATCGCCTGCTGGGTGGATTGCAATGCGTCCTTCCTCTAGGAGTATGGTTAAGATTCGTTAGTGAGACATACTTCCCAGGACACCTACTTAGGGTGTTCATCTCGAAGCTATACGCATAAATCAGCACCCACAGTGCCAGCAAGATGCTCAAGACTCTGAGAAGCCATATTCACTTCATCAAGACCATTTTCATCTTCCCTCACTCCACACAATCTACTACATAGTAATCATCGTACTTCCTGCCCACGTATTTCTTCGGTCGAAGGTATAGTATCTTGCCTTTCGCTAAGTCACGCTAACGTCAAGCGTACAGAAGAACTAGGAAATTTCCCAGTCCTCCCGCGCTTCTTTCGTGGGGGGACGGCTATCTTAAGCTTAACTTCGCTTAGGTTTGGATAGTCACCGTTAGGTTTCGAATCATTTGGGCCTCGATTCTGTTATAGCATTATAGAAGTAAAAGTCAGCCGGAATAAAAGCCGGCAAGGAGGATATACTTCGCCGAGCTGGCAGCCCTCGAATCCCGGCCTAGTAATGCTATATGACAATAGGTAATACACGTATAACGGACCGTTATGTAGGCAAAACGCCTCTAAACGTCAAAGCGTCTGTGACATCGCCGCGCGAAGACGCGCCACAGGCTGTCGGGGACCCGATCCGCATATTAAAGTAGTACGATGTCGTCGCTCGCGCCGGCAGTACTTAGCGAGGGTTTTCTTGTGTGTGATCGTTCCGGCAGTCTCGTACCCGTCCGTGAGTCACTCTGGCGAAAGGGTCTTTTTCTCGTGAGTTGTTCAAGTCATTACATAATATCTAGCTTGTCTAATTTTGGTATGGCCGGTATGGTCGGTATTTCTTGCCCTGGCACCACAACGAGATGTCATATCCGGCGAAGCCCACAGAAGGAATAGCAGACGAACAGAGCTCCTACTCAGATTCGAATGGAATACCCGAGTTAATCATGGCATTCAACCACTTTGAGTATCCATCAGTAGTATTGAACCCAGGTACCAGGGACTTTGTAGCATACAGCCAGGGTGTGAGTCCACAACACAAGGTCAGTATTGCCAGGTATGTTATCTTGGTCGATCGAGACAAGGTACGTTGCTGAAGGGTCACCATGAGATCTCAGAATCTACTACGTATAGGCCCCTAAATCTCCATTGTTGCCAGGGGTAGTTGTCTTTGATAGTCTAGATATACAGGAGGTAGATCGCACCAATACAGCCCCGAGTTCCTTCCTGGGCTATGAATCCTTCGGTGAGGCCGTATTCACATAAAAGGCAACTATAAAATCGAAGAAGCAGCCTGTGTTTAAGAGGGTGGTGGCAATGAACAATATCAGATAGGTTATAGCCGACGTCCAAGGAATAAGTTAGCATTCACTAGATATTCGAAGACGGATAGTTCCGACAAGCTCTGAAACGACAACGTCGAAACGTCTTCGGAGGTTTTCTTGTCACTGCACTAAAGCATGCAAAAGCCGTCATTATCCACCTTGACGGCTACCATGCTCTACTTCATCGTGTCTTCTCCATACGAAGTTTCCAGTCGCAATTTTGAGGCGCGCTGTATGACATAATTTCCGAGACTAGGCTTGAATGTCACGTATGCTCCATAACTACCGCTGTTTCTCGCAGTTTTGGACTTTTTAAAACTGGGTCGCCAAATGCGCTAAACCATTTCAAGTGATCGGATGCAAGGATCTATTCAACGACAGCGCTATTTTCCTCTTTAAAATTTCACAGTATCAAAATACAGTCTTATAATTATATAGTACTGTGCATTTTTGCTTTATGTAAGCGCACCATAATTTTTGTCGTTTGATAGAAAAATATTAGAGCCGCAGCAGTAAGCTAACTGTAAGAGGCTTAACGCATTTGGCGACCCAGTTTTAAAAAGTCCAAAACTGCGAGAAACAGCGGTACTCCCAGCGGGGCGGGTCGCTTTCCGACTTTCTCTTTTGAGTCAAGAAGGGGGGCATGTGAAAATTCGGTTCCCATTATGTGGTGATGGGATCCATTGGGCAGCACCTTGACTTTTAACCTTGGGTATTGGCGGACGTTGGGTTTATGGTTCGATGAGAGGTTTTTGCAAGCAAGATATCTCATTCAATACTTACATTCCTGGAAGTTTAGGCGAGCGGGCAGTTCCTGTTCATGTAAGTAGGCTATGCAGTGTAAAGCCGGATCAATATGCCATGATATGAGCATGCATTGCGAGACACCCTTTTGGTGTTTTCAGGGAGAGGTGGTTTCAGAATAACAAGACACGCGACAACAAGTATCCCAAGCAGAGTCTAGCCAGACAGATATATAATATATTGGCGCATAACCCAAAGTCAACAGAACGACTACAGTAAATACATAGAGTGACTACTACCCCACAAGCCTAGTCCTTAGTTCATAGTTAGAGGTTGTGTTAGAAACTTAGGCCGTCGATCGTCGCGCTTAGACCTGTGGACCTCGGGAGCGAACATTAAGCATATATTGTGGAAAACAGCTTCACTATGGGCATCTATAGCGGACCCCATAGTCCTACATATTATCGCTATAGTTGCTACTGATAAAGTAAGGGAAGGGAGTGGAAAGGAAGTTGAGTAGGAGCGAAGGACACTTATATCTGCAAGACCATCGCTACGCGTTGGTTTTCATCAACCATAAAAGACCCTAGCTCGCGATGCCAAGACAAGCACATCATCCAGTTCGCCTATCTACCAGATAGAGTTATGTACTGAATTTTATCCTTTTCTGTATACTCACTTCGGCAGGTAAATGGCACAGTGATCGGGTCTACTTATAGGGGACCGCGTCCCCTTTTTTATCGCCTCTGCGTCCGAAAATCGTCTTACAATACAACGTAGTATACGACCACGCCCCCGATGACATTCAAACCCGCGATGTTGCCATCATGAGACAATCGGCATAATCTGCTTATATAAAAAATAATATACCGAGAACGGCGTGTCCTGCTTCTTTAGGAGTATGCTAGTACGTGGTTATCACGCGGCTGGTCAAGTACCGGCGTGGCTGGGTGTAACACCATGACAATTGGCATATGTATGGAAGCTCTTGGTATGTATGCGTGCTACTGTACTTCAGAGTTTGTGTGTAGCGCTTTATGTAGAATGCAGTTCGTTCCCTTGGTGTTGCGCCTCTGGACTAGGAAGAATCCGTCAGAAAAAAAGATCCAGCTAGGATAGGGGTCACACAATAGTCCCTGGTCAATAGGGACCGGGGGCCCCGGTACGCTCGAGCCGGGGAAGAAGATGGTATTGTGCCCCGGATTTGTGCCGTTACGCCAAGTAGTATAGAATAGGGCTCGGCCTTATAGCGGCGCTTATTGGCCTGATGCTTGCTGGCTATTCCTGAAGAGAGGGTTCTATCGATTCTTTCCGTAGGCACTTGGGAATGTCTTCGCTATAGAGGGCGGGAAGATAGTTAGGCTGGAGCTACGGACAATTATACTTTGTAACTATCTAGTGCCAGATATATCGGTGGACATAGCGTCTATGTTCAGCACGTAGGTAGAAAAGAGCGACATAGCCAAGAGGCCAGGGGCCTCATCCAAGTGAACGCAAATTATAAACCCATGATATGCCATCGCCTAGATCATCCTGGACTGTCGCCATGGACCCCTTCGTAGTTAGCGTACGGTCATACTCGGGGCACTGAGATACTGCGTTATAGCCTGGTTATTTCACTGTCTTTTTACCATAGTGTACATACGGGATGTCGATCATTTCGCAATTAGTCTAGGAGTTACGGGACAAAGACTATGAATCCGCCTCAGTTCGCTTGTGTGAGATCCGGACTTCTCAAGTTCGGCTGCGATCAGTATTGTGGGTTGATGATATACATAATTCCCTGCGCCCCTCATTCTCTTGATCCAAGGTTATTTCCGTCGGATCTTGCTGTCGTTTCCCTTGCCCCTATCTTCGCGTTCGATCTGGCCTCGACCCTTAGGGCGATAACGTCAAGGCGATGGCAGCAGCAGAGGACAGCCTAGGACCGATGATGAACGCTGTCAACTGGACCTTGACAGTGTTGGCGGGAATATTTCTTGGTCTACGAGTCTATTGCAAGTTCAGTCGCCATAGGGGGTTGTGGTGGGATGATAATGTCTTAATATTCGCATGGGTAAGCAGTGGAAACTCTCATTAGTATAGTGATATCTTTCTAACATAGATGGGGGACACTGCAGGCATGTTTGATCGTTGCCGTCGGTTTCATTACCAGCTCGATATCTTTAGGATTCACAAGCCCAACTGGACCTCAGAATCCGGAAGACGCACTCCAGCTCCAGATTCACGGCGGTGTCCAGAATGTGTTCTTCGCCCTAGCTACGGTTATGAGCAAGACTTCGTTTGGAATTACGCTTTTGAGAGTTACTGAAGGCCGAATGAAGATGCTCGTCCTATTTCTGACAGTCACGATGAACGTAGCACAATTCCTATACATTATCTTCACATTCCTCAAATGCAAACCGGAAGTCTACTCCTGGATTAAGGGGCCTGGTTGCTGGAGCATGGAGACGTATATCAATTACGGCATCTTCGCTGGAGGTGAGTGAATCCAATCGCTACTACAATAAATACTCTCAACTTAGCTGGCTTACTAACTCGACAATAGCTTATTCGGCATTTGTAGACTTCTCATTTGCAATGATCCCGTGGTTCCTGATCATGAACCTCCAAATGAAAATGAGAGAGCGGTTGGGCGTTGCAATCGCCATGAGTTGTGGTGTAATGTGAGAGACAATGACTATGTACGCTTGAGAACCGGTCACTCGCTAACTATGAATTAGTGCTGGAATAACAGCAATTGTGAGATGCGTCTATTTACCTCTCCTAAAAATAGGGACATTCTCGAGTAAGTTCACAATGGTATCACTCACTACCTTCTCAACTCAGGGGTTGACTTTTTATAGCTCAAGGAACAACGCTCGTTATCTGGTACGTGGCAGAGGCGGCGGTAACCATTATTGCGGCATCGATACCCGTTTTACGAGCTCTTATTAAAGAGATATCATCGTCCGTCGACAGGTATAACCGTAGCACTGGCAACAAATCGGGTATGAAGAGTCACACGAAAAATACACCAAGGGGTCTACACGCTAGCAATGTTATAACGACTGTGGTCGGCTCTCGAAGGGATCCTCACGACCCCCACGGCGATGCAGGTAGCGATAAGAGCATCCTTGATGCAGCTCGGGCTCCAGGAAAGATTGTACAAACTCAGGAGATTAGACTGAGTTACCATGATCGGAGCGATAACGACAGCGAGCAAGGCTACGAGATGGAATATATGGGGAGAAAGTCAGAATGATCTATGATACCCATAGTAAGAATACCAAACGGAGCATAATGAGCCCTGCCAGAATTTATGCGTAATGAAACTTAGTACGTGGTACGTGATGCACATGCGCAAACAGTCCTCAAGTGCCGAAATAGAACGAAGACGATATATGAGGTCCTCTTCATAGAGAGTTTAGGAAGTATGATAATCTATAGAGAGACCCCTAGCTTTAGGCGAAATAATCGTCAAACTCACGCTTTAGAGGGTTTGATTTCTCTGCAAGCCCGTGACCTCCTCGCCATGCGGGCAGAACAACTTCCCACTTTGAAACATTGCGTCTATTACAAGCGACATCGACACACTCTCCGTAGAATTATATAATATGCGAATGGCAACCAATTAAATTATTAGATCGAGTTAACAATTGCGTGATATGCTACGTTCCAGACCCGATAGGAGCTTTTTGAACAAGGATCTGCATCCAGTACCATATAATAAGCATTTATGGGAGCGCTCACGATGCCGGTATTCTACAAGACTAATCAGTTGGGTAACATCGTTCGGGTACTTCGTCGCGGTACTCGAATGGGAAGGAGATATAGCTAGTGCCGGCCCGACAAAACCTTTCCGCAACCCATCAACGAACGTAACTTATTTCGGGAGATTATTCTATGATAAGCGGTGAACGCTGTATGGTTTTTATTGGCTCTATCACTAGTAAACACCATCGAAGTCTAGCTTACTTGGCGAGGAGGATGCGCAGACTCGTTCAATGGGTACATACATGTGTATTCAGTTTCAATCACAACGTAGCATTGAAATTCTCGCTATAAAACTGTTCAGGGGTGGAACCTATTCAGTTGCCTTGAAACTCAAGAAGGTGGAATTCAGGAACGAGAACCGATATGCTACTTTTCTAACGAGGATTGTGACTCGACTCTATAGCCGCATTGCCGACGTGGTAGTCTACCAAGACCACGTGTATCCATAGTTACATGTACATAGATAGATAACTGGCTATTACAATACCATATGCTCATGATATCTTTCGAACGGTGGTGGAGAATCGACTAAATATTTTTTTACTTTCGTTCTTAGGGGACGGTCTATATTAAACAGCATGGAATTTTTATGTGGACATACATTGGCATATGATAACGGGACACAACGTTAGGATATAGATTTGCGATGTCCATATACTGGCGTAAGGCAACTCTCAAGATGATACTGATTAAGTGTCAGCTGTCATGGGGTTGGTCTACAGCAGAATGTTAGCTTTCCAACATTGAGAGCTGACGATAGATAAACTATGACATATTGAAGCTATACCCACATAAATTATGTGCTTATGACAATGGTCTGGTTGCTGTTGGTTTTATAGGTTATTATGAAGTGAAATTGGGGTTGATAGCGGCTTCTGTTACACCAGCCCACGATAAATAAGGTGCAACTAAAGAGAGGGTTCTCTTCGTCAAAGTGTGAACCGAGCCGCAATATTTCGAATTATGAATAAAAGTCTGTACGTTAAAGTCATGAAAGTCGTCAGTTATGAAGAAAACACCAATCAAAACCCATCATAGAGTATCAGTATTTTCTGATTGATATAAACCGAAAGAATCAAATAACCAACTCTACAGTTGTGGAGAACTATCTACTTCATCATTACGGTTGTAGATGGACTTCGACCCTATAAAATATTGCGCTGTACGCTTCCACTGATTCAGTTTCGATATTAATATGTTGAAGAATTGAAAAGGTTGCTTATCTCAAAACGTATACGTTCGAAATTCCAGTGTCATCGCTATCTTCGTTAAGACTCTATGCAACTGAATCCATTGAAATACCCAAGCAAGGAAATGTACTTGGTCAATTAATGAAGTTGAAAGCAAGGGGCATAGAGACAGGATAGTCCTTATGATATTCAAGGCGTATTGGCATCATAAAATCGTTACTACTCAGGAGCTAGTAACTGTCCATCCTGATTTGCCATATAGTGATATCAGGCTCTCATCACGTTTACAAGAGCCCCAACCGCTGGTCAGTATCCCCTACTTTTAGGATTTGTGCTCCTAGAGGCGTTATCTTAGTCATAAGCCACAAATACCATACTCAACTTTTTTATAAAAGCGTAGAAATCAAGAAAACCCTGCACGATCGATCGCCTAGAAACTAGATAGATATCTGACATGATATACATCGCGAGTGGCAAACGGTTTCGAAGATCGACTATGTAACCTTGGATCGTGGGTTCTTCAGCAAGTGCTGATATCTTCATATCGACTATATTATAAGGGTCTCTTGAATCATAAGGCGCCGATTGTGTTGCGGCATGACAACATCCCGCTGTGCGCCAAACTGAGAGGGGTTAAGTCCGAAAATGATATTGTAGATTCAGGGTCCAGCTGATGACCTCTAGTGCGGCTGAACTAGAACTCAAGGGATGACGAAAGATGCGTGGATCAACGAATGGAATTTCATCAGTGCGGATACGCCGGCCCCAATTCTGCGGCTCTTGGGGTTTAGGTGCGCGATTATAGAAAAAGCTATTGGGCTAGTTTGAGACAGTCTGCAAAGCTCGGTCCTCTCTAGCGTTACTGACTTACGTTTGTTTTTCTAGCGCTAATGGGGGATACTTAGTTGGTTGCGGCATCGTCGGATATTCGGAGTGCGAAACCTGCTTGCGCTGTCGTGGTCTTACTCAGACCCGTGACGTATAGACAAAGGCCGCTCAATATAAGTTACCATGAGACATCTCAATCATGGCTTTGTCTCGCTATATGCTATATCGTTGTCCATCCTTCGTTTCAGCGCACATTGTAATCTAAGCTCGCTCGCTCGCTTGCTCGATCGCTACTCAAGCCAAGCTCCGCCCATTTTCGTCATCTCCACCAACAAGTTCGCTAAAATCCGATCGCCGAACCAGCTAGAAAATGGACGATTTCCCAAAAACATTTATTATTGCGATAGTCGTTGCGGCCGTCGTGACCGTGCTAGTCGCTGGTCTTTTATACTATGTCGCAACCAACTGGTCAAGGTGGCTGCGTCGCGATACTCAAGAACACTATGGGCTGCCACCGAGTGAGAAAACCTGGCCACAACCGAGGAAATCCAGCGAAAGCGGCTTCTCATCACCCATTTCTTCTCCGAGATCATCGAGGATGAGCTCCGAGCCGATGATGCAGAAATTCAAGCAATACAATGACGAACCGATAACGCCTCCTCGCAAAGCTAGATTCTGAGCGTTTGCCGCTGCGATTTTCCTTTTTTTAGCACGATATGAGACATGAGATATGACTATTGGATATTGCATTATGGCGTTCTGGAGAAAGCCCCCACGGGTTTGGGCATATATATGGGACTGCATGATGATAAGATCGACATGCTGCATGGCGTTGTGGAATTTTATGAAGACGATGAGGGGGTATCGAATATCTTGATATACGAGATGTCATAGAAAAGGGGGGATGATTGAGGAGAATAACGCACATGTGGTAGATCACTACACAAAATCAGAACACAAAATTTACCCAAGAATTCTGCATATTTCATTCTAAGCACCTATAGTTAACCTGTTGAGCAATGTGACACGTGAATAAAACCCAGCGCCACCTATGAGATCAACAATTTCGATCCACGGATATTGAACAGGCCAATAGCGTGCGCCTCTCACCGATGCTACTTAGCATGTGCATCATAACGCCGTGACGCTGGCACGCCTGTCCAAAACGAACCCCCCGCCAAACATAACAATTTCTATGTGATGAATCCCAATGGCGCTCGCCTCAACCCAGGGGCAAATCCGCCCCAACACCCCCCCTTCTCAACGCCGATACATCCAGTCTAAAGCAGCGCCACGGCCCCCATAAACCCAACCGCAGCCGCCGCATTCGCAACGACGCTCGTCGGGCAAGCCGGCGCCGCATTCGTAGTCGAGCTCGAGCTCGAGACCGACGTCCCCTGCGCCTTCTTCTTGAAGCAGCTCGGGTCCGCATACGCGGTCACGGCCTGGAAGTCGGCCGCGGGATCGAAGGTGATGGCGCCGATAGTCGTGGTGTGGAAGGGCGCGCACAGCTTGGCGTCGGAGCTGATGGCCGAGGCGTGCGCGCTGACGTAGCTGGCGACCTGGGACTGGAAGGAGGCGGCCTCGGCCGTCAGCGAGGGGGGGATGGCGCTGGCGATGGCGCACGGGCTGGTCTCTTGCGCCGCGGGGTTCGACTTGCTCCAGTGGTTGAAGAGGTTGGCCAGCTCCGCGTTGCTGATGCGTGGGAACTCGTTGAGGACGGAGGAGTACGGGACCAGGCAGCTTTTGAAGGCAGGGTCGAGGCTCAGGGTGCTGGTTGGGGCCGCGGCGCCGACTGCTAGGCTGGCGGCGACGATGATGGTTGTTTGAGGACGCATGATGTCTGATAGGTGCTAGGACCCGATGGAAGTGTGGCTTTATCGGACAATATTAGTTGATCGTAAGGTTAAATTTGCGTCGGTGGATGTGGACTAAGTAGTGGATGGGCGGATGGAAGAAGTGAGAGCGAGGTGGTTTTATATATCTTTTTGAGCCGAACCAACTCTTAAATGGTTTACTCGTCATGCTGGCGGTAGACATGAATCGCAGCTTGGCACAGATGAGGAATGATTCAAATCGTCAGGATTAGGACTCGATGCTGGGTGGGATGGATGAGGTGGTAAATGGTGTCACTGCCACGACTAGAACAGCAACGTTGCCAAGTCCTACGAAGCCTCATGCGGACAACGGTACTCTGCCAAAGGATGGCTATAAACACCTGAAAGGGCAAACCGATTGACTACGTAGCTCAGACTGCCTGTTACGTGCAGGGGAGTTGTTTTTTTGGTCAAGGTGAGTTATCATACACTGTATCATCAAGCACTAGACGATCAAATGTCGAGTAGTACTTCCAACATGCCTGATACTGAATTCGTCTAAGAGTGTCTGTGTAACGGCTGAACTGGAGAGACTACATTCTGTATATAGTGGGAGGATTCGCGGGTGGGCGATCGGTGTTGCGAAGATATTTCTCGCAAATGCTCTCCCTTATGGGTTACGACAGGTCCAACGAGTCCGCGCCAATACGACTTCGGAGAAATGACAGTTCACGGAAATAACGGGGGAAAATGCAGCTTCACCAAAATTCAGCATTGCTGATTCCTAAATTTACAACTAATCCAGGACTACCGCCCGGCCGTATAATACGGTAGCTATGTGCACCCAGCCAAGGCTGTTTGTACCCGACTATCCCCAACCAGTTACATATAAGTACAGGTATAAGTGTACTAGGTAGAAACATAAGATATACAGCGCTGCCAGACCTCCGACAGGGCTTTGTTCAGACATTATACAAAAAGGTAGTAGTAGCCAGCTTTGACCGGCCGGAAAATACAATAGGTATCGACAAGGAAACCAAAATGATATTTTGATACCAACGCCCATGCTGGAATCCGAGGAGCGTGCTGCTCTAGCCAAATGTCTCTCGGATGCCTGATTCCTGTAAATGCAAAAAGGAGAAAAAAAAAAGTATATATAGGTTATGCACCGGTGTGTCATGGAATCATGATATGCAATGCATCATTGCTTGGGAGTGTGATCGGTAAGCTGGCCATCTATGACTGTAAGCTCTTAAATCGTCCCTCGAAGGCTTTCACCCTTTCGGCTTGGAGCTCCCTCTCTAGCTTTCGAGCTTGACTGACAGCCGCTTCGCGCTCTTCTTGTAGTTCTAAGACTTCTATCTGGGCAGTGTTCATGCGGCCAACGACTTGCTGCATCTCAATATCTGCATCGGCTAGTGCATTCTCCAGCTCGGCCACGCGGGCACGGAGGTTGTCAACTTGAGCCTCTTCAGATACGTTCATGGCAGGACCAGAACGAGTGGCGCCGAGGCGAGGCGACTTGGCACCGGCGGCCGAGAACAAGGGCGAAAGGGGTGACTTTGGAGGGAAAGTACGGGGGGAGCGTAAACCATCGCGCATTCGCTTCAGCTGTTCATTGTGGCTGGCTCTTAGGGTGGCTACCTCTTCCTCGTGGCGTGCGATTCGGTCTTCTGAAGCATTTTGCGCGGCTTCTAACTTTTCTTCGAGCTTTCGAAGATGGGCTTGCATTGTGGTGATGCGATCCTTGTTGGCTTTCTGCTCCGCCTCACCACGAGCAACGGTGTCGGAAATTCGTTGGCGTAGGGTCTGATTGATAGTCAGCTGTTGACGGACCTGGACGGCCAGCTCTTCGACGCGACGAGCCGACTCGCTAAGTTCGTCAGCAAGCGCTTTCTCAGATTCGAGATAAACCCGCTCGCCGGCTTTGAGAGCGTCAAGCTGCTCCTTATATGAAGTCGCCTCTTGACGAGCAAGGTTGCGTTCAGAGACAGTAGAAGATAGAGTCTGCTCAAGTTTCTCCATCGCCATCCGGGTTAGCTCGTCTTGCGAACTGCTATTTTCGAGCTTCTTGATGCGTTGAAGAGATTCGGCGTATGCTTTCTGCAGGTCCTGATAAGCAACCGTAAGAGAGTCCGAGGTCACAGGTACTGCCAATGTATCACTTCCGCTGCTTGAACGCGCAAGTGAGGGCGGGATTAGAATATCCTTCTCGCTAAGTAGACTCCTGAGCGACGCGATCTCTTGCTCGGCTCGATCAAGGTCCATCTTAAGCCCACCGAGCCCCTTCTCGACTTGCCACTTTTGCTCGAGTGCTTCCTCGGCTCGTCGACGCAGGACATTAATCTCAGCTCGGAGGTTAGAAATCTCCCTCTGAAAGCCAGCCTTTTGGGGTGACTCGGTCATAAGGCGATCACGTTCTGCCTCGAGAGCTCGGATCTTCTTTTCGTTTTCCCGATTTTGGTGTTCCTGCCTCTCCAGAAGATTCTTGAGCGCCCTATGCAGAGCATCCCGTTGCTCTTCCACATCCTTAAGCCGGTCCGATAATTGATCTCGAGATTCAGTCGTCTTAACCGACTTGGATCTCGACAGACCGGAAGGTGCTCGTTGGAGCCTAAACGACGACGGGGGACCAGTCAGGGAGTTGGATCGAGATAACCGAGACCCAGAGGACCCAGCTTCTTCAGAAATGGTACCCATCGAATTGGACTGCATTTGCTTTAGCGATGTATTTTCGACCTTGAGAGTCTGAAGCTCCTGCTGCATCTTCGTCGATTCGTAGGTCATCTTTTCGAGCTCCGCTGCTTGCGCCTCAAGACCTTCCACGCGTGCCCGGAGTTGGGGCACGATTTCGTCACGTAGGTTGTCACGCTCGTTGGAGGCGTCTTGGAGTTCACCTTTGAGCGCTGTAAGCAAGTCCTCGAAGTTATCCTTGACCTGGCGCTCCTCAGTAAGCTTCCGTCGCAGAGTCTCACAAGTACTTTCTAATTCCTTGACACGGCCACTGGCATCCATATTATTGACCTTTGTGAGATCAAGTTGGGACGCTCTATCAGAGAGCTCCCTAATTTGCTCATCGAGCTCTTGTCTCCTAGTTCTCTCATCCTGGAGCTTGTTGGTTAACTCGAGTCTGATCTGGGCCTTCTCCTGCTCTGATCTTCTCTGAATCTTCTCAATTTCCTCTCTTGATTGGTCGTATTCGCTTAGCTTGGCTGAGCTATAGCCCGAGTCCGAAAAGTAGTCACTCGTCCTCTTGTTCCCCGTGGTTGTGGGGTTGTCCCTCTCTGATTGCAATCTATCAACTAAATCTTCCAGGTCCATCTCGCGACGAATTGACGCAGCCAATTCGGCCGAGATGGCCTTTAGTTCGTCTTCCATTTCTTCGATCTGATGAGATGGTGGCAGCGTGGCAGTTGGTGGCGTTGCAAGGTATGATTCGCAATAATCCCTTGAACTTGGAGATCCGAATATCGCCTTCGGGGCGTCGAGTAGTGATTGTGGTCCGATTGTTGTGACGGGGGATGCATCGGTAACGCTGGCGGCCTTTGAGAAGTTAAAGGGTGATGGAAGGGGCGAATAGCCTTTGTCTGATATCTCTGTATTCGAAGGCGAAGAGGCCCAGCCAAAGAATGTCCCTAGTTTTGATGAGCCCGGTGACTTGGGTAAAGGTTTATCGGTGTTAGGTGTCTTAATTTCGTGCGTGTCGGCTGTTGGGGTTAACGCTGTATCGTCTTGTTGTTTGAGGTTTAACTGTGGTGGTGTGGCCTTCCGGGTGACATGCAACGACATAGTACTTGAGTGATTAGAATTATGATTATCGGACGAGTCCGAGTGATATCCGTCGAGAATATGCTCAGTCAGCGGATCCTCCTCCTCTTCGTCACTAAAGAGGTCGTCATAGGCGGTCTGTCCGTCCTGTCCGTCTTGTTGCGACACGTCCGTGGAGTGGCGTGTTTGAAGTACAGCAGGGTTGCTAGCCCGAGAACTTGGACGTTCGACTTCACCCGCTTCGACAGCCGAGATAGAATCCGTAGAAGCAAGCGGATGACGAGCTTCGGGTGTTTTCCTGGTTAAATTCAAAAAATGATTAATTAGCAAGGGTGAATTTAGGATTTTCACGCATTGGATCGTAGATTAATGAGACCCTGACTCACTCTTGGATTCCCTGGATCAGGATGATGTCGTTGGGTGAATCCAACGCCGGTCTAATCACTGCCTCAGCCGGATGAGGAAAATCGTACACCGTAGGACTATCTACCGAGAAGGATCGAGAGAACCGTTGCTCTGGTCTGGGCAACCCTTTTGCAATGGTGAGATACTCTCCCGAGGAATACCTGGCAGCGATTGGCGAAGCAGAAGCAGTGGACGACAAGGGCTTCCGTCGAATAGACCGGACTGGCGGTAGAACGGCAGAGCTATCGATGACAAGGTTCCTGGTGTTTCTCGAAGGCGGTAGGGCGGGAGACGAGTCTAGAGACTGCGATTGGTCTGTAAGGGAGGGAAACGGCTGTTGAAGGAAAGATAGTTCAGATGAAGCATGGGAAGTCTCAGAGTTGGCTGTGAGGGAGGGCCGTTGCGGGTAAGTGTGGTCTTCCAAGATATGGTCCGGCAATGGTAGAGGCTCAGGGACAGCACCAGGGACGACAGGGACAGACATGGTGGTCGATCAACTACTGTACTTTCTCTATACTCCCTTGTCTATCACTCATTCATGACTAGTAAGAAAGTAGGAATGGGTGGAGAGATACAAGCTGAGCCAAGAGATTATTGATTCGGCCTGGTAAAGGGAATGGTAGTGTTTCACTGACAGGAGAAGAAGGCAATAGGCGACATTGAACGAACCCAACAATACCAACACGATACAAAAGTTGACAACCAGGAAAAAAGGCGTGGAAGAAAGAACGAAAGCACCAGAATTCGTCTAGGCTAGGGGGTAAAACGATCGAAAGGGGCAAGGCGGCGTGGGTTACCGATTGTGTAGCGTCGCAATCGGTCTTTTACCCATTATTAGACCATTAAAAGAATTAAAAGAGCTTCAAGGATTATTGGGGGAGCAAGGGGGGTCCAAGGAGGCCGTAAGCAATTCTCTGGCTCCTGCCTCGTTCTGCAGGCGCTGGAAAAGTGAGAAAAAGTTGACAGGCGTCGTTTAGCGCGTAACGTTTCCCCAGTTTGTGCCCCTGGATCCTAGCATTATTCTTCTTTTGGCTCGTGTGGCTTTGATACGACGATTCTAGTGGCTGACTATTATCTTGGACCCCTGCCAATCTTTCAACCACTTATTAACATTCCGTGCTAGAAGACCCTGTCACATCCATTTTTGGACATCTGTAATTTTACTTACCCTTGCAAGCCAACAGGCTCTCTCCGAGTGAGGCTAGAGAGGCTAGAGTTTGCTTCAAGAGCGAGTGGCTACTGGCCAGATATTTTGAACATATTCTGGGGGCCTTTAAGTTAGAGAAAGTGCTAATTATTCCCCTCTCCCACCTCGCCAAGGACCCAGATCCTCTCCTGCACACTGCAGGTACCAACATGCAGGCAACGGCATTTGGGTAAATGATCATCAATCTTACCTGCGGGGTGTTGGTTCGCTTAGAGGTGCGTGTGCTGTAGGTAATCTCGACCTGATTTTCCCTTTTGGAGACCGTCAGATAAAGAAAGATCGCTCTGAACAATCCGATTGCTTAATTCGTGAATCGTAGCGCGTTCAAGGCGGCTAATTGGAAATTTCTTATTTCTAAGAGCCAATTACTGTTCGACCTCGAGCCTCTTTCGTTCACTACATGTATATTACTAAACAATAGTAGAGCGCGCGGTAAGAACATGACGTTGAAATTTCAACATCAACGGTCGCAAACTATCGCTCGTAAAGATAATAAGGTGAGGCGGTCGCAAGGTTAGGGGTTGGCTGCGAGGAGGCTCTGTGTACCATGACATGGTACACAATAAGCAACCCGGTCTTGTTGATGTGCAAGCTTTGACCTCAACCAGGTGAGCGACGCTTTATTAATTCCTTTTATTAGCTTGAGCCGCAAAGCTCGGCGACTCGCCGTACAACGTTGACGCCACCGTACGTATGCCGATATGAGCGCTACTTGCCGTTAGCAGGAAACGCCCCTAAACAATTCGATTTTCAGATCACGAACCAGCATCCATATGGATAGTCTCACGACCGCAAATAATGGCGCACTTAGGATCCGTGGGCGCAATGCCTCAACTCACACATAACTTACAAAGCCATTAGCAGAGTCACGGTAGCATGTCGATCAGGGGTCTCTCCCACACTAGCTTAATGGTCCACACAGACGATTGATTGTCAGCACTTTCCCGATCCATGTGTGCATCAGTGGAACAATCTTCCAATGTAGGGTCGGCCGCCGAGGCTAGACTTCTGGTTGTTCACATCCCTAGCAATTTGGGGACCCCGAGGATCCACTACAAAGTCGAGAGCAGATAATCCTTATGATGGGTTTCTCAGCTGACGATGGAATGCGACAGACTATCATGACGAATGTTGATTTCTAGTTCCGCCGTAGAAAGGATGACGAACCACCTGAAACATCTGGGAGAAATGTATAATGGCGTAATCCGATCACATGGCGAACTCCGGCAGGCAAAAATAGCCTAGCGTCAGGGACGACACGGCACAGTTAGGTACATCCCCAATGTTTCAACCTCTAGGTCGGAGCTTTTGATTGGCCACTTGATTGGTAGAGAGAGGCACGGTGACTTACATGTACCTTCGAAGAATAATATGAAGTGGTCAGCTCTGTGAGCTTGGTAAGGTAGGTGATATAAGACATAGGATCCTCCTGCGTAAGAATTCCCACATTCTATTTTGTATCTAACAGCTAAGTGCAATACCTACCAAAAGCAGCATTTGTCGATTGTGGCAGTGCATACGTAAAAGAGGCACGTTTGATAAGACGCAAAAAGGAACCTCGCAGTCATCATAGCTAGGCTATGATGACCTCATCAAAGATATTCGGATGAGAGTCGGTTCGGCCGAACTAGTTTATGAAATCCTTAGCCTAGGGATTGACAGAAGCTCGAAACCCCAAAGTTCGTATCGTGGCGCCATTCCCGGAACTCACCTCATATGCCAATTTATTAAAGGACCTCAGGTCAAAGAAAGCCAATGTGCTTCTTGTATGACCTGAAGCAGACTTCTCAGATACATTGGCTTTTTATTACATTATGCAGTACAAATCATCTCCTCTAACCCTGCCTGATGACGAAGGTATTCCAGGCGGAGCAACAGGCATATATCGACATCGACACAGGTTAAGTTTTGGCTTGGCGAGTTGGACTAGTCGAGGCGGCAAAGTGTCCCATTACACAAGTTAGCAAAGGACATAAGGATACGATCGCGACAGGATATGGCGTTTTGGTTAGGGAAAGACATAAAAGTTGCCGAAGGCTCTCCTAAGGCTATCATCCCGCACAATCCTTCCATATTCGGTTGCTTCACTAATAGGAACATGAAGTGCCCAGTGTGAAATGTGATATTCGCAAGTGCCTTTAGAAAAGCTTTAGAATGCTAGTTTGATCAGAAAGAGAAAGAGAGCCATTGATTACATGTACCTTCTTCGCTTGATGAAGCAACCAGCTAGATTAATCAGTTCTATGATAATAACGATACGGAGATAAAATTGGAATCGATACAATTGGACACGGGCCCCGATACTGTAGATATTGAGATCTCGATATTACGTGCATTGATGTTTGTATGTATGATCACGACATGGTGGG
Organism: Hypomontagnella submonticulosa; assembly: GCA_022984865.1. Classification (NCBI taxonomy): domain Eukaryota; kingdom Fungi; phylum Ascomycota; class Sordariomycetes; order Xylariales; family Hypoxylaceae; genus Hypomontagnella; species Hypomontagnella submonticulosa. Next base: position 463,080 of record JAJKLF010000029.1, read on the forward strand.
GTCAGTTTTCCCGCATGGGGCACGTGACTACCTGCTGCGCGACCAATGAGCGGCACAACTTCGGGGCTTATCGCAAACAAGTATATAATGCGCAAACTCTAACCGCTCAACATCGCCCGGTTAGCTCAATCGGTAGAGCGTGAGACTCTTAATCTCAAGGTTGCGGGTAAGCTTACCACCACCAAGTCGTTCGTTCGAATCACAGCTAACATTCTCCCCAAGGTTCGACCCCCGCATCGGGCTCAATTCCTGATGCTTCCCAGTAAACTGGGATCAGCAACCCCTCTTTTTTGCCTTTTTTTCGTACCAAAATTCTTATTAGAAAGAATATGGCTTGCTTTTCTAACAAGCATAGAGGCTTTTTAAGCTTGTAACCTTTTTTTTTCCTGTAATTAATGTATTTCGACTTATGTACATGTCAGTTGATCCAACGTCAGCCGATCTGACCGCACTGTCTGTTGCACCAGCGTTACGCCGGTCAAAATCGAAGCCACTGCTGCGCTTCCTAAGATCATCACCGGGTTCATTGTTTCATGTTGACAATCTAGCAGCCCCTTCCCGCATCATAGCGTCCACACCATCGGCTGACGGCAGTACCAATACGAGACAGTGTGTTCTAGATGATATTTGATATATACCGCAAAACACCACGCTTCCAGAACCTCAAGCATATGATGCCGTAGTCCCCAGCCTACCGTCCTACTAGAGCCTCCATCATATAGTGAGTCTCATCCGGTCAACAGGATGAATTCCCGACTCGCCCACCTCGGCTCTAGAAATACTGATAACCATGTGGTAATACTATTAATCGAAGTTCAGTTTGGGCGGAATTTTCTTACTCGTAGAGGCCCTCTGAAGCCGAGCTCAATAAGGCTAATATTAGTCGGCGCTGAATCAAAAAGCCCTTAAGCGCATATGTGTAAAGTCATAATATACGCAAGCTGCTATTTTTATACCAAGTACCATATCCGCTGAACATGATTAAACCAATTTTGAACCAAGTTCCTATCCTAGACGCCGATGCTATGCATGCTTAAGAAACTCCTCAGAACACACTGCCTTTGCTCCATTTATTAGCAGCCCTGATTCTCTTCCCGAAGAAGTAGAACACGTACGGTACCGGGATCAGCAGGCACGCGAACCCAGCGAATATGCTCGACCCCGGCCCGACCCCGACGTTGTGGTATAGGGGCGAGACAACCAGCGGGAATGCAGCGGCGAAACAACTTCGCAGAAAAGTGTTGGCCGCCACCGCGCTGGCCGCGTACGTCTGGAAAGTGTCTACCAGGTAATTAAGCGCCGCCTGGAAGATGGTATTGAAGCCACACCCGGAAAGGAAGAGCCCGATAACAGGTACGATCCAGGGCGCAATATCCGGCTCCGCGGTCCAGCCTGTGATGAACTGGCCCGCCGCAAACAGCACGGAGCCAAACATCATCGGCGGCAATCTCCTCTCCGGAACCGCACGATCACCCGAGGCATGATAGGCCTTGTTGTAATAGACTTGGTTGGACATATTGATGGCGGCACCAACGAGTGAACCGAGGAGGATAGCCAAGAACGGCAACTCGCTCGACAGCAGCGTCCAACCCCTGATCTCGGCGAAGATGATAGGCACGGCGCCAAGCTGCATGTAGAGGATTCCGTAGCAGAAACTCGCGTACAGCGCGACGAGGAAGCAGATAGGCGTGCAGAGCAGCTGAATCGGGCGAACGAGGAATTTCCTCGCGAGCTCGCTGACGCTCACGTCCCACTCCTCGAACTTAGCGTGCAGCGCCCAGTTCCCCGTCTCGTGCCGTAGTCGACGCGCCTTGACGACGAGCAGCGCAGGCGGATATGATTCATCGATGAAGATCACGGCCAAGACCAGGATGACGGACTGCAGCATCCCTGTCGTATACTCGGTCCAGCGCCAGCCAAGATTCGGATCTGCCGCAACGGCGGCGGAGACAATGGGTCCAACCGTCGGCCCGCCTACGACTGCCATTGCATAACCCGCCATTGCGATGCCGCGATATGCAGGGGTGAAGAGGTCACCTAGAACCCCGCCGGTATTCGTGACCGGCGCGGAGGCGAAGATAGCACCCCAGAACCTCGTCAGCATGAGCGTCTGGAAATCCTTAGCGACCGCGGACCCGAACGAAAAACATATGGACACAAACATAGGCGTCAGCACCGCGACACGCCGGCCGTAGACCTCCGATAGCGGTGCCCAAAGCAGGGGCCCTATGCCAAAGCCGACGAGGAAGAGGGTTGTCCCCAGAGTAGCTACTTGCGTCCCGACGCCGAACTCCTCGGCGATCAGCGCCGTGCCCGCGGAATAGGAAGATGACGCCCACGTAGCGGTCATAGTGACTAAACCGTAGAGCAGTGTCGTGACAACTTTCTTGTGCTGTGGCCAGTTTACGGGCCGATAGGGGTCGTCGGGTCCCTCGAAATCAACGAGGTACTCTTGGCCGGTCCTCTGATGGGCGAGCGGATGGCTGAATGGCGGGACTGTCGGGCGGGATCTTATGCGCGATAGTGCAGTATCCCGTCGAGAGAGCGTCCGCGAGAGCGTCCTCGAGGATCCATTGGGGATGTCCCGGCCGCTCGCGCGCGTGTCTCGGGTGCATGGTCGATGGCCGTCGTGTTCCCTGTCGGTTGGGGGACACTCACAGCTAGAGGACCTTCTTTTAGGCTCAGTCGCGGGGGAATCGGCATCTGGTACCGGTGCTACTGAAGAATCCCGACGCGAGTGCCCGTCCTCGTCCTCGTCCTTAGTTATTGACATCATTACCCCCTATGTGATAACAACAATGGTATTGTATACGTCTAAGGCTATATACCTAAATACAATTCATGTGTATTAATGGTATTAGGGCGCTTGGGTTAAAAGTAATCCTTGGATATAAGATATCGACAAGCGTCTTATAGCATCGCATCGATCATGATCGATTGGCCTCGGCGTTAGTTGGATGACTCTTGATTATAACGAAGCCTTCGAGTAGACATAATATGCGAATAATTCCGAGACGACCATTACGAGGATATATCCGAGGATAAGGATGAATTATTAAGTTGATATGGACATCTGGAGGTTATTCGTAGAGGTAACCGCGATCGGTACCTTGCAGCTTACATCATGGCTACTTTTATAGAGCCGAGACGCGAGATGATGATCTTTAAGCGAGGTTCCCGGTTTTCCATGACGTAGCATGCCTCCAAACCCGTTTAATATCCTGGCCCCTTTTTTTAGTCGACTCACTCTGGCAATAATTACAACCTATTCAATTCAAAACAGTACCGATATTTGGTAAGCTTATCATTCGAGTCATTCGAGAAATGAAACCCGTTCAAGTCATAAGAAACCATCAAAATTAATCATTCGCTAACTACAATCTATGGGCATTGTCTAGTTGAGAGATGACCGAGCAGCGAGAACACTGGAAGGAATTCCGAGCGAGCGATCGGCCCCGCTCCGGCCAAGGCCGTTCCCGCTAGTCTAAGTCTTCGGGAATTCCCGAAGGACTCTTTTGATTTTCTTCTCGGGGTATTCGTCCACGTTCCCAGCCAACTTTTCACCACAGGAATCCGCTCTATCCTACAGATTTAAGTTGAGGATTGAGCGTTCTTTACTCAGACATGGGCATGGACATGCCGGGGAGCTCTGTCAGCCCTGTTGGATAGTTAGCGTACTGAAACGAAGGAATTTAGGTAGGAGCGGGTTAACTTACAGCCGTCCTCATCCTCGTTGACCATCTTCTTGACGGAGCAAGCCTTGGCGGTGTTGATGTTCTGGGTCAGGAGGTTGGCGCATTTGGCACCCATGCAGCCAGAGGTGTCCATGGCGCGCTGGAGAGCATCGCCCTTCCAGCCGAAGACGTAGTCGGCGTGCTGGCCAAGACCAGTGTTGTCACCCGTGCTGAGGTAGAAAGGCTGGGAGCCGTCGGCGGGCCACTCGGCCTTGTTGTTGAACTTAGTGGTGTCCCAGACGACCTCGTACATGAGCTGGGGAATGCGGATGGGGTGAGTCGAGGGGCAAGAGCCTCCCAAGCTCAGGAAGTTGGCCGGGCCGGTCGTGGGGTAGGCAACGTGGTCCTGGTGGTTGGGGCTGTCCAAGTTCTTGCCATCCCAGCAGCTAAATTACTTGTCAGTATCTCGTGCCATACTAATCGCAGTCGTGAAGCTTACGTGGGGAAGAGAATGTTGGATCGGATACCACCGGGGCAGACCTTGTTGGGCAGAGCCTCGGAGTCGACGCTACGATTATGGTTAGCCATCGCATGTTCTGAAAAAACGAGCAGAAGATTACGAACTTGTTGTCCATGCAGGGAGCACCGGTGTCACCACCGTAGTTGGGGCCCGTGTAGCAACGGTAGCAGTTTTGCCTCTTCAGCTTCTGGTCGGGCCTGGATCGCATGGTCGGGTCGCCAGAAAGCATACGGAAACCCTAGAGTTGACGGTCAACAGGGTTACTTCACACTATAATCATAGCTAAATAAACTAACCGGCTTGAAAGCGGTGATCTGACCGGGCTGGGCAGAGACATAGTAGACCAGGATACCACCGGCGGTCTGGGTGGAGAACTGGTCGTTGAACTGGAGGGCGTGGCCGAGCTGGGGAACACGCTTGTAGGTGCCGTTGCGGGCCTTGAAGTACAGGTTGGCAGTCCAGTAGTTGCTGAAGTCCTCGCCTGTATATGTGTAAGCAAATACGCTATGCGTGTCATTCTGAACGAGAGAATACTAACTGAATTGACAGGTGGTGCAGTCAGCAGTGGCGGCGACATCACCGGTCGTCATGGAGGCGTTGAAACCGTTTCCACCCACAATCTGGTGAACGTGGGGGGACGGAATGGCGCCGGGGTTGACGAGGGGGTCGAGACGGTCAATGACAACGTTCGGGCATCCGAATCGGAGCATAGTGGTGCCGAAACCACCGCCGAACTGGGGCGCCGCATTGGCGAGGGCAGCGAAGCCGAGGATAGTAGACCAAACCATTTTGCGAGACTTCTGGTGCTACAGACTGGTGTCGTATGATAGACAGGAGGCGTACCACCTGGATCCATGAGCTGGGCACGTTTGGATATATATAAATTCAGATGCGCAGGGGGGAAGCGAACCCTCCATGGCTTAATAACTGCCGAAACGTGGGAAATACTATTAATATTATCATGGATGGCACCCAACTTATTGAATTTCCATAAAGGTCGCGGCACGTCGGTATCCCCTTACAATACAGAATCTTAGAGGCTAATATTCTCGGACGAATATGTAGAGTGGCTCTGATAGGCCGGACCGGTTAAAAGGACTGAAGCCTGTCCAGGACTCCGGGCAAAGGCGACAAGGTAGGCGCCCTTTTTTGCCGGCGATAGGCTTACTGACGGCCAACTTTAACCATTCCACGCGAATCATGTTTACCTGGAGCCTGCAAAGATCCTGATAGCATCACGGGATAATAAACAAGTGGCCTGGACAACCAGCCTTGATGAAGAAAAGGGCCGAGGTCAAAACAACCTACGTCATGCCTCAGCCTGGACGCACAGAAGAGGCGGCAACTAATCACGAGAACAGCAATCTAGGTGAAGGGAATGACAAATTCTGTCGAAGCGCGTTCATTAACTGCATTGTCCGTTATTGGCTCTTGCCGCTGCCGGTGCTAACAGAATTGAGGCCAAGATGAAATATGAGCCAACCGAGGCAACTATATTAACAGAATTTGGAATTCAGCTGCTCTTGTCGAATGATTAGGGCATTTATCTCAAACATATGCAGAATCGAGATTTTGGAAGGAATCGTTAGGTATCAGATGGAACGCGTAGTACTCGTCTACGGTTTGGTGACGAATACACTCTATCCAGTATTTTCCCCCTTATCATAGAATACTTCCGGGAGTCCTTTTTCCCTCACTACCAACTGGATTGGCCACATGGGTTGTATCTCCAACTCCTTGTGCCCGTGTCCTAGTTGATATTATGCCGTCTTTCCGGAGGCTAGATATCAGATGAGCAGGTCAAAAAAAAATCTATGGTTTGAAGAAAGACGAGATAGTACCTATCCCTTTGCCACTTTCTAGAGCCTAGTCGCAGAGTGGGTGTGGAATATAGGTAGGGTTAAGCATATATTAAATTTTGCCCCAGCGCGAGCTCTCTAGGGAGAATACCCCTTGATATTTATAAGGCCCGGACGAGAACCTTGGAAAGTAAACATCTGGGCGCCGGAGAAGCTTGGTGCCTACTTTGGCCTTCCTGAAATTTGTTATATAATACTCGATCCACGATGTGGCAACAGCACGAGCGGGCCGAAAAGGTCTAGAATGCCCCCGGACCCCGGAAGCAAGGTTAGGTTCTGGCCACAGCTGCATCTGGCATCGGATCTGGGGTTAAATCTGGGGGTAAACGAATCAATAGCTAGAATTTCTTTAAGCCCCGATACCCCTTACCTAAACTGGACGGCTCGAACCGGGTTTGATAATAAATGTGTCGAAAATTCTTGAGAGCGGGGCCTCTTGTGTCCAATGTTCAAAAATATTAAAACCAAGGGATGAAAATGTGGCAAAACTTGTGGGGGAATCCTACCTACATGTACTTATTCGACTATCTTAAGATACTTGGCGTGGCTGTAAAATAATTGTTCACAAACATACAGTATTTGGTAGAGGCCTATCGGGGCTTGAGCGAACAAATACTGGCCTATGATGAGAATGAAGTTATTTTCAAGTTCTATTACGTATATACATTAGGTATGTCTATAGTCTATCATTTCTATATTAAAACGAGTAGTCGCGGGCTGGCTGGCTATCTCGTAGCGATTATTTTATGTTGTTTATAATTTAGGGTTGAATTTGCCCCGTATCCGCTCACCGAATGTGAAGAAGACGAGCGGTATCGGGATGAGCGCTAGCGCGATGAACCCGAGGAGACTGTTGCCCCAGCCCAGACCCAAGGCGTTGTACATCTCAAGGCCACCGAGCGGGAGGAGCGCGCCGAGGAGTGATCGGAGCACGGCCATCGCAGCAGTAACAGATGCTGCGTATCGTGGGTAGGTGTCGAGGAGATAATTCTGAACGCAGAACTGCCCAGTATGTTAGATTTATGCATCCCCGATAAGAGGGCGGATTTTGCGACTTACCATGACACCCATGAGCCCCGCGGCGAAGATAAGGACGCCGATCATAGGAACAATCCAATGGACACCGAAGTTGGTGGTCCACCCGTAAATGAATAATCCGATGGGGAGGGCAATGCCAGCCGGGATTGTGAAAATAGGAGAAAGGCGGACTTCAGGTTTATGTACCAGCCCCTTTGCTTGGTTCCTCTTGACCATCAAGTCCGTGAGCTGTCCGAAACCGACAACGCCGATCATCATGCCCAACCCGGCAGGGAGGAATGTTAGGCCGCTATCACCCTCGTCGAAGCCGTATTGACCCGTGTATACAAATGAGAAAGTAGTGATGAGTAGATACAGGATGCCGTAGGTAATAGCAACGTATAGTGACATGAGGGTGACGATCGGCGTGACCAGGAGGAGCTTCATCGGGCGCACGATGGCTAGCTTGAACTGCTCCTTGGGTGCCAGTCTTCCCGGGAGCTTGCTGCGCAAGTTTTCATTGCCGGTTTCCTTGCGGAGTCTGTGAGTCTTTTGCTCGAGCACTAGACAAGAGTTAGTTATGACCCTTTTTTAGAGGGAAAAGCGGATTCACATACACACAGGGGGAAAGGTCTCCCGGAGGAAGACGAACGAAAGCGGAATGAAGACGCCGCCCTTAGTTTTATGTTAGCCTATATACGTTATGGACAGCGTGGTGGCTGTGTGGACTTACCAGGATAACGATGAGCCAGTATACCCATCTCCAGCCAGCGGCTTGGATCAAGTAGCCACCGGCGATAGGGCCAATACACGGACCAAGGAGAGGACCTAGTGCCCACGCCGACATGGCCCTACCACGTTTCTCAACAGGCATTACATCGGCAATAGAGCCACTTCCAATGGTTATAGGGACGGCTCCGGCAAGACCCATGAGCAACCGGAAGGCCATCAGCATTCCGATGCCATTGGCGAGGGCGGCGCCGACGGAGAAAATGACGAAGAGTATATTGCCGTAGATGTATAGGGGCCGGCGACCATAGATCTCGCTCAATGGGGCAATTAGAAGTGGGCCGAAAGCGAAACCTAAGATATATACCGAGACGAGGAACGTGGCAACCGTAGAAGATGTCTCATGGAACTGCATCATAATGCCCGGGATACCAGGGGCAAACATCGAGGAACCAAGTGGACTAATGTGCGTCAGCATGATGGTCGAAAAAAAGTGGTTTCATGAATGGAGGCTAAGGAAGATGCTCACGTTACGAGGGTCATGATCGATAAGATACTGATGTTCAGCCATTTTTTGGAGTCGGGCCAGTTCATTGGATTTTCGAGGTCGGTTGGCCCATCCCAATCGACAACGTTTGGATCCTTCTCTTCAGCACTGGTTTCGACATTATCAGGCCCTGATTCAACATCTATTTCTGATTCTGGTGCTATTTTCGAATCGTCCATGTTTGGGTTGGCGGGCCCCTTTTCTGTGTTGTCGACAAAACTCATGCTTAGTAGATGTCGATACACTATTGGCGATTGGTACCCGTGATGTAGTTTGATGGTGACTTCTTTTTTTAGTGGGAGTTCGTTGGAGTTACATCAACTCTAGTGGCTTGGAAACACATGGCCCTGGGGACAGTGTTGATTTTATTTCATATATATAACACGTTCGGACGACATCAGAGCCCCGAGCATACAGCGGGACCCGGATACGGCACTGTCCCGGGGCTAGCTTGGCATAAATTTGTGCAAGCCCCACACGAAAAAGGACTTATATGAGGTTAGGGCTGAGCCTGGACCGTGTACCCAAGCGACGAGCGATTCAGATCCCTAGTGCCATGATTCACTGCTAGATTGGGCAACCCTAAAGCAAATAGAACGATCCGTCTGAGCTTGCAATATCCGGTCTCATTTGCATAAAATTATGCACCCTCCGTCCAGAGCCGAACTCGCCCCATCCGTAGCTGGGTAATGTGAATCTATTGGCTACTCCATACATACTACGTAGCAGCTGAGTCGGCTGGGATAGGTCATCGAAATCCGATCGAAACCCGGACGGCATTCGAAGATTCCACTATGAGCTTCCAATATACATATGCGGTAAGCTCTTGTCGTTCATCTACCTTACAGGAATTAGGACTTGCTCAAAAACGAATACGATTGACGTTACCTTGTATTGACCCGCATCATCGATGAAGTCATGATAGTGAATACTTTCTCAATCTAAGGTGTGAGAAAATTTTCGCGGAAGTAGAAGATTTTGGAATATCGTAGACGGAGATTCACAGTCTGTTAAGCGAGTTGGAGTTGGGGTAGGACATACCATAGACTCGATTCATGCTAACTAGATGGCAACCCCTCATATAGGTAGGTTGGAGAGGCTTGTAAAGACGTTATCTTGGCAATTAACATACTCTGCACAGGACACTAGGCCTGTGTGACACTATCCATCCACGGAAATGCCCGAATCCTTGTAACCAACGACGAGGTTGTTACTGGGCATATTCCCCTAAAACGCATCACTCAAACGGTACCTCGGTCTGTTGAATGTCATTTACGCGGAACGTCTCAGGGTTCCTTAGAGGCGTCCACCTTTCCTCGTCACTCACTCGGTACGTTCTCGTGCTATCAACTACCGCGCGCGAGGCGGGGAAGATGATGCACTGAAAATCGAAGCGAACGACGTGGTCGGAGCTGGGCACCCACTTTCCACCGCGATACTCCTCGAAGGTCTGCGCCAGGAACTCGACGTCGAATCGGCACTCGGGCGCGTTCCATCGCCGCAGATACTCCTCCGGCATAGCGGCGATCTCCAGTATCTCGGCGAATTCGGCGCCCACGTAGTCTCGCACCTCCTCTAAGTAACGCCCCATACCCGTCATGCGGCGGTCGAAGCCTCGGTCCACGTAGATGATGTGGCTCTGGGAGCCGTCGGACGGCTGCTCGACCTTGCGCAGCCGACACCGGCGCACGGGGGGCCGGAATCGGGCGGCGGTATCGAGGATGGCCTTGGACGCGGGTAGCACACAGCTCACAGTTCGGACGTCCCGGTTGCCAATTAGGATCCAAAGGAAGCTGCCGTCCTTGATAGTGTGCAGGTCTAGCGCGAGGTGTTGCGCGCTCTCGGGGTACATCCCCCATCTCGGTACCACGTTGATATCGGTGGGTGGCCGACATAGCGTCACGTACAGAATATCCAGGTCCGGGCGGAATGTGCGGAATGGCACAAAGCAGCCGGCTATGGGTGAGTATCGGAACCGTGTTTGAGATTGGGCCAGCTCGCGTGACTCGCGACAAACATGCATCAGAGTAGGGTAAGCTGTGTCTACGAGGAGCGGCTGGAGATACTTGGTTCGTCTAGAGGCGCTTTCCTCGGGCTCCCAACGAGACGGGACCTCTTCCAGCGGCCAGGGGATACATATTTCGGGGATATCGTCCGGTAGGTTGAGCTCCCATATTATGTAGCGCAACTCGATGGGCAATTCTATGAATTTGGTGAATGCCGAAGGGTATACGTTTTCCGACATATTGAGACGGATAATTCCTCGTATCTTCTATTGTGTTGTTGGGTGGTAGTAGGCTGTAAATACCTCCCAGAAGTGCGAGCCACAAAGGTTGAATGGTTGAATGAGATGCAGTCGCAGATGCGTCGGAATCCGGAGATAGAGGAGGACGTATCAATGGCTTGAGCTCACCTATGATATCCCTCGAGGTTAGGTTAGATAATCATCGGGTCCTGCCATTTCCGTAGGGTTACACATAATTAGGTTGGGGAGGTTCAACAGTCCCGCCGGAGGAAGGAAAGCCGATTGGGGCATCTGATTATATAGTAGTAGGTACTACTCGCACTACTTATCGAGACCCCCATTCCGTGCCTCGGTACCCATAGGCGACGATAAGAGTCAGCAGATCGTATGGCGTTGAACAAGATACACGTGCTTGAATATTCCACTCGAAAACATGTAGGTACCTATGTAGTAGGAATAAATGATATACTGAGTCAGATCTTCTATCGCATAAATTCAGACATAATGTTCTCTATTCAGTGGGGGTTTGTACAATTGTGATGAATCACTCGTAGAAACAAAACCATATTTGGTGTAAAAATGCTTTCTTGTTTAATAAAGGTGTATATAGTAATGTTGAATAGACAAGGTAGCCATATGGCTAGTATGGTATAGGCACGTAATTACGTGGTGGTATGAGGATGATGCTTGAATTGATGATGGATGAACTATGAGAAAGAGAGGAGAATCTAAGATCCAAGGTGGAAGGACCTAAAGCGGGGCTGGGAGATCAGCTCCCCGCGCGCGGGCCGTTCTGCACATACCGCGGCACGTGGCCGTAGTCCCGATAGTATACATGTATGGATCGTAACTTACGAATAGGGTTCGAGGATGGCGAATCCTTCTATCATTAATATCATACTATATTATCATACTAAAAAGGCCCTCTAATCTAAGACCAACCCGGAACGCCATGCAATGCATCTAAAGCAGTCCTTACTCTCGAAATTTCAGGACGTGAGGGCTTATGACCGAGCTCTCTCGCGTAGCGTCTGGCGTCGAGTCTCATCCAGCTCTTCGCGGATATATTGGTTGAACTCATCCGGGTTGTCGAGATATAGATGGTGGCCTGCCTTGTTGACGATAACGACCTTGGCGCTCCCGTTCTCCTTTCGCTTCTCTTCCTCGGTAGCTTGCGCTAGCAACTTAGCTTTAGCTTGCTCAAGTTTCTCTGCGGTTGCGCGACCGCCTTTGACGTCCATCCAATCGTTCTCGCCATACATGAAAATAATAGGGTATCCCGTTTCTTTCACGGCTGGTGCTGTCTCTGTTGCGGGTGTAATGACCTGTCGGCCTACACGGTGGATTCGGTTGATGACAGGTCGCCGCGCATGTGCGCCGGGAGCCAGCAGGTATGGTAGCGCATATTCACCGCTTCCCCTCTGCCTGAAAATCGAGTATGCATAATCATGGAGTGTTTGCTTCTCTTCCGGTGTAAGGTGGTTGAAGCGACGCGACGTCCAACCGGAGGCAAATCTTGGTCCTAAGGGACCTGCTAGACGTACGATGCTAAATGGTGATACATTAGCATCCCATAGCCAGACTAACCAGGGAGGATAGGGTCGTTTCTTCGGTTCTGGCTGTGACCCTGGCTTAGCGTGACTTTCAGTCGTTGTTTGCTGGTCCACCGTAAACTCGTCTTGAAATGACGAGTCCATAGGTTCCGGCATCTCAGCATTTACGGCGTACGGATCTTCAGGAATTCCGACTGGAGAGGCGAGGATGAGCTTGTTCAGGTGACCCGGGTACTTAAGCGCGTAAGAGACACCTAGGTAGCCACCTAGAGAATGACCAAGAAGAGTAAATTTCTCAATCTTGCGGATCTTTCGCCACTCCTCAAGCGCGTCAATAAACCAGTTCTCGGCTTCCGTGATCTTCGCCGCCGGGTCTTTGGCGCAGATTCTGAAGGGCGGCCTTGTCGAATTACCCATTCCTAGCCAGTCTAGCGCATAGAGCTTCCATCCCTTCGAACGACTGAGGTTCTCGAAATTCTTGTAATAAAACCCTAGGCCAGCTCCGTATCCGTGAAGCATGACCAGGGTGTCATCGACGGGCTCGCCGACACGTTCTACCGAGAATTCGTTCAGACCTCGATTCTTGCCTGACAATGTGACCATTGCCGACTTCCACACTCTTGGCCCATAAGGGTCGATTTTCGTAGACGTTTGAGTTTCGCCGGGATGTTCCGCTGACGGGACTTCGGTGGAAGGGTTTGTCCCCGAAGCGACCGCTTCTCGGAGATATGGAATGCGAGAGATTACATTACGTTCGGCGACGGTAGGCGTGACACTGTTCCACTGCGATCCAGTTAGACTAGCTCAGATAATTCCGCTGATCTGGGGCGAGCATCGCGGAATGAGACGTACCCACTGGTATACAGCGTCTTTGTAACCTAAGGGAAACATCCCCATACTAGGCGGCTTAGTAACAGGTGTCCTTTCGGGTGGCTGTTCTCTGCTTCTTCGTGGGGCTAACATCGATTTTGGAGGCCGTCCGCCGGGTACACTAGAAGGTATAGGGGTATATTGCTCGGTAGACGCTCTGGTCTTAACTGATGAGGTGGTATTGTCAACGTGTTGTATTCGCGCAACGGTGGATGCGAGCTTCCTCGACTGCACAACGGCGGATGTTGGACTTTTAAGCATACCGCAGAGCCCAGGGGTGGCAAGGCCGGGCGACGCCTTGTCTTATCTGGTAAAGGGGGGCGAACGCCGAGACATGGGAGGGATGCGATAACAGCTGGAATACAGGTCCGTACCGCGTAATGGTCCGGGCCAACGATCGATTGATGACGCGATCTCGACTGCCTAATCCGCGAAGTCCGACCGCCCGCAATGTTCCATGCACAAATTCTGTTACGGATAACGGATCAAACTAGGCCTGTACAAGTGGCTTAGTCCTAAGATTAGACCTGGAGCGGGATTTGAGTAAGATTCCAAGGGTCCTCAGTCTGGATTGGCTGCTGATTGAGCGAGTCAGGATACATGGTCAGGGGAAAGAGGAGCAGAATCAAGCGGCTGGATGAATCCACGGGCGTCGACGGGTCCCGAAAGATTGGGCCGGTGACTTTTTAGTAACTCTTCTCGGCTTTTTACATCCTCCCGCTCCGATTCAGCTGTAACCTTGGAATGTACATCTGCTATGCCCATCTTCGCGTTTCCTAGATATCACATATATATTTAGACATATGGAGTCGATATTTGACATCTCTATATCAGTTCATACTGGTTCAAAATTGACTGGAAGTTTCAATGTTAGGTGTATAATCAAAAAATATTGTGACTCGATCAAAATAGGTACTTTGCTTACCCCTGGTCTGATGAGGCGGATATCTAAGATCTTAACTCCGCTACGGCCTTACTAGATCTACTTCGGAACATCACCGACATATTAAGGGTCTAAGCAACAATCATAAGCTCGTGCTCGCCTGATCTCATACTTTGCATAACTGGTTCCAGAACAAGTCTAATGATATTTATAGATGCGCGGCTGAGCGTCCCATACCTAGTTATCACTCTGGCTTCTCTAACCCCTTTGCGGTAAACAATCTATGCCAGATTATGTCTAAACGAACGGGTTTGCGCTATGAGGTGGCGCGATCACGATGCGACATGAGAAACACTAATCTCACAAAGGAACCAGAAATAAAATTGGGGTTTCGGTAATTGGTGATGTTACCTTCATTGATATCATTACTGAGCTTCGCTTGTTTGGGGGACGCCCAAGAATTCGTTGCCCGCCACGAGTGCTATCCCTCTGGCTCTTTCACAATCTCAACCAAAGTAGATATCTTTTCCAATATCTTATCCCCAAGGCTTGGTAGCGGATAATCGAATACCGCGAAAAATTCCGTTATATCCGTCTTAATATCAGGATATCTCGTAAGTTGTCACGATTCGATTCCGGGATAGCGAGATATGACCACAGAGCAAGTATGAGCGGGCTCCACTCCCCAGGAATTTAAGGGATTGGAAGAGGTCGTGCTCCCACAGATCTCGCCAGTGAGGTACTTGCGAATGCGACTGATCTACCGGAGAGATGCCAGTGCTCACGGTTGGGGCTCATAACTCTGGTTGTGCCCAATGTTTAAAGAATGTTTGATATAGAGAATGTTGGTCTAAAAATCGGCGGCCGAGTCATACAGGGTAGTGGGGTTCGAGCGTACGACTGCGGAGAAGCGATCGGTCGATCTTCGCGCGAATCCGCCTATGTCTTTGAACAGTCTCCCGTTAAGAAATCATAGACTTCTTGCCGGGATGGAAACCGGCCGGTAGGGTCTCCGAATAGATGACGTCGGCAGTAGTCGGCTTCGCGACACTCTTCGCGGACGTGGAACTTCCACCACTATGATTCCGAGGTTTAGAATTGATCGGAACATAGGAATCTGCCGTGGATTTTCCAGGATCCATGGTTTAATAGATTATTAATACGAACTAAGGGGCCTTGAAATTTTGAGAAGATTTAGAACGTCGGCATTGAAGAATTGAGGATTAGAAAACGGAGAATGGGGTTGATTTATGTAGGGCAAGCGAAGCGTTCCACATGAGCGACACTCTTCCTTCAACTTCACCTAAGGTGGGATAAGATGATACAACAGAACTTCAGCAACGAATAGGCAATAGAATAGACCGATACTGAATATAGTAGGTAGTACAGACAAGATAGGATTTTCTTCCAACGATCGTCATCGCGGTACGTCAGCATATATGCGTCTATTGATGCAGCAAAGGATACCAGATGCTGTAGAGCGTCCAGAGTCCCGCAAGCGTTGCGTCAGGCTATGCCTAGCTTTACTTATAAAAGATCATGTGGTATGTACTAAATAGCACTATAGATGTAGTGGTGTATGGCTGCGGATACGTTCGATGTCGTCCCCCCACGCTGGAATCAGTTTCGAGACTGCATAAAACTCCGCCCTCAATACTTAAGTATCTGCTCAGTAACGTACGTACATAATTTTATGAGTTCGGACACTTAAGATTGTATCTTGGGATACGTTATTGATGTGGGTAGGAGCTCGCGAGAGTCGCGCTGTTTGTGTTTACTTTCCATTGATTGACACGATTCTACAGTTGTGAAGCGTGGAGATTTACTGCGACTGGTCCAAGGGATGCAGGTAGGTAGCGCTAGGACCACCGAAGCTTATCCAATGTGCTTCATACCCCCTGTAACCCGTTGTGGGGATTGGTGTTACCTCGTACGTCAACTCCGAAAAAAAGGTCCCCGACGTAACTATCTACCTACCTAAACATCTACCTTAAATAATTACGACGACTTAATTAGTTCGATATCATCTCGAATACGCAACTACGATAGACCCCAACCCACACTACTAGATGTGCCGATAAATTCTCACCCAGTTTGACGCGGGCTTACGTCCCCAAGTCGCTTGAGTAGGGCTGCGGTGACAGCCATCACCAACGACGCGAAAACCATGGCTGACAACATCGACTCTATCGTTAAGGGCGCCCCTCAGCCGGGCCAGGATGTCCACCCCCCGCCGTTAGGAACGAGCCCTATCGGCGTGGTCAAACCCGGCGACCCTTTGAAGCACACCCCTAGTGCGCCTTCCATGATCTATCTTAACATGTTAATCCTCGAAGCCTCATTGCGCTCCCAGTACCTCGAACTCCGAGCCCGGCGGCGCAAACACACTTTTTTCCTAAGCCTTTTGTGCCTTTGGTTGACTGGCTTTGGATACGCGTTGTTCTTTGCGCCGCGGGAAGACGGTAGTGGCGTTGGCGGATCGGTATACTGGGTAGTCGATATGACAGAGAAGGTGTGCTTCATAAGTGGTATTGTTACGGGCATATTAGTTTGGGCAACCGGCATATGGGAACGCGGTATTCGATGGCCTCGGCGTTGGTTTAGTATATGCAATAGAGGTTTGCGAGGGTTCAACTGCAAGTTGGTCGTCATCAAGAGGTCCTGGTGGGTTGAGCTTGTGTCGCTGTTAGGCTTCTTCTTCACATACGGCGCATTTTCTAGCAGGGCTGGCCAATATCGCTTCGTGGAGCCTTCGATACTACACGAAGTTGACCGCGAGTTGAATATCAGCCGTGACGAACACCCACAGCTCCCCTTCGTTAGCACAGACGAGGAGAAGGGCGGACACGAGGAGGACCTATCGCCCGGAGGAGATTATGTTAAACTTCTACTATGGCCTAAACCCTTCTCGCCAAACTTTCGCGAAAATTGGGAGCTTTACAGAAGCGAGTACTGGGAAAGAGAGAATGAGCGCCGCGCCTTGCTAAGGGCAAAGCTAAAAGCACGCGATAGACAACTGGCAAAACAGCAAAGCGGTTGGCTGTGGTGGCTACCTGGACGACCGAGAATAGAGGAAAAGATTCATGTACTTGTTTCTGGGGCGGGTGACGCTGAGAAGGCCGCACATCACCGTTCTTCGGCTATCGCAAAGGAGACCAAGCGCACTCGAAGCGGTAGCGTGCGGCGAGGTAGCAACTCAGCCGGGTCGCCGCGAAGTCCAACGCCCCCTGTGGATTCGGAGGAAGGTACTCGCAGTAGGAGAGGGAGCATGACCTCCAATACTTCCGAGAAAAGGCGAAAGAAACATCTTTCAACAGGCTCTAGATCGAAGAGACCGGGTGTCGAATCACGATCCGTCACACCGGAATTCCCATCGCCGCTTGCTAGGGAGAGCAGTGTTGGTAGTAATGAGGTACCGTAACGATGATTAGAAAAGCGGCGAGTGCGCTCAACCTCTTAGGTGTGTCCAGGTAGCTTTGATCCATATAACTCTGGTTCTATTTGAAGCATACTGGATAGCAAATCATGATAGCGGACCTCCCTAGAGTTCCCAGCACTTGAGTCTATGCAGAATAGACGAGAAATAAGACCTAATACAGCCTAGAGTCCGTCCAAGAGATACGTGTTCACGGCCCCTTTTTCCCGGATCGGCCATGTAAAGTGGAAAATAGCTCCATCCCTATATAATTACAAGGTCCAAGGTAGAGGGACATAAGCCAAGTATTCGCTTATCTTGCAATGCGCATGCGATACTTTATACGAGCGCTTGCACCCCTGAATAAGCGCATTTGTTCAACTTCCAAGACGTACGCGTATCCATATCAATCATTGAAGACGGATAAATTGGTAGACCTAAATAAAGATATTTTGATCTTGCTACTGTAAGCTAGTAAGGTTTATTAATTGATCTGTATGAACCTTGATTTCCCTGGGCACCTGCCGCCGCCGCAGCCCTACATGGATGTAGGGTGTGCCACACCGCATCACCCCCACTCTATAAGCTATCGATAGAGGCCAAATCGTGCATGATGATGTGGGTCGCGATGCCCGGTGGACTCGAAACGATCAGAAGCTTAAATAGGTAGACTTTTGCAGCTGCCCTATCAGGTTATAGGAAGGTACTTCCTATACATTGCATTAGGTATGCACGTAGCACAACCAATTACCTCATCAGCCGCGTGAATCCGCACTCTGATTACTCGAGAACTCAGACCTCGACCAACTTCGCTTCACCTTTCTTATTAACCAACCGACCACTACCCAATTATCAGAAGTCTCTACTACCTTTATCATCCACAAATAACTTCATTCGTCTTCTAATTGTAGCAGTTTCACATCATTTTTGCGAAGATCCACAAATTGATCTCTCCGCATAGATAACGAACTCGCCATCGGCCTCTATCCCGTAAATCCAACGAAGCCGGTAGATGGTGAATGGTTGACCATGAGCGCCATGGACATTCATCGTACTTTACCTCGTCACGGCGCTATTCCATCGTCACCTTACGTGAGGCGAGCACCCAGCCCTCCCTCGATTCTTATACCCGCTCCTACCTTACGCCATGCCAGCGACTACATCAAGATTGTGCCGAGCTATGACAGAGTCGATCCGGCGTCACTTAGCGCAAGTGACCTTCAGATAATCACCCAGAACTACAAAGAGCAGTTAGCCGATGACTCGGCCATGAACTGGTCCTACGAGAATCGCCGTCAAGCACAACCTATTCTCGACTTTCTTTACCTCGGTCCCTCGAATGTCCTACAAAACCGACAATGGCTGCGCGACAATGGCATTACTATGTTACTAGCCGCGCGAGATTCTAAAATGGCTGTTGCACGCCTATTGTCTGGCGACAAGGTTGCTCAAGAACTCGGTATTCAAGCCGCTTATGTCGATGTCTCCGGATATGAGGACCTAGTTCGCGCCTTTCCTGCCGCTATTCGGACCATCAACGATCACATGTTAAGTGTCTTCCGCGAACAACGCATCAACGACGTTCAGGGACAGGTAGAGGATGGACAGATGGCAATACCACAACAGACATTTCGAAGAGGAAAGGTTCTTGTATTCTGCGAGACGGGCAACGATCGCTCTGCTGGCGTAGTCGCCGCATATCTTATGTCTGTTTTTGGAATGACTATGGTTGAGGCTTGCCAATTTGTCCAATTCAAGCGTTTCTGCACCAGCTTGACCGATACCCTCAGATTCATCCTCAGAGCATTTGAAGAAATTCTAATTGCGCAACGTACCGTACACCGCCACGAGCTCGAGAGCGGTTCAAACCAAGATAAGAAGTTGAAATTGAAGAGAAGCCTCGACGATATGCTTGAACATGACCAGGAGATGGGAGAGGCTAACGAGGCTACGAAATTGGACCAGGACCGCTTTTCAGGCCGCCAGACGTTTGTGCCTTTCGTTGACGTTGACGCCGACGCCGAAGGTTAGGCTGCAAGGAAGCATTTCGATCCGTAATAGCCTCAGGCTAGTTACATTTTAGGAGTTACACGGTTGGTTTTGTTAAGGGGAATACACTAGGTCATTGCATTGAGGGCGACAGATTGCATGGTTGGCTCCATAGCAACAGTCAGTAATGGCGTTTACTGGACGGCATATACCCTAGTCTTCAGTTTTACTCGTTGGCTCATGGTCTCTTATAAATCAAGAGGCAATTATACAGTACTTGCGTGGCATGCTCATCGAGCTACCATGCCGTAGCTTTCAATGAGACATTCCACGATCATGATTTGGGTCATTTAGTGTGATAATACTCTCGTAGCGATGAGTCACAAACAGTTCCAGTCTCGGTTCATGGGTTTGATGTGAAACGAGGCAAACAGATCCGGCCTTTCGAACAGCACCAAATAGGTGTATAAGAAAGAGTACATATAGGTGGGTAACCTCCCTTAAGCATGCGATATTTCATGCATACCCAGTATCTTCAGATGCTTTCTTTCATACTTGAAGCCCATGAATCTCCGCCATAAGCCTTTCTTATGTCCTTCCATATGTACTAGGTAGTGATACTGATTTTGAGTCCCCGTCCCCTTTCTAGCTCCTATCCTCCAAAATCCCGATCTTAATCCACCCTAGTGTACATCGGTTCTTAAAGGTTAGGCAAGACAGACGAAATAAAAGCTTCAAGATGTCAGATTCACCTATTCCGGCATAGCACTTCATGTACTATTAAAGTTGTCCAACAATATACTCCTTACCATTATATGTGCCTGTTTAATATGATTTCTACTAAGAGTCAGCGAAGTAGGTAACAAGAAGGTGACAAGAAGATTACGCTGCTACTTCATAATTCGTAAACCTTCATAACCCACACACGTATAATACATATAAGTACTAGAATTAATCCCTACAGAGTATTCGGCCAAGTCCTTCCTTACGTCTGCAGTCTGCAGGAAATATACCTGTCCACTATCCGTCTCCCACTCATATGTATTCCTTCTTACTGTTCTCGTCCTTAATCATGCCCCTTTCAGGGCTCGTAATGTACGGTGATAAAACTGCCAAAGGTCAAATTTCCCCATACTCGTGTAAAAACGTGAAACCCTTAGGTAAATACCGCATGTACTTACGTAGAACGTATTCTATTCCTCAAGCCTGTGAAAAGGTATTATGGCTATTCGTTTCACGGCAAAGATGAAGCGTTGTTCAGCAGATTCTCTGTCCGAATTTGAACCGTCCAAACCTTGGTTCCATTGATATGGAACAGAGATCTGAGCATTCGGACATCGTCGATATAAATAATCCCAATATAGACGCCATTAGTCTGAAATATACTGATGGTGTCGGTATAACCAGCACTGGTGCAGACGCCATCAGTACATAGTCGTCGTCAACATGAAAGACGTCTAATTTATATCAATGTGCAATATGATATGTAAGACACTTGGCACATTGCTATAACCTTGCCGCACTACGAAAAACCGTAATGATATCAATCAACAGTTAACTGGTATATCGTATTGTTTAGGGTGCTCGCCGAATTCAAAGTCTTCGTTAATTTCGAGGTTTCGTCGACTCCGAGGTCTTCGTCGATATTGGGATATGCTCGGTCAACAGCTACACTCCCGAAATCATTCTATAACTTAGTACTTAACAACACCTTGTGAATGTTCTAGGATTCATTAGGTTTCGTATTCGCTAACTACCTACTCATGAACATAATGCCTTAGGTTACTGAGTAGCTGTTATTGATCTGTGAGTACTATGGGCGTCTGCACCTTCATGTTCTCAAGCATTCATTCTCGATTCACAGGTATCATCGGCGTATATACTCTTCGGGCCGCCGACTATAAGATTCGTTGATCATTCGTGAGTATAGTCGGCATATAGGCCATTCAACACGTCTTTCAACTTGCCACCCTACTACCTGCAGTTGCAATCTATGAGTCGGTTCGTCGTCTTTGCTCTTTCTCATTTTGCACTTTCCAC
This sequence comes from Hypomontagnella submonticulosa, assembly GCA_022984865.1. Lineage (NCBI taxonomy): Eukaryota > Fungi > Ascomycota > Sordariomycetes > Xylariales > Hypoxylaceae > Hypomontagnella > Hypomontagnella submonticulosa. The sequence goes on from JAJKLF010000029.1 coordinate 484,421, forward strand.
GTTATTTGCACCCGCCATCTCCTGCCAGCTTGTCTCCTAGCCGACTAGCTTCGCGATACCTCGCAGCCTGACCACTAAGCCAGGTATTTATTTACCCAGTCAAAATTTTCACTCCCACTCCTACTTTTATTTTCTACCAACCAACTTCCCAAAGAATCTTTGATCCCTCAACACACATCAAGTGTCAATATGGACATGGCGAACTCCTCCGTCAATCCTTCGGAGCTTCTCCGAAAGGAGCGAACCAAGACTATCGTTGACCTCACGCCTGTTTGGTCAAACCTCGAATACTCCGTACAAGCCGTTATCCTGGAGGAAGTCTCCTGCGCGTTGAAGTCTTTTCACCGGGCTTGTAGGTCCCTCCAGCTTTTCCGCAGTGAAGTCGAAGACTTCAAGGAGAGACACATGAATCACCAATTTGCTGAATTTGTTGACGTCGACGAAGAAGCGGTTCTCCTAGGTTGCAAGTTCCTAGAGGCCCAAAACCTCTCTTGTTTCACCAACCGCGTTCATGCCCGTTCTGGGCGCAATATTGGCTGGCCGAGAGCAATCGACTACTCAGACCTAGACTTGGATCAATTTCAAGGACGAGTTTATCCACCTTTCCATACGCATGCGCCCAAGCCTGAGCCAGATTCAGTAGTCTTGTCCTTCCATCTCGCGAATATCGCCGCAGACCAACCAAACGGCGGTTATGGCGCTTTCCTCGACTACTTCCAGATAACAACACAAGCAATTATGACCTGCAATTCGAAGCGTATGAACTTGCAATCTCCCGGCAAGTACACGGTCATATATCCCGGGGGCCACCCCCCTAATGCAGACAACATCCGCATCCAGCCCAATGCCAGGGGGCAGGGGCCCTCAGCAGGATGGCACTGCCAGGGTGGTGATTCGGAAGCAAGCTTTTTCGAAGAGGCATTCTTTGACCCCGAAAAAGGTGCAGAGAGAGCTCTCGAGAGCTGGCTGATGACCGAGAGCCAACTAGACGAGTCCTCAGGCCCAGCCTCTAACTTAACCCTTCCGCAAGACGTACTATTGCAACCCAGAAAGGATGCCGTTGGGCCTGTACCTTCTTTCGGACACCAGGAACTACAGAATCTTCACAACAAGGGCTATAGGGCTCTGCTGCAATTCAGGATCCCCCCAGGTACCTCCCTGATTATGCCAGCAGGTGAGAGAATTCAGTTTGTTCACGGTGGCGACACTACCATTTTCCCTGCCGACCACGAGGCTTTTGCGCAAGAGTATATGGGCTTGAAGCTGGGACAAACCGAGTTATTGCGAATGTCTTTTGCAGAAGATATGGCGGTCTTCCTGAATGGCGGGTTGTGTGCTCGGGTCCTCGAAAAGGGACTCCACCAGTTCTCGGCATCATTTCGTAGTCCGACTTTTTCCAGCCAGAACGGCACTTACGACCTCTCGAGGCCCCTCCGTGATCCGAATGAGAAGAGATTCAGTCTTCGCGAGACAACGAGACTGGCATCCCCCGACCCCGAGCCCATGGCTGGCTCGAGCAACACCGGAAGAGTGTCGAGCGTCTTCCCCGCGTACACAGAAGAGGAGAACCAGGCCATTTGGCCTCATGCTTATCAGGACCCTGGCCCAATTTTCCCCCAGCGCGAGGACGACTCTGAAGATCCCGATCCAATCGGGAACATGAATGCCTTCGACATGCCTGATGGCGACGAAAGACCCGATCCAGTCGATACCTCTGGTGGTAATGCCGAGGAAGAGCTCGCCGGAGGATTCAATTCAGACGATGACTGCGACGGTGATCTCGAAGAAGAGCTCGCAGAAGAGCCTGCAGAAGAGACCCAAGAAGCGTCGGCAGAAGAGTTCGACGCTTGGGAGCCGAGCGACAGCGATGGGAGTTTCGTCTATGACTCTGACTCCTACAATGACTCTGACCCTAACGATGACCCTGGCCCCTACGATGACTCTGAGTCTAACGATGACTCCGGCCCCTACGATGACTTGGATGATGAGGACTACAAATCTAGCCGCGCGGGTCGTCGGACCAGGGCAAAGACAACACGCCCCGGTCGAAAGCGCAAGGCGAGCTCTACCAGAGCCACGAGGCAGAGTAAGCGACGAAAGTCATAGATATCTACTCTGAAGGGCACTATCAATGAAACGCGAGCCTAGACACGCCACATATCCTGATTGCATTTGTCACTCTCGCCGACGACGGTGCTGCAACGATGACTGCTTAATTGGTCAGTCGAATGTTGCCCCCTTTGCTGCCGTCTAGGAGCGCTTTGGCGCTAGATCGGTGCGGTAGATAGGCAGAAGGGGGAATGGAAGATCTGAACATGGAGACGAGGGATACAGGTATGACAGACCGCCTTGAGGTCATGATTCGTTTGTACTTAGGTCATATACCCTCCCCGGAGTCGCAAATGAAGGCGTTAAATTCGCAAATTATATTGACTCTTTAAAATGTGATATCCTCGTAGTCCACAGCCTCTGCTAAATACCACGTAAGCTGTCACGATATATTAGCGCTGCTATCCTTAGGGTCGCTGTTATCTTTGAGATTACCGTTTTCTCTAACATATTACTACGGCTATGGTTACCGTGAATTTCACTCTAAAAAGGCCAATTTAAACAATGCCGTTCCTGATGTTGCTGTTATTTTGAGACTGCCCTTATTTCTCATTTACCGTTGTCTATGGAATCGGCGTTATTGCTAAGAACATTACTGCTATCAAGATTGCCAATAGCTTCGTGACTGTCGACATACTTCGCTATTATCCTAAGGTCGCCATCATTTGAAAGATTATTGCCGTTATTAATAACACTGTTGTCCTCAAAATCGTTATTATATCAAAATCTCTCTCATCTTCATGAATATCATTATCCTTAATATGCGATCGCTGTCGTCTACGAGGCCGGCGTTGTTCTCGATATCCCCGAAAAGGCCCGTGCTCCTGCCAAAATAGGAATACCCGCCCCGGTCGCTTAAACTGGGGCCCGGCTGTCCCACCGGAGAAAAGTGGATCTACCGGGAAATAGGGGTAATTGCTGAGAGGAAAGAACGTAATTGATTTATGGGTTTATTCCGCTACGTAAACATACATTATGGATGCTGCATCAATGATATAACCATAGCTACATGTACATACATACCGATATTAGTTCATATACCTTTCCTACGTAAAGGTGATCCATATTGGTACAGAAGTCCCGTAATGTTGCAGAACTTCCTATTATTCGTCAACATCTGGGTAGCAACTCTGCACCTTTCCTTCCTCGAATATCAGAGCAACCCGAGCCCCAAAATTGAAAGGATCTCCTTCGTAGATCACGAAATCCCTGCTGCGCGGTAGATGTAGGATATCCTCAATGTTCTTGGACACAAGGTCGAGCGCGAGACTTTGGTTTTCAGGGCCTGCGATCCAGCTGGCTTCCCAAATACTATTTCGGATATGGTTGTTCGTGTCGTCCCAGTTAGAGATGCCGACCTTGACGCCCGCATCCAGCAATACTTGTGGTCCCAGCCGGTCGGTCAGGGGCGGGCCTGGAAGGCAGTTACGAGAATCAAAGAACAAAGGTTCGCATCCCTGCTCATTTGGTCAGTGGGTGGTGTATCTTTCGCCTAAATGCTGGGAAGTGCTGCTCGGTACTTACCCAAAATGGCGCGACGATAACTGGCATATCGACATCGGCAAGCTGAGTAGCAACAAGGTGTGCTTCTGAGCCGCCCATGATGACAATATGAGCGTTGGTTTCCTTTTTCAAGGAAATCATGTGCGCGATGACGTCTTTGTTATTTGTATGGACAACCACGGCGGTGTCGCCCCCTGCTGCACTTTCGTAGATAGGGTGGAGGTGTTTGTCAACAGTAAGGAGGTCACGTAGCTTGCTTATCTGAGAGGTGATAGATGGTGTTCTAGGCGCTAGTTTCCGTCAACTAAGTCTCTGTCGGTTACGAGAAAGGTGTATAAGGGATAGGAAGCTTACATTTCGCACTGTGTCCGATTGTGAAATGCAGAGCGGCGTTGGGTTCGGCAATGGCGCCGTCGTCGAGTACTGAAGATTATTAGCGAGAAGAACGCCTAAACCTAGCAAGGAAGGGGCACATACCGCTCGTTGCTCCTGAGCGGAACAAGGCACTGATGCCATGGAAAAAACCGGTGGTGAGGGGCGGCGTTACGATCCGAGTGACGCCGCTTCGATAAGCTCTCTCAAGATGCACACCATCAAATTTGATACCGTATCTACTTGAAAGAGGCCTTTCGTATTCTTCGCCTAATGAAAGACCATCGGTTGTCGAGGGTTCTTGACGCATTTCGGTCAAGCCGTGCTGGCGCGTGACGATTGTAAGGCCCTATTACGGAGACTAGTTAGATTCTCGGAATAGTATTAGGACGAATGGTGGGAGTTACCGGGAGCATGTGGCCGTCCCGTAGATCCACTGTAGGGACATTGTCTTCTACGGCTTTCCCTGCCATATCATCGCATTTGGTTTCGCCAACGCATACGACGCGACCTGCGCGTACGACAACAGTCAGGTTTCCTGATTGAGGTTGTTCGCTCCGCTGCCCATCGTCGCTAATAAAGCTCATGCTTAAGCCGCGGACAACAATGTCCGACTGGCCTGGTTTACATGTACTATCAAGCACATCGTTTGGTCGCGAAGCTGGGGCTTCATTGGCATAGGAACGAGATTCTGAGACTTTCCATAAACTGTCGGACGCGCGGGCTACGCTGTTTCCATCAATGAACACTTCGAGAGGTGTGGCGCCTACTTGCAAGGGATGTCGATTCCAGATTACAAGATCTCCGTCGTAGCCTGGTCGAACAAACCCGAGCCTACATAATGTCAAATCACAATATCCTTTTCGCGGTTGGATGAGGTGGGGCAATTATTCTTACTACTAACCTGTTGTCAAGGCCCAGAAGGCGAGCCGGCTCCGAGATAATCGAGGAAAGCGCGCTTTCCGTGTCGAGGCCGAAATGATGTCCGATCTGTGCTTCGTATGCTAACCACTGACCGTGTTCCGCGGGATGATCGCGGGTAAGAACGAGGGGGATACCGTAGTCGACTATTCTTCGGGGGAAATAGGAGCTCACATTGTAGAGTTCCTTCTTGTCGCCCCATGAATCCGAGAAGCCCACCACGGCTATGTCTCGGGCTTTGATCTGATCCATGATTAGATCAGCATGTAGTGCGTGGTGCAATGCCGTGATGTTGAATCCAAACTCGTCGGCGTGATCAAACATGGCTAGTATGTCTTCAGTCTCGTAGCCATGAACATTGACGCGGACGTCGCCACGCAGGACATCTACCAGCGTTTGCCATTCAAGGGAACGGGGATATTCTTGCGTTATCGACATGAGCCCCTTTTTAGTTGAAGCAATCTCGCACCAGCGGTCCTGCTCAAGCTTCACCCGCCGTGCGTTATCGTATGCCTTACGATACCAGTACGACTCCCCGAGCCTCGTGGACGGTCCGCTAGACGAATGTTCGAATTGTCGTTTCTGGTTCTCACCCATGGCCATCTTCAGATATCTCTGCGGCTTGCCGCCACTTTCAGTCGTATTGACAAGCATGTCCAGGACTGAATTAGCCCGCTTCATCTTAATAACGACGCCTTCCCCTGAGATCTGATTCTTTGCACCTGTTAACACGAGCGAGGTTGTTACACCACCGCTGGCGATAACCGATATTGCTTGATCATGAGGCTTCAGGGCGTCAACCGCACGTGCCCACGGTGTCACTGGGGCTGATATTTCGGTCACGTCTTCGGTCGCCCATAGTTGGGGCGTCTCCCTTACGCCGGCGTGGGAGTGCATGTCCACAAGTCCCGGCGTGACGATGCGGCCATGCAAGTCAACCACCCTATCTTCAGGAGAGAGTTGTTCCGGGACGTCTAGCGTGCCTTTCAAAACGCTCGTGAAAATAGCATCTTGCATTTCGATAATGCAGTTGTAAAATACCTTGCCGTTGCCGTCAATGAGTGTCGCATTGTGTAGAATAGTTCGTGGACCTGAGCTAGATCGTGAGGCTAGACGAGAAGCTGCCAGGTTCCCGTCCACGACGGGACGTTGCTGGTTCAACGCACATTGCTTGAGGCCGTATTCTAAGTCCGCCGGATTAAGCTGGTATGTGAAGCTAGGACCCTCGTGAAGGTGAGGCACGTGCCAGTGACTAGAGAGCAGGAACGTCGTAAGGATAGCGACGATGACGGTCAAAATGATATTATTCCTAATACTAAGGAAACTGATGCTCTCGCGATGGTGCTGGCCATGGCAGCGAGGCCGTTCTTGCCATCTTGCTTTCTCCATGATTAGAGTACTACCGTCTCAAGGTCGTAGGACACCTATGAGCTTGACATAGTGGTGAGGCGAGTTCCAACCGCAGTGCCGAACAGTGCTCGCGACCTAGAATGATAAAGTAGACGACCGTAGAGAGCATTGCGAACTTCAGATTGCCAAGCCTATTTTCTTACAATGTAGGCCATCGATGTAGACACAGCACTCGTTAGGTGGTTACCCGATTAGGTAGTCTATATGCCGAGTGTATCGGTAGAGCTAGGGGATTGGGGTCCATACCTCATGATGGAGTAGTGCTCTGGGGTTTAACGGGACCCCAAGCCTAAGAAATTAGTCTGTAAATAGGGTCGCGCGTCACTTCGCTTACGAGATGTGTACTGCGACGGTAATTATCCCATACCTTAACAACGTAAGAAGTGCTTGGTGAACCGCGCTATGTTGGCGATTTAGATATAACGGATCTGAACTATGCAAGACGTGGGATGGGCAGTTAAGATGAATAATTATATTTGTTGATATCTAACAGAGCTCCTTGATAGCTAGTAGCTAGGAAGGTCTGCTCTCCTTCGATGGAAATCCCCTCTTAAGATTCTCCTAACTCATCGCTCTTACTCCTTAGCCAAAATGGGATACGCCTAGACACTCCTCATAAATTCCTTACCCCAAACAACATCGTTTTAGACAACGTATCGGAAAACGTTCTTCTGCTCCTTGTCCGTCAAATCAAGGAATTCATTATCAGAACCACTGAGCTCACCCTCTGCTTCACTCTGCTGGTCGCGTCTCCTGTTCTCCCATATAAGGTAGTATCTCAGGGCAACGCTGAATAGAATGCAAAGGGCGAAGCAGATGAAAGCAGCGAGGAAGGCGGTATTATAACGTGGCGCCTCGCTGGGTATGAAGAGTTGAGGGGCGGCCACCTGACCGACGCAAAAGGCTATATACATCATCGCGGATGCGGTAGCCTTCTTCGTGTAACCAGCAAAGTTGCTCGATACGAGAGACATGGTCAGGGTTCCCACGATGCCATGGGTCTGGACGATGTAGTATGAGCCAAGCAATCCACGTTGGTTCTCACTTGGTAGAGTGTAAAGTAGGACAGCGCCAATTAGTGCCGGGATTTGACAACCTAGAATGTGATGATGAGAGGGTAAATCAATGAAAGGGGTGTTAGGAAGACATACCAGCGATGAGCCAGGTACGGATATTCTTGAAGCGACGGGTCATGAAACCTCCAAAGAGAATACATATGGCCTGAATGACACCCAGGGGTACTAGGAGGAGGGTCGAGTACAGCGTCTCATAGCCGAATCCTTTGATCACAATGCTGCCAAATGAAGCGACTCCACCTGCTGGGATGTCGTCGAGGAAGAAGGTCGCTACAAGAATCCAGCACTGTATATCCATCATACACTCCTTGAATTGCGACCACTTCCACACGTGATTCTCAACCCCAGTGCGGTTGCTTCGGACTCGCTCGATAGCTAAGGCTCGGTCATGGTCTGTCAGCCAGCGAGCATTCAGCGGCGAGTCGGGAAGGTAGTAAAAGAGGAAACCGCCGTAGAGAATGGTGATTGCGCCGAAAATAAGGAAGAACCAGGCCCAATTTGGAACGTTGTGGTTTGTGATATGCGCAATACCATAACCGAGAAGCCCACCGCAGACCTGGCCGATAGAGTTACCGAGATACCAGTACGAGATGCGGAGCGGCTGCTCAGAACGCGTCCACCACTGGGATGATATGACGATGAAGGCCGGGTTGATACAGGATTCCAAGCAACCTAGGATAGCACGGATAGTCATCAGACTGGCGAAGGAGCGGCTTGCGGCTGTGGTCATGAGGACGGCTCCCCATAGCATCGTTGCGACTGCGACGAAACGACCGATGGGGAAACGAACGATTAGGCGGGCAACGACAGGTTGAGAGACCATATAGGCAAGATAGAAAATGGAGCCGGATGCCCAATTGTACTGATTTCCGACCAGATTCTATGAAATGAAATCTTAGTGACGTTGCGGATAAGGGGTTGAGGGCGGCGCTAGACGCACGTTGTCTGTGGTGAGACCAAAGTTGGCCGAATAAGACAGGGCATTCTTGTCCATGAAGTTGAGGGTATAAGTGATGATCATCTGCCAGTATCTATTAGTCCTTACTTTCAAAGCTCATCATGATCAAGGATTCCGTATGTATATACCAGCGGTAGCAGATTACGGTCGATCTTGCGCAAGATGCGCTTGTTGTCGTTGTCGGCCAGGGGGCCAACTGCGTGTTGCTTGGCGAACTCGTACGCCTTGTCAACAACATCATCTTGCCTCCCCTCGCGAATTGACTCGGTCGTAGTCTGTTCGATGTTCTTCTCCATCTTTGGCCACAGTCAAGTGCACGACGGACGGTAAGGGCAAGCAACAGAGAGATGCTGAGGTTGCATCACTGTCCCTCGCCGTCTTTAATAAGCCTTCTCGAAATGGGACCCGCGTCTTATCTCAGAACTACCAACACGCCATGGGAAAGACTTGGTGTCGTAGCTAGGGCCCACGGGGTAGCTTACATGTACAGCTTTCGACTAGTGAGCCTTAGCAACTTCAGTTATCTCCAGGATCAATCTCAATGACCTACCCTGTACTTGCCGAGATAATTGCTTAATGAGGAAAGTTATATGCGAGATGCCCCGCAAACCGGCATCCGGGTGGGGGTTATAGTGGAACTGGGTCCACATCAGTGATAGCTTCAGGGTCTCTCCATTTTTAGTGAACCATCCACAGATCCATCTGGTCCATTTGATCCATTCCCAATGAAGTCTTCCCATTTCCACTTTCATAATCATTATGAATCGGCATCATGAATCGGACTCGGCCGGCGAGGTCCAAGACCGGCTGTTCTTCATGTCGTCGTCGCAAAGTAAGGTGTGACGAGTCGAAACCTGTTTGCAATGCCTGCACCCGTCTAGGTCTGAATTGTTCGTATGAGCCAAACCGCGCAACTAGTTCTGCAGACACTCCTCGGTATCGAGTACGCTTCGTCAACTCCCGTTACACGAAACTACCTCCGGATGAAAATAAAGATGTCTTCCGACCCCAGACTGCGTCACCTAGAGTACAAGTGCACAAGCAGCATGCCGGTTCTGAAGCTGACCACAGCGTCAGCGAGACGTCAAAGGATAATGCGGCGCCACGCTCCAGCTCCAGCTCAAACGAGCCGGTTATGCCGCATAGCTCACCAGTTCAGGCTCCCGCCATAGCTCAACCTCAACCTGTTATCTCACCTAAGGCGATTCCTGACCATAGCACCTTTAGCCCCAGCTCACAGCTAAATGCGTACGAAACCCGCATAGACGCCGCATACGTACCAGCATTCTTCGACATCAACATGAACTTCGATCTGCTCGGAGGGGAATGGTTATCCCCGCAAACGCCAGGCGACGCATCCATGCAAGAGTCCGAATCATTACAGAGTGACATTCCGGAGTCTAGTTCGAGCACGGCAGATGCTACTGTTGTCGTTAGTCCCGACGACCATAGACTCATCCAGCATTACCTCAACGTAATGACGAGCTATGCCAAGATACGTTCTTCTGGCGACGACAATATATACAGCCACATATTCAGCAATATGGCCCTATTTTATGCACCTTTATACAATGCCTTGATGGCTTGGACGGCCTTGCACTTAGGCCAAACGAATTCCGAACCTGGCCTAATTCAGAGAGCTGAGGAGCGATACACCCAAGCCGTTGCACTGACTTATCAAGACCACAACGTTGCCATTCACTTTGAACTTTCTATCGTTACCATCTGGTTTGCCCTACAATATGAACTGCTCGCTGCCCGGGGAATTAATCATTTCTGCCAGCACCTGGAATTCGTCGCGGATCTCGTGGACGCTCACCGTCGCCACCAAAAGGCAGGTGGGGAAGCAACTCCTCTGGGGCATATTGGCTCCCGTATGTTGGTCTGGTTAGGCGCATATGATGCGCGAGCTTCCTGCATTGGGGGCTCGGGCCGTCTATTGCAGAATTTGGAAGCATTCTGTGCAGAATACGACTTCATAGATGCTGCTTTCCCAAATTTGCCTGGTATTACCGAGGATCTAAAACCTTGTTTACGCTTATCCCTGGAGCTCGACTACATGGAAAGTCGAATTGTCCAGTTACATCGTAGATCAGTAGCTATACCAAGTTTATCATGGTCGAACGTACAATCCGGCCTCATAACTATTCGAGATCGCCTGGAATCGGATCCGTCGGTTGCCCCTATCATAGACTTCATCACCAACCCGACTCGGGCTCTCACTGGTAGGATCACGACGAGGCGCTTCAACTGCTTGCTACTTTTAGCAACTTTTTATGGTGTTGTGATTAGTTTCCATAGGATGCTTCCCACTTCCATGGCAGCGAATTTGCCGGGCAAACTCGTGCCGGCTGAAGATGCTGCTGCCTATATTATACGACTGGCGTCTTGGGTCGGTCGATTCCGACCACCATCGCCTCAGAACATCTGGCCGCGTATCTTGTTTATGGCCGGGATCGAAACCACAGATATTGCCTATCAAGACTGGGCGGTGAAGAATCTCGCAGAGGCTGAGGTTTGGGGAGCTAATTTCCGCAAGACGCGTGTGTTACTAGAGCGGATTATCAAGATTCAAAGTACGGAAGGGGTCCGGGTTGACTACCTCGACGTTATGAAGCAAGATACGGGTTTGTTTATCATTTGACAGAGATTTTGCTTAGGAGCCCGAATATGTAAAAGTGTAAAACTATGATTTCGATGCCCTATTATGAATTTTTGGGTAATATACTTAATAAAATATGGTCGCTACCAATACCTACGTGTACCTATCCAATCGGCTAGCCTTTCCCATATAGGCAAGTACGTCGTTTCTATTGGTACACCATTCCCCAGTTTACCGTCCGATGGTATAACAATGGCACTACTACATGTACATACGACCTAGCTATCTCTTGTCTTAGGCTTCTAAATATCGAGAAGTTTGATAATGGAGAAGATTCAAGGTAATACGCCCTCTGGGCACAGGAGGCCATGCATCAAGAGTAGAAAACTGTTGTTCTGTTCACTGGCTTTCCTCTGCTTGCTGTCGTTATACTTCGGCCCCTCATTCCGGTCGCGAGTTAAGCATTGCTTCTACTTACCTCCGCCCGGTGCCGGGTCACTTAGCAATGATCCAGACGAATGGTGCCCCTTGCCGAACGTCACTGTTCCCAGTGATGACGGTCTCAAACCAAGCGAGTACTTGATGGACTCGCAGCATCAGGAACTGCAGGTTCAGCGTCTATCTGCAGCTGTGAAGGTTCCGACTGAAAGTTACGACGACAATGGTGACGTCGATGAGGATCCTCGTTGGGAAACATTCCAAACCTTCCATAACGTCCTTGAGCAGCTATTCCCGCTGGTGTAAGTAATCGCTATTGCTCCTCTTGCCGCGGTTGTGATTATTATTCTCTGTACTTCTGCTTATCACATAGTTAGACACTCGAAACTCGAGCTTCGAAAAGTTAATCGCTATGGCCTTCTATATACGCTCAGGGGCTCAGACCCTTCTATGAAACCTATTCTCTTGACGGCACACCAAGATGTCGTGCCTGCAGGCACTGCCTCTCGATGGACGTATCCGCCCTTTGAGGGACATTTCGACGGGTCGTTCATTTGGGGCCGGGGATCGGCCGACTGCAAGAACGTCCTCATCGGGATTCTGTCAGCTATCGAAGACCTACTCTCCCAGTCCTTTGCGCCGCATCGTACTATTGTGCTTGCCTTTGGGTTTGACGAAGAAACAGGCGGTGTCAGGGGCGCTGCCGCGTTGAATCAGTCGCTTGTTGAAGAATGTGGCTCGGACTCGTTCCTACTAGTTTTGGATGAAGGTGGCATGGGCATACAACCCCAAGGGGATGTGATCTACGCCTACCCAGGCGTAGGTGAGAAAGGCTACTATGATGTGCAACTCACACTAAATGTGAACGGCGGGCATAGCTCGAGGCCACCCAAACACACCGGAATTGGTATTATGGCAGATGCAATCCTAGCCCTTGAGAATGAGCCCTACTCACCGCGATTGACGCAGTCAAGCCCCTTTCGGAGAGTCCTGGAGTGTCGGGCGAAGTACTCGCCGGATGCAGTCCAGCCATGGTTGCGCGATGCACTTCTTAGCGGCAGTGAAGAAGAAATAGCTGAAAAAATTGCGGAAGAAGAGACAGAGGAGAAGTGGCTCGTACAAACCAGCCAGGCCGTCGACGTGATCACTGGGGGCGTCAAAGTCAACGCTCTACCCGAGGACGTCCAATTCCAGGTAAACCACCGTGTAGCGTTACATGAATCAGTCACGTATGTCAACAAACATATCCAGAAAGTTCTGGCTCCTGTGGTACAGAAATACGGACTTCAGTTTAAAGGTCTCAATTCCTCGACAACCGCTTCATCCGGAATCCTAGAGATGAACGCTCTGCAAATACTTGACCCAGCACCAATCTCGCCAACCGATAATGGCGTGTGGTCAGTTTTCAGTGGTACGTTAAGGCAGGTGTTTGAGAGTACAGAGACCGGAGAGGGCAAAGTCGTCGTTCCAGTTGGCAACATTATGACGGGCAATACAGACACAGTGCATTATTGGGGCCTGACTAGGAATATCTATCGGTTCACCCCTTCCAGAAACGGGACCAGGTTGAACCAGCACGGGATCGATGAGCGGATGGGGATCATTGCCCATTTGGAGGGTATGAGATTATACTACGGTAAGCTATCATCGACTTGAATGTTGTTGCTATTGCTAACTTCGATAGATCTAATCCGAAATTTCGACAGCTGGAAGGATGAGTAATGTGCTCTAAATGTAGTCTAGATTATGATAGCCACCTAGATAGACTAATACAAATCGTCTATCCCGGAATGTACAAGACAGTTGAAAACCAATATACCTGTAATAGCACGACCATCTGTGGACCAGTGGTCGCTTTGATCTGGAACTTATGACATGTAATAGTATCAGCGCTATGAACACACATGATCTTTTCAACGGCCAATCGGATCTCGACTAAATAAGGTGTAAGTTAAGCGCATCGCTACCCCGGAAAACAAACCAGAGTGTCGGGTCTTTTGACATATCAGGTACCATGTATCGGTTGTGAAAGTTGGAGATGTTCGGCTGTTACTCAAGCTCATCAGCACGAAGCTACGCGCCAGGAAAACAGGCGTTATGATCTTGCGTTAGTTGATTCAGAGCCAATCTTATGAAGCTCATTCTATCTCGTGGTTTGCTTCGCGTGTGCCAGTGGGGATGAGTTACCTCCAGTTCTCCGGCGCCGGTATTCTCGGCCCAAAACCTTCCTAATTCGGCAACCGTTTGCCCCCCTTTATTCCCCAGTGTAACTAAGACCGGTTCTTTACTAATGGAAATTACCCCATATAGCGCTTTAGTGAACCTAGTGCGGCTGTTTTTCAATGCGGCTACTTTTAGTGCTCTTCGATTTTCCCGTGGTTTGGCCACCGGGAAATAATATACTACATGCGGCATGGATTACTAGGCCGTATCCTACGAACTGTTCGGGGACAAATGCGAACGTATCTGCAGTTCTGCGCGCAGAATAATTCGTTTCTGCGCGTCGTGCTTGATCCGAATGAACGTATCCTACGGTGAGGATGGATGTATACCAGGTTCCCCTTCAGCCTCCTATGAAGCTCGATGCCTCACGAGTGTCAATCGCAGGACTCGAGACAGTGCTGGACGGTGAAATTTCAAGAAGGTAATTTGTATTCAGCAAGGCGACTTTGGAGTGTTTCTTCTAACTAGTTCTAGGGAGATATGGCAACATCGTGTAGCCAGTCTATCAGAATTCATAGGGACTGGCCATTTATATTTCGCATGTGTTGCGTTATCCCTCATATTCTTATTGACATCGGCGATTTCGTCTAGGGGGTTTCCCAACCGCGGTGTCAAGTCCCACACCTCTTCAGACCCAAGTCAAAGGATATGTCAGTCCCATACACCTCTCAAATATACCATCGCGCAGTTGGTTTTGTTTGCCGCAGCACTCTCTCTGACCTTATATTGCGCTCTTCAAAGTGGGCGTTGGGCGGAGACATTCGCCTTAGGCTATCTGCTCCTTCTTGGAGTTTCACAGTTTGGTTGGAAGTCAAGCACTGCTAGATCACTTCTGAGCCGACAAGTGAACTTGTTGGCTTTTATGATCACTTTCTTGGAAGGTGTTAGATTATTACTGCCCGTTGCGATCATTGGCTCACTTAGACGGCCGTCAAACATCGAATGTATCAAATTGGTATGCCTAGTAACTGGGCTTATGGTCGCATTTGTGTCGCCCCGACAGATACGAAGCAAGGAACGCAATCTTGAGAGCTCGGTCTCGGATAGCATAAATGAGAAAATTTCTCCCGAGGAGACGTGCTCGTGGTTTTCCTACTATGTTTCTTACGAATGGCTCACTTATCTCACCGTAAGAGGGTTCTTCCGGGACTTGTCCATCGACGATCTTCCTCCTCTACCGACTTACGATGCGCCAACGGCATGGCTACAACGTATGCGAAAGTCCCGCCTTAAGGGAGGGAAGACTGCCTACACCCTTTGTCTGACGTTTCGGAGCGACATTAAGACGATAATGGTCTGGGCAGTCACAACCGCGATGGCCGAGTATCTTGCACCATGTGCCATGTACAACTTACTAGGCTACCTCGAAAAGCCCGAAGCGAACACTGCTATCGTGCACCCATTTGTATGGATTGTGCTCCTTTTCATCGGTCCTATGGCTCGTTCAGTCAGCTACCAACGAGCTATATTTACGGGCACGAGGCTTCTAGTGCGGGTCAAAGCAACTATGATCCAAGAGGTATATCAAACGATGATGTGGTCGCGTACAGACAACAGTTTTCAGATTCAGGCCGACGAATCGCACCAAAAACCGACCCAGGACGCGTCGAAAAGCAAAGTAGAACCGAATTCCATTAAGATAGAAAGTCTCCTGTCTTACGATGCCGACTCGATTTCCAATGCGACCGACATATTCTACGCCCTGACGGCGAGCACAGTATCAGCAACAATAGCCATGACGTTCCTATACCAACTACTGGGGTGGCCATCCTTGGTTGGCGTTGGAGTCCTACTCGCATTAAGTCCGCTTCCCGCGCTATTCTCCGGGCGCCAATCTCGCTTGCATGGTCTCGTGATGGAGGCAACGGATACTCGGCTCTCGCGGATTTCCGAGTTCTTAGGCTCAATCCGAACACTGAAGTTCTTTGCTTGGGAAGACGTAGCATCCAAGACAATCAACGGCATTCGCGCCACCGAGCAGCAACGAATCTGGAGACGCAATATAACTTCTATGCTTATTGCTATGACGGGCGACTTGCTTTCTCTTGTTAGTCTTCTCTCGATGTTCACATCGCTTGTCCTCTTCACGGGCACGCCTCTTCGAGCCCCGACGGCTTTCACGGCGTTGGCCCTTACGGAAACCTTGCGCGCGCAATTCGTTTGGCTCTCGAAAGTTGCTCAATGGGTCGCACAAGGGTATGAATCGCTGCAACGGGTTGACAGGTTCTATGAGTCAGTCGAGGAGAGGCATCGACACCCCACTGGCCCCCCGAAATTCCAAAATGCAACATTCAGCCTCGCAAAAACTTCTAGCTTTCGCCTCGAAGATATTTCTGTTTCATTTAAAGAGAATGCGCTTAATGTAGTGACAGGACCTACTGGGAGTGGCAAAACGTCTTTACTATTGTCGCTGTTGGGCGAGACAACGCTTGAATCTGGGACTGTGACTTGCCCTCCGGATGTGGCCTATGTAACCCAGACGGCATGGCTACAGAACAGCTCCATTCGCCAAAACATCCTATTCTATACCCCGTACGACGAACTGCGGTATAAGCAGGCCATCTACGCATGCGACCTGCTCGAGGATATAGCGCAACTCCCACAGGGCGACTCAACTCTTGTCGGAGAGCAGGGGTCCAGCCTTTCTGGAGGCCAAAAGCAACGTATATCACTCGCAAGGGCCTTGTACTCGCCCTCATCGACGCTGCTTCTAGATGACATCTTTTCGGCACTCGACGCACACACCACGTTGAGAGTTTACGAGCGATGCTTCCGTAGTGGGCTCCTTAGCGACCGGACGGTTGTTTTGGTGACGCATTTCACCACGGCCGTGGAGGACGCTGCGGTGTGCGTTTCGTTGACTCAGGGGAAAGTGGCGTTTACGAGATTGAATGCCAAGACCCCATGCATCGACAAGGCGAGCTGGATAACCCACCAAGAGGAGATAGAGGTGGATGCGACGTCGCAGTCAAGCGCAAGCTCGCAGAGAGTAGAGTCTTTAGCACGAGCAGCGTCTATAGATCCAGGAGTCGATGGGGCGGATCTAGGCGGCATTGGTACTGATGAGAAGAGAGCATCAGGGCGCGTCCCGCGGGGGCACAGTAAGTTCTTCAATCTATGATTCTAAAAAGCCATCAGCACTAATAACTCAGACAGTTGTTAGGTATATGCTCCTATTTGGAGGTTACCCTGCCGCTATATTGACGCTCTTGAACACCTTCTTGGTGCAAGTCGCGTACTTCTCAATTACTTTCTGGTTATCCATATGGACGGGGTTGTCCGCCCGAGACGACTACTCGTCCAGGGCGACATCTTACCTCCTCGTGTATATTGGTACGGTTATGGCATTCATATCCCTCCAGTTTCTCAACAACTATATCTACCAAAGAGGTGGGTGGAAAGCAGCGAAGACGATGCACGAACGGCTCGTCAACGCGATTATCCGGGCCCCCATCTCTTGGTATGATAACACGCCTATTGGCCGTATCATCAATCGATTTGGTGTAGATATACAGTCCGTGGATAGTGTGCTCGTTGACTGGTTACGCATGAGTCTCGATAACGGCATCCGACTCGCCCTTCGTTTGGCAAGCATTGCGTCCATCATGCCTATATTTGCGCTACCAGCTGGTGTATTCTGCCTTATCGGTTTCGCTACTGGCGAAGTCTACGCGCGGGCCCAGATATCGGTAAAACGCCTTTGTGCTGTGAAGATCTCTCCTGTCTTCTCGCATTTCAGCGACACCTCTAGTGGGCTTGCGGTCATTAGAGCACGCCAACCCATGGACGACGTCTTCCAGAAGCTCCTTGCCGATAAGTTGGCTGTGTACATGCGCGCATTGGAAGCACAGTTTAACTGCAACCGCTGGGTCTCCGTCCGATCGGACTTCTGCGCCGCTACGATTGCGGTAACGGCCGGATGCATAGCTTACTACAAGTCCGGCTCGCCGGGCCTGGTGGGCTTCTCCCTAACCAATGCTATTGGTCTAAGTCAGACGATCTTGACATTGGTGAGGAACATGAACGAGTTGGAGGTAGAGTTGAACTCGTTCCAGCGCGTGAGCGAATACACAGAAATCGAGCCTGAGGTCAGCCCCGCAGAGGAGGAGTCGTTGAAAAGGAGCGAGGTCCCCGCGGCATGGCCAGCGATGGGTCACATAGAGTTCCAGAATGTGACAGCTCGCTACTCGCCGGATGGGCCAGACATCTTGCGAGATGTGACGCTCCATGCACGGCCCGGCCAGCGCGTCGCTATCGTCGGCCGCACGGGTAGCGGAAAGAGTACCATCACGCGCTCACTGCTGCGCTCTACACACATCATGTCCGGGAAAATCTCAATCGACGGTATAGACATCAGCCGCATTCCTCGCAAGCGCCTCCGAGAAAGCATTAGCTTCGTGCCTCAGGACTCGGTGATCTTTTCTGGGGACATCCGATCGAATTTGGACCCCATGAATACACTCGACGAGACAGAACTGCAGTCCGTTCTGACGGCGTGCAATCTGATACAAGCTCGCGATGCCGATAGCCAAGCATCCAACCCCGGCCTTTCGGTTCGTACTCAAGTCGCAGGTAGCGGTAAGAACTTCAGCAGCGGGCAGAGACAGATCTTGGGGCTTGCGCGCGCGATGTGTCGTCGCTCTAAAGTAGTCATCCTAGACGAGGCGACGGCGTCCGTGGACCACGAGACGGACGTGCGCATGCAGCAATTGATCCGTTCAGAGTTCTCGGGTTCTACAATTATAACCATCGCGCATCGTCTGCGGACTATTATCGATTATGACCAAGTGATTGTCATGGACGAAGGGAGGGTTCTCGAGTATGTTATCCCTTATATTCCATTGTTGTGTTCAGTACTAACCTCTCGACAGAACCGGTTCTCCGGCACAATTGATCAATGATGAGGGCGCGTTTTGGAGCATGTTGAAGAATAGTGGCGAGTTCGATGAATTAGTGGCGTTGGCGAAGCAAGGAGAACATAGTTGATATTTTAGGGAACATCGGAGACTCCAAAAAGGGGCGCGTTAGTAGGATCGGTAATCTAACAGTAGACATACAGTAGATATTGCTCAAAAACTAAGAAACTATAAAAGTCGAGTTAACTACATGAACGTAGCGGTAGATTGAGGACTTTTAGGAAGAGTGCACCAGTCTGGGTACTTGTTCGATAGTTGGTACTGATGCTCTCGTCGCCCATCATCGAATTCGCGTACGAGATAAATTTTGGTGGTTGGTGGACTTGATATTTCCGTCGCAGCCAATAATGATCAAGCACGCTCGTGAGGCACAGCGGTTAAATTGCCAACGGAAGGGGAAAAGAAGAAAAAGCAATAATGTTTGTACCAACGCCACCCTATCGGTATGGTACTCCGTCTTGGCAGAATCCTCATGGCTCAGTTCCAACACCGTAAGTTGCCAACGAATGTGATGTGTTCAAGTCAGAAACATACATACCTATCCGTAGGGAGGTAAAGGACCTCTTCAGCTCTTCCGGGATTGAATGCGGTATATATCTAAAAACGTAAGGGCAACTGCTTGAGTGGTGTTGTTCGTATAAAGTTTCACATATTAAAAGCCGCAATGGACCAGTTACATGGCTTGTCGGCAACGCGATGGGACGATCCGCCAACGCATCCAACCAATCCATGTACTTGAGGAATATGTGCCACGAGATGACCTAAGCGCTATGAGCTGCAAAAAGCTGCAGAGTGATCTACCTACTTAGGTACTGTAGGTACATGGGTAACCAGGATCCCGATTCCACTGTCCAGGGTACACGATATGGTCCAATAGATGGTCCAATTAGCGAATCTGCTCAACTGCTGAGGGGCTTAAGAGACACAACTCTGCGAGAATGCGAGAATGGCCGTCAGCAACCTTGTCCTACTTCCAACCTCTTACCTTTGGACTGGCCACGCGTAGCAGCATGTCGCAGCTGCCGGAGGGGACGCTTGGGGATGCTATAGGCGTTCTCATATACACGTTTATCTGTTTGTTTAGCAATATCCTTCTCATATGGCTCCACTGGACGAATAGAGAGTGGTTAAGCTGTAAGTACCCGAATCCGATATGAATCCAAAACAAGGCTACAAGCTAACGGAGGTTCCCCCCAAAGATGTCGCCTTGATTGCATACTTTGCTGTGCTATGCACCCTTAGTAGCATCATTCAGCAGATATACAACTATACGTATGTAAATCTGGATCGAGGCACCCTTCTGTCGCAGGAAATATGCTCATTCGTCTACGCCTAGGCTATGGGACGATCTCATGTGGGCGCAGCTGTACTACATCAAGGCCAACTATGAAAACGCAGATGTCGCTTTCCAAAATGGCAACTTCGGTTTTATGCGAGTGCTTGCGAATATCCGTATGTGAAAGATCCACATTCAATGGATGTCTTCCTTTTACCCGGTGTCCGCTTGCTAATATCTCACAGGGCTGTTCTGCTACATTATGGAGTCAAGTTACTTCTTGTCCTAGTGAGTCGGCGTCGCTTCTCGGAAAAGGCACGTGTCGCTGATATAGATATTAGTGCCATCCATGTAACATACTCCGTCTATGGTTTCTGGTCTACGAGGCGGCGCACTGAACGGGCTTTTGCGTTCGCCAGCAAAGTTGTGCCTCTTGTGCTCGCCGGGATCACGCTCGGCCTGCTGCAGACGAAGGCAGTGCAGAGCAGTTTTCTCGTCTACATGATTGTAGCAAATGTACAATGTAAGTAGGCTATCGCGACGCGGCTGGCTCATCGACTAACTTACTCGTTCTAGCCGTCACCGCCTGCACTCTCAGTATTATCTTGATATTCATGATCTTGTGGAAGTATATCTATGTGAAGCGTTCATGGAGACGGGTGTACGCGACGCGGCGGTTCAAGATATGGCGGTTCCCGTTTGGAACTAGGGATAGTTCAAGGCCGGACTCCAATGACTACCGAGAAAATGATGTATCGTCACAAGTGTTTGACAACACTTGGTTGGTCGTGCGGCTATCTATCGCCATCATTCTCATTTCGTACGTTTCCCACACATGTCACCCCGGGGCTAACAGTATCACTGAACCATCTAGTGCATTCATATTGGCCAGCTTGATCACACATCTACCTCAGCGTGACGACATAGCTAGAGACGCAAAGGCGGACGCACCAGATCTGAGTCCCGAGCGAGCCAGATCGAACATTATCGGATACATATTCGGCGTTACGCCGGGCCTGGCTATCTGGATTGTGTTCGGTCTTACTAAGACGTTCCGCCAAATCATGTACGAGAAGCTGGTCCCCTATAAGTGGCGAAGAAAGGGGTCGGGTGAGCAACTACTGTCACAGAGTCCCTGGAGCCCCTCTACAGGGACCCGGAACACATCTAGCACATCAAGGCCGAGCCTGCCGCGGATCGAGACGGGGATCGCATTTCCAATGGATGATATGGATCAAGGCGTGAACAGGCTCACATCGCCCAACTTAACGACTACCCCCTTACTCGTTTACAATCCCACAACGAACCCAACACGAAACGACCAACCTGGGAAGAAAGGCGAAGACGTATTTTGGACCAGCTAGTTCGGCGGTCTATTGCTAATGATACCCTAACAATTCATAGCTATTCAGAACAAACTAACAATAAATTGAAGTCGATGATGACTAGGTTCTTCGCTATTGTTATAGATTCTCCAAAGAAGTGGCGGTTTCCGTATACCCTGCGCACTATGCCGCTGTACGCCAATGCAGATCTTTCACATCTTTCCCCGCCCCGTACTTGATCAATAACTTTAACATATCGGCGTCCCCTCTCTGTCAGTTACCAGGATTAGGCACATGGCTTGTAACTGCTCCTCTGTGCCGACCATCATTGACCCCCAAGCGTCATCCCCCGCCCTCCCGTCGACAGCTAGTCCCTACTCCAGGAGCATCTCCATAACAGCCAGTCTATCCTGGTTGTCAATCGGCCATCGCGTGATGGGCAGCGCCGCCGTAGCCGAGTCGCCGCCGGGGAATAGCGAAGCTAATGGTTATTCTCCCACAAGTCTACCAGCCATTGCAGACCGTAATACAAGGCCCACGGCAGGAGGTAACGGAGCCAGACGCCAGATTCGGCCTTCAATAGAGTCATCCACAGCCGCCATTCTAGCTCGCGGTTGTTTGGGGTATCGGACGAGCGCTGGGAAGTCGAGGTCTAGCTTTTCTGGCTGGAGAGGACGCTCATGCCGATGAGGCCGAAAGTAGTCTCGGCTCTCGTTCTCGATTAGTGCTTTAGGGCGTCCGCGTGCCCGCGCATGTAGGCAATGATGGCCAGGGTGTCGATAATCCAGGGGGAGCGAACCCAGGTCCACTCCGAGGTCGACCTCGACGCAACGTTGCAGCTCCGTAACCACCGGCTCATTATAGAAAAGGAGACACAACGCCTTGAGTTGTTCACCGTCTCAGAGCAGCCCGAGAAATATTAGAATTAACACACTATACGCTGTGTGACACGAAAGCTGGGCCATGCGGATTTCATCGATCAATCGGCTCATCCGCCAGGCTCTCATCTGCATGCGATAGTCTCCCTAGATGGCGCTTCAACATTCTAGGCTCAGACGCGCCGGCGATCAAGCCTACTCACAGGACGTGGTTGACATTAGCATCGGACTTGTCCCATTTACGGCGGGTCCCGCCCTCGCGGATGTGGTCGACCAGGCGCTCAAAGTACTCCTCGAGCGTAATATCGCCAAGCGCCTGCCTGCCCGTCGCATAGACGAAGCACTCCTCGCCCACTTGCTGCAGCTCTTCGTACATATCTTTCAGGTTCGAGTAGAAGCTGGCGTGCGGAGGGTGGGCAGCTTCGGCCGGAGAATCTCAGCAAGCTTCTTGTCTGACACAGAGGAACATCTTGTTGATGCTATGAATCCTCTTAGCAATTGACATTCTTTGGCATATCGCCGTGAAGATGGGAAGGCCAGCAATACAGATACATTATAATAAGTTTATTTCTCTCGTATCTAGACAGCCAACATCGTGTTTCAATATCAGCGCCGCATGGAATCTGTGGAAGCAATGCAACCGTTACAATTGAATAGAATTGCTGTGCCTCCAATTCATCAATTTTCCCATCTAATATAGCCCCTGAGTTCGTGATAGCCCCAGTAGTTGTTGATTCAAACAGTATTTCCATTCCTATTGAAGGAAAAAAAGATCCCATTGTTTCTAAATGATTCGAATATGGTTGAGGTATCTTATACTGCGTATAAGAATATATGTAACTTTCGAATGTAATGTATAAGACTTTTATTTTATATTGCAATCCTGCTCCCCAATGGCAACATTTTCTGAGCCCGGGTCGTTAAGCGGTCAAAGGTTCCCAGAGGCCTGTGAGTTCCGCCCGCGGGGCGTTGAACTCGACCCCCTATCCAATGAAAAAGCAACAATAATTTTAGATGATATCTTACCAATATTCATACCTGGGGCCGCCACGTCTACGACGATTAGCAATTCGAAGCCGAAGGTCAAAGTGTGTCCAGGCAATAATTAGGTAGTTACTCGAGCCTATGGTATATCCGCCTCGAATTTCCTCGAGCGCAAACGCAGCACGTCCAGACCATCTTGGCATCGAGATAGTAAGCCGAGTCCGTTCAGCTGAGCATGCAGGTGCATTTAGATCTATGATCAGTTTTATTAGTAGCGAGACACGGTAGGTATACTCGGCACTTGCATTTTAACTCCTATTTGATCCAAGATATCGAGACAATCTGCAGCATATAGAATAGGGCATATTGTAGGCTATTCAACGGTCTTGGTAGGACTCTGTGGAATAGAATGCATTAATCTGGCCAATAGAACCGTTCCAATCTCGCCAACTGTGACCTAGCGATGATGACTGTAAGCAGCCGACTGACTATGTCCCATGGTTCCGTAATAGGACACCGCTATTGGAGGTTCGAAAAGACATGGTTACACAGACGAATTAGGTAAACGAAGCTTCAGGGCATGAATATGATTGGGGGAATGCCATGCTGTGATACATTAACGGGGCGGCGTCGAGATCATGCCATTTGTCTTGGGCACTGACTTAGTCAGCTACATGTATAATATCAACTACTTGGCGACAATTAGGATACAGCATCCCTCTTGGCGTAATTATGCACCACCCAAGCATTAATTGTAGAAGATATACAAGACACAATGTAGTATAACAAATATAGTGAGTATAGCACAATCCAGCTGGCTTCTATATCGTAGTTATCTTTGCTTAGCGGCCATAATTCACACTTTCGCCTCGTCCAGACAGTATCGACGTAAATGTTTCAAAGAGGAAAATATCGTTACGAGGTTTGAAAGCCATTATGATTGGGTAACTTAAGAGGTTGACGCATCCAGGCGCTCGTAAGGTATTGATCTATGAAAGCAACTAATGGTAAGGAGCACGGTCCAATCCTCATGCATGTCATCGACCTCGTTGAATTCGAAGCTGAGTAAAAAGGTGGAACTATCGTGCTACCAGCATCAGTCATCAAGGCTCAAGAATAGATCTCTGCATCAAGTCCAATCATCGTCATCCAAGGGTCGACAGCGCTGGCATAGCGACGACGACCGGTTACGATGTTAACCCAGAGAGAAGCCATTTGGGTTGCCGAAAGAGTAAAGGGGAAAACCTATAAAGGCCAGGCCATCGCCCTCTCTACTTGGAGATCAGAAAGCAGACACAGCAGCTTTGATACTCAACACAAGACAACCAGACACCGAACACTTAACAGCAATCTTGCTAAGTCATAACACTTTTCAAAATGAAGACTTCCATCCTCGCTTTCGCCAGTGCCCTCGCACTTGGTCTTGGTGTCAACGGTGTTCCCACCAATCCCACCAATCCCACCGTCGCCATTGCCGCCATGAAGGAGGCTTCCATGAAGGCCAACGGAATCGTGGCTCGCGATGTTATGGAGAAGCGCGCCCAGCACTGCGTCTTCGCCTGCACCCAAGCCGGGTTTGACGGTCTCTGCGACAACTTTTGTAACCAGTCTGGAGTTTGCTGTAAGAGACCGATCACTATTCCTAATTGCCACTTACAGTATCAACTAACTTGACGGGATCTTGAAGTCAACGCGCCCGCCTCTTACAACGACCAGATCAGCTCCATTGGTCCTGACAGCGGATACTGCCGTGCCTTCTTGTAAGCAATCCGAAGGGAATTAACTCGCCTCTGATACTGACCACCGTCTGTGCACAGTGACCGCGACTGCCAGATTGCCGGTGGCCACTTCGACTTCGTCAATCCTGGCTACGATGACCTGTCCCACCTTGGTGACGGCCAGTCCAACGACAGGATCAGCAGCTGGATTTGCTGGGATTAACTAAGATCTTCCCGTGTGCTGCGAGGATTGGGACCGCGATTTTTCTCTTCGAGTTGATATTTTAGTTCTTGCGCTTTTAATAGCTTCCTCTCAATGTCAATTATGATAGCTAGTTAAAAAGCGAGAGGCAGAGTTAGTAGAGATAGGGGTAGCAGTTTATATACATATCAGAAAACGGTCTTTGACCACACGCGGTTGTTCCTATATGCGCCTCCCCAGTATTTCGTCCAGCCTTCTCAATCGCGTCTTCTCTCCGTATTGGAAGCTAAGGAGAGGAACATATCATCTGCCACATCGAAGCAAAATTTGGACTCATTAGCCAAAACTCTTTGGTGGCACATCCAGGCTCGAGTTACCTATAGCTTTTCAATAAACGACACCTTAGAGAGATTGGTCCCTAATGAACATAGCACGTCTTGTTTTCTACTATGGAACTTCTACATTGGGAAGCTAGGCAACACTATTAATGTCACTAATCCTCGTTTTATTTTACCCCCGACTCGTGAACCGACCAGAGGACTATGGACTGGCCGCTGAGTGAAAGGGACAAGAGTTTATGACTTTCGAGGTTGGGTATATTTTTCAGATTGGTAGCAGGTGGAACCTTTAGCTAGTTTTATAGCCGTTCTGTTAGTAAGTCGGCACGACTACTAGTTACGCACACTGGATACAGTCCGTAAATATCGTTGGCTGGATATTAATATTTACATTATATTACAACTCTTGAATATAACTGGTAGTTACGAATAACATCGTAGAGTTGCAAACCGATTAATTGGCCAGCTCCGTTCAAATCTTTCTAGTACTCGCCTATCAAAACTGACGATTACCTCTAAGCCTCCTTCGCCGTCATTGACGCCAGCTGGAATCCTAGGCAGCACTATAGGATACCTCTTGTACATTAGCTTCGGCAATCTGACAGCCTCACATTTCCCAATGACATCTCCCCAGTCCAGCCCATATGCGTCCTGGTCTGCCCACGAGACGATGGATATGCCATCGTGTCGTGGTCCTAGAGTAATTGGAGGGTGGTCGTCAGGGGCGTTATCTAAATACAATAGTACGTCTCGTACACTTCCTTCGTCTATACGATGAAGGGAGGTGCGTATTATAGAGGCAATCCTCCCGAGCTTCGATATCGAGCTACGATCTAAAAGGTCGCTGCTACTTGGTGGGCTGGCGCCCATAGCAAAGGATAGTAGATCCTCCCGCGAAGCTGTGGCCGCCGTCATAACAAAGGCGGCGCCAAGGTAACCGGGGGATAAAGGTGGATGAACACGTGAACGGAAGTTTACAGGGAAGCCTATCGTACTAGTAGCCTCCGCTTTCGTTATTGCACTCAGCCTCGAGGTAGATGGCCCTCCTTCGGCTGCTAATATTGCACTCCAAAGCAACGCTGTGAGAACATCCCCTGATGAGACCCAGCATGTAGCATCTTGCGCAGCAATGTGCTCATTTACCGCACGCTTCAAAGCCAGCAGCGTCTTCTGCCGGAAGAAGAATATGCCAGTTACTAGATTGTTAGAACTCGATGCTGAGCTAGCAAGTCTAGCAAGTCTGGTAAAGTCTTCAGGTCCCCGGACATGAAGAAGCTCGGGAATCGAGGTGGGCGCTGTCTTATTGTTGATGCTAGGTCTCTCAAGCAGGACTTTGCGGTCCAACCAATTCGAATTAAATCCAGTTGCCGCGGATGCACCTACTCGGCAGTGTGAGGCCCAGATCTTAAGCAAAGTCCCGAATCCAGTAATATCGGCTGTACAATGATGGACCGCGACGCATAAAATAAAGCCGCCTTTGACGAGCGATAATCTAGCCCGAAACACTGGCGCTGGGCTGGGAAACTGAGGCTGGGTGTCGGGCGGTATAATTCCCGGTGCGATAAATGCTGAAGGCGGGAAGTTTTGTTCTCTCATGACGGCATAGTCGAGTGCACCCGAGAGATCTTTCTCAGAGAAGAGATCCTGTAGATTTTGATACGGTTCGCTTAGAGAAATCTTGTTATTATCATCGCTGGTGACGACACCCGAGAGGAGGTAAGGGACATCATTTATAAGTCCGGCCAAACCCGTTTTGAGAAGACGGGGAACATTGGCATGCGTCGATGAGAAGCATAACATCTGGCGGATGTAGCCTCGAGGCATGAGTCTGTCGAGTGGTGAGAGGTCCGTCATTTCGATAGGGCTACACTACACCAGTTGTTCTCTCTTGTCCTATGGGATAGGTATTATAGCGAAAGCCATTAACTCATCTTATTCTCTCATAGGTACCTAAATCTCAATGATGCCAGTCAGGAGTTTGATGCTGCTACCTTATCGTTCGTCGTTGACCTATACTGGAGCAAAAGTGTTGTTGATCACGAGACCCGCGTGGACGCGGCGATATCGGGAAGACGAGATAGTACCGAACAATTATTCCCGAAGACATCAGGATGCTAAGTAATCTATCACATGAGTGATACTACCTACCTAAGTACATACATATAGGTATGTATGTATCATTGATGCCTATACTACTCTATAACACCTAACCTCTCCCCTGCAAGAAGGAAATTTAGCTGTGGTTGTCAAGGAACTATCGCAGTTGCACAATAGGAATCATGTCGAGATGACCGAGAGTACAAAATAGGTTTGAATGCAGCTTTAGATTTAAAAGTTCTGTGCACGTGTGGTAACAAGCAAATTTTGGCTGACTAATCATCATACTCCCATGATTCCCGTCTCGAAACTCGAGTCTAGTTGAAGCCATCGGAGTTCTGCAACTTCCAAGGTTTACACGTGTCACGTACTTACATGTACTTATGTCACTTTCAATAGTCATTACAAACGCGTGAGTTGAGATATGATACTAGGTATTATGTAAATTGGCATTGAAATTTTCAGATCTTTTATTTCATTTTTTTAAGATTGTTCATGCTCTGAAAGGAAGGGTGGGCAATGCTATTAATAACACGGGAGGCTATTAGCGTACCGATTACCGATTCAGCGGGGACTAACCTGGACAGACTTTCAAGTTCAATGTTCATGCAGCTTGTCCCCCTTTACGCAAGCCGAAAGAAGTCTACAAGCTGGAGGCACGAAAATACATAAGGGCCTCGAGTGTTTTATATCTTAAATCTGATTTTGTTGTCTGCACGAATGGAATATTATGATATACGACATTGCACAAAATGAAACATTGAACCGAATATGATAGAGCAGAGTCAAGTTACATTGATGACATCTGGTACGCCTCCGTTGCTAGGCCGTTGACAGTATGAGTACATGTACCTAAGTAGGTAACGCGTCGCCCAATGGACAAGGGGTTAGGCACACTAACAGGGATAGCACCCGGACTTTGACAAATTTAGCTGATTGGAAACCGGCTTGACGATGTGGCTGCCCATCCCACCAGCGGGGTGGGAGCATTAGATTACCGACTTAGGCAAGTTAAGGAAGGGGATCGTACCTGGCCGCACGCGCGTAAGCCACAGCCACATATAACACCTGAGCCTATACCGTATTAGTACTGAGGGCCTAGTAAATAGCGGCCATACGTAAACAGGGACCTGAAAAATACCTTATACCTTACCTCATACGTCAAACAACATTCAACATTGGGGGAGACCTGTGATCTAGCCCAGGGCATAACAACCATAAAGATGGGGATGTGCATCTAATGTTGTTTCCTCGTCTTAGACTGATCCTTGATGCTCCACGAGATAGTTACATCTTGTGCTTTTCGTGTTTTATAACGTACATCAATTGATTCAACATACACAATTTCAAGTTGCGGCGCATGGCCGAATAATGAAAAGAACTCCTTTTCTATTTTCTTCTTTCTTACCTAGTACTTACCTAGGAATACCTTACCTTAACTACCTTGACTTAGCGAAGCGACGCCATAATAGCGTCAGCTTATTGACGTCGATTATACCCTTGATCACATAGCCCTGCTAATGCTACTACGCCTTACATCAGTTGGATCTTTATGTACAGTTTGCCGTCCTACAACGTCGAATAGAACAAAATAGTCGAAATCTTGAAACAGCCATCAGACATACGCCGCCACCACTACTACCACCATAATAACGACAACGCCGACTACTACTACGAGATTCCGTCTCTCCCACTTGCTCCAATTTCCTATCGACAGACGACGCAACGTCCCGCACGACGCAGAAACCAGGGAATGAGAAATGCCCAGTCGGCTGCAGAAACCTCGACCTCGTCCTACACCGGGTCGCGAGCCCTTGGTCCCTATCCGACCGAGCATTGAAAACGGTGAGTAATCTCTAGTCCAGTCACACGCACTCAAGCGTTTGCCCTCTTTGTCGTGGTTATGCGAACAAGGCTTCCCAGTTCCTTATGTCTATACAGCCAGTCGCATAACGTGGGGATAAGTGCATCTCTATGCGTTTGTCTGACGCGGGTCCCTAAGGACAAAGCAAACCGCCAGACTTCCACATGAAGGATAGTAGATTGCAATTTATCCTAAGCTGACTTGTGTTTTCATAGAACCAACACACTTATACGCTGCATCATCAGATGCCAACCCCAGGACAAAGTCGGCGCATTCATCCTACGGTGTGAAGAACACCATGAATACCTGCAACTCAACTCCTGAATCCAAATACAATCCCTACGCCAGCCCGAATTTCTCACCCGCCGGCAATACCAAGATCCCTTCGACCATCCGGACCGTTCCTAGCTTCGATGCACCCTCAGATGTCTCTTCGTTAGAGTCGCCATCGGCACGAAATAGCGGCTTCTCGAGTTCTATCAATAGTAATGTCAGCGGCATTTCGTATCATTCTCAACAACAACAAGTGCAGAGCAGCTCTACTGTGAGATTAAAACCGCAATCACCGGGCCCAGAGTCGCCGTTATCGAGATCACATAGTGAAAACTCATACACGTCCGATATGGCATTTGGCGGAGAGGAGGTTGCAGATGAACCAGCCCTATCTTTACAGGTTCCAGAGACGACCATGCTCGACGACAGGTCAGGCAGAGCGCGGGAAAGTTCGCCGCAGTGGGATGGCGCCGTGGGTAAGGCTGGTCTAGGGAAGACTGGCCGGGTAATTAATAAATTAGTATCCGACAACGAAGCCCTGAAGCGAGACATCAAGATTGAGCGGTTGAAAGCCGAAGAAGCAAAACAAGCAGCTAAATTGATTGAAGACAAGATGGAGCGCATGGTGTCCGACTACGAATCTCGGTTATTAGAAGCCAACGTCACCAAGACGCTGCTCAGTCGCAAGGAACGACAGGTGGAGCATCTACAATCCGCGGTCGAGTTGGAGAAGAAGCGCACCGCAGATGCTCAAGAGCGCGAACGGACATGGCGCGAGGAGATGGAGAAGAGCCGCCGTGAGACCAAAATCCAGGTTGAAGAAGCGAATATGCACGCCGCGCTGCTAGAAGGCCGATACAACGCCATTGCCTCGCACTGGAAAGAGCAGGGCG